>CM029563.1:23031829-23462721 GCA_017309665.1 Coelopa frigida
GAAGACTCGACCGATTTCCTCGTACGCAACGCTATTGAGTGAATTCTTCTTCTTCGGATTGCTGAACTTCACCACCAGGATTGCGTCCTGCTTCTTCACAATAAGTTGTTTATATCCTTTGTACATAGTGGCTGTATATTTTCACTCCAGCGAAATCCGCACACAGTCAAGAACAAGGGCGAACGAAATGTGCTCAAAGTTCATATATAATTTGCAATTTATTAATCTGCCTGATTAACTATCTAACTAGCTACAAGTGGTTGGAAATGTCACAACAATCTTATCTACAACAACTATAAATTGGTACAATTGTACCAAAATTGGTAGATTTTTTTTCACTTGGTCACTGGATTTGGCACATTTGAAACAGATCAAATTTTAGGTTTTTCCAGAATCTGGTCCTTGAAGCAAGGGTAAATAATATACAACTGATTAACAAATAAAATCAATTTATTAAAAAATTGGTACGTTTTCTTTATTTTTGGTACATTTTTTCAAACATGTTGGGATGTAAATAAAATTATGAATGGCAACCGTGTTTACAACTACACAAGTTGAAGGTTACAGACGTCTGCTGTTCCCGAATCAGCTGATCAATTGCCAACCGACCGACCCAAACAAAACAAACGAAATTTTTGGTTTCACTTAATTAATTGCATTTTACAATCAAATCTGATGTCCTAAAAGAAAACGAAAATGACGGAATTTCTGGCGGAGAATAATGCCTGTGGCCAAACCTTGCTGAATATAGTATCCATGGGCAGCTCCATTATTGCCGAGCTACTGCGAATGAAGGATTACGTTCCGGATATCTATCGGTAAGTTACACAGTAGTATTTAACCAAAAATAATAGTACATCATATCCGATTTCCAGCTTGGAATCAAAGTCCGATCAGCAAAAGTACGCAGACATTATATTGGATTTCAGCTATTTGAAAGTCGCTGAGGCGCACGAGAAGATCATCGAAGGAAACCAAGTATAGAACATAACTTCATAGCTTTATAGATTACAAGGTACATCTATATTTTATTTGTAGCAACTACAAGACTTAGACGATGAAGTTCGGGAGAACTATCTCGATATAATATCACGTTTCTACTTGGTATTCGAGAGCACGCACAGGTATGCGTTGGAATTGAAGCAGTTTATAGAGGAGCTCAGCACCGGATACTACATTCAACAAACCGTTGAATCCGTACTCCAGGATGAGGAAGGCAAACAACTGATGGTTTGTTGGTTGTCGTTACCAAAGTGGTTTGGTTTCTAAAGCTCTTTTCATTATAGTGTGAATCCCTGTACCTATTTGGCGTTATACTACTCCTTATGGATTTCCACTTACCTGGCGTTATAAGGGAGCGTCTTCTCGTTTCCTACTATCGTTATAGTGTGACTAAATCCCACAGTGATAGCAATATAGACGATGTATGCATGTTACTACGTTCGACAGGATTTGTCGCCAACGCCCCGATCATAGGCAATAGCAGCAAGAACAATATGATCGCCAACTATCCAGAATCGTATTTTAGCCGATTTTCTTTTGATCAACAATTTATTGACATGGTCATTGGGAGGCTGCGTTCTGACGACATCTACAACCAGCTGTCCATCTATCCACATCCTGACCATCGATCTACGGCGCTCTCAAATCAGGCAGCCATGTTGTACGTTTGCTTGTACTTCTCTCCCAAGATTCTGCACTCACAAGTGGCGCAAATGCGAGAAATCGTTGATAAGTTCTTCTCCGATAATTGGGTGATTTCCATCTACATGGGAGTCACAGTCAATTTAGTGGACGCCTGGGATCAGTTCAAGGCAGCAAAGTCTGCGTTATTGCCTGTCGTGGAAACTAACTCTATCAAGGGCTTTTGTCTACTTCATCGCGAGAAGTTGACCAAAATTATGCGGCAAACCAACGAGATCCTTCAGGATGGCGTTCTTTCGGAGACCTTCGTGTTGCAAAATATAACGAAAATAATCAATTTGATTCGGCAGTGTAATGTGTTGCTTCGTTGGTATACAATTCATACATCCAAGGCGTTCTTGGTAATTAACCAGTCCCACCAAAGGGTACAGCAAATTATTGACTTGGTTGTTTCGGAGTCGCACTCCAATCGTCACGAACTATTTGAACTAATGCTCAACTGCAGTCAATTGGAGTTGGAGGTAAAAGAGATATTGCGCGATCTGATGAAGGAAAAGAAGGAACGTTGGAGTGGATTTAAACGTGAAACCCTCGACCGGGTCAATGAATTGAGCGAAGCATTTTCGGGCGGTCGACCTCTATCGAAAATCGAAAGCAATCCCCAATTAAAGGCGTGGTTCTTGGAAATCGCAAAAGAAATAGAGAATCTCAACGAGGACAGTCCACATGTGTCCGGGCGTACAATTATTCAATTAATACAGGCACTAGAGGAAGTCCAGGAGTTCCATAATTTGCGATCAAATATGCAGGTGAAACAATACTTGGAGGAGTCTCGAGAATACTTACATCGAATGATTCAGGTGATTAACATAAGGGAAGATATCTTGATAAACATTCAATTAATCAGCGACCTGAGCTACGCATGGCGTCACATTGACAGAGACTTCACCGAGATAATGCAGGAGAGTATTAAGAGACGACCAAAGTCCGTAATAAAACTACGTGCTGCCTTCTTGAAATTGTCCAGTGCTCTGGAAATTCCATTGCTACGTATAAATCAGGCCAAGAGCGAGGATTTAATATCAGTTTCAAACTACTACAGCACTGAGTTGGCCAACTACATACGAAAAGTGCTTCAGATTATACCAGAGTCCATGTTCAGTATATTGGCTCAAATTATTCACCTAGAAACCGAAGTCCTCAAAGAGATCCCCATCCGACTAGACAAGGACAAAATCAAGGACTATGCTCAACTCGATGACCGGTACATGGTTTCGAAGTTGACTTACTCCATTGCCGTCTTTACCGAGGGCATATTAATGATGAAGAAAACCCTCGTTGGTGTCCTTGAGTTGGATCCTAAGCAATTGCTAGAAGACGGCATACGCAAGGAATTAGTGCGCAATTTGGCCAACGCCCTAAATGTCGGTTTGATCTTCCAACCAATCAGTAAACAAAAAGGGGTGTCAAGTGATTTGGAATCTAAGTTAGTCCAACTAGCCAAGACAATGGACGGATACCGACGATCCTTCGAGTATATACAGGATTATCTAAAAGTGCATGGCTTAAAAATCCTACAGGAGGAACTCACACGAATCATAAACTATAACGTTGAAAAGGAATGCAATGCTTTTCTTCGCAATAAAGTACAAGATTGGCAATCACAATATCAAAGTCATACCATTCCAATACCCAGTTTTCCACCTCTGCAAGGAGACAACACAAATTCCAACAATTTCATCGGACGTTTGGCACGTGAAATTCTGATCTTCACCGATCCAAAGCACACAATTTATCTGGACCTGAAGGCGACTTGGTACGAAAAACGTGCACCGCACAAAGAAGTTCTCGATTCACGCTTTTTTAGCAAAGTCCGTGAAGCTATTGGACCAGCGGGTCTGGTCGGATTGGATCGTCTCTACTCCTATATGCTGGTAGATGAGATGAAGCAAAATCTTGAGAAACTCCAAAAGAATATAGCAAGTGACAAAATGTGGGTCGACGCTCTAAACGAATTGACGACTGAATTGGAAGACGAAGAATTTCCCACTGCAATTATTAGTAACCCATTGAAATTCTACACCAGCTTTCACACACGGTGGTTGAAAGTTTGGCCAACAATTCTCAGTTGGGTTATGAATTTGGGCCACCAGCAAATAGTGAGGCAACAAATAGCATACGAGTTGCATAAAAGCAGCACATTCAATTCGAAGAACTTAAAATCCGCTCTGGAAACTTTCAACAGGTACATTCAGATTTTCATGTAATTTTTACTTTGCGTTTTACATATACAAATTTTTGCAGAGCTCTTTTGAATGAAATTGAAAATTGTGAAGATGAAGAATCAAAACCAAGTGAAGAACTGATTGCCGATCTCAATGAATATCTAATATACAACGGATGCTATGATCCACTAGAGCAAATATTTGTAACCACTTCGAATTCACACAAAATCGCATTATTCTTCTTCCTCTTTACAATTGCTCATTTATCACGTTTACAATTTTCCACAAATGTAAACGTCCTGCTTGCTAAAAATCCCAAGGATGTATTAGATGGCATTCCTTTGTTGGTGGGTCTCCTATCGGTATTCCAGCAATTCCACAAAAAAGTACAACAATTGTATCTGATTTATATGTGTCAATACGTTACAGTGGTGGTGGAAGCAAGCTTAAGGTAAATGTTTTTTTTTTCATGCACATATAATTAATTACAACACATAATTAATTCTTTCTTTTAGTGCCAAAAACGAGATTTGCATCGAAGCAGTCACCACCATACATTTCCTCAAAGCTTTCGTGCGAATGGCACGACTGCCTCACAAGGTGCTGAGTGATCGCATTCCAGCTATAGTTCTAAATCAATTTACGTTTTTAGCTGCCAAAAGTTGAAACAAATTGAGAATAACTACTAATTCAATGGTTATATTTTTGTATCATATTCGATAGATGATAAATAAACAAATGCATAACCTTTTATGAGGTGGCAAAATTTCATTTAGTAACTTTTGGTCTATATGGCATGAGTAACAATAGTAACAATTTTTAAAAATCAGACTCTACAACTTTAAAATGAGGTAGAGACGACAATCTGTTGGTAAAATTGTACTGGACTTATGTGATAACAGTCGGGGCGTTGCGTCCGGTAAACTTTGGTAATTGAGAGATTTCCAAAGCAATATCAATTAGTGGTTTCAGCATTTCACTTGCCATGCCGAGAACATTGTCCTTCTCATAAGAGTCAATGTAGAGTCTGAAATCAAAGAGTTCATTTTATTTCTGCTAGTTTTAATGAGAACCTGTAGTTTACTTACCGCACAGTAGCACCAGAGCTTCCCGTACCACTCAAGCGCATTACAATGCGGCTGCCATCTTCAAAGACAATGCGCAAGCCTTGTTTCGTAGACACTGACTTGTCGACCGGGTCTGTATAGCTGAAGTTGTCAGCTACCTTCACTTTGTAGGTCTTTCCTCCGCTTGAGAATTGTTTGCCAACAAACGCAGCGTCAGTTATGGTTTTTTCCATAGTGGCCATCATTTCATTGCAGGGTTCTAAATCACATTCCTCATAATCGTAGCGTGTGAAGTAGTTACGTCCATAAACGGCCCAATGATTTTTCAGAATCTCTTCGATTCCCTTGCCTGTATGCTCCATTACAGAGAGCCAGGCCAACACTGCCCAGATTCCATCCTTTTCGCGAATGTGGTTTGAACCAGTTCCGAAGCTCTCTTCGCCGCACAAGCACAGACGACCAGCATCCATGAGATTACCGAAATATTTCCAGCCGGTTGGAACTTCGAACACTTCTTTGCCCAATTTCGCACCAACCAAATCAACAGCCGAAGCCGTGGGCATACTACGGGCAAACCCTTGAACACCATTCTTCTGGAAATATGGTATGCATTCCAAGTAGTGCGCAATGACGGCCAACGAATCACTGGGTGTTACGAAGAAGGCCTTATGCCCAATGATCATGTTACGATCCTGCAAATAAAATTGGAATATAAGTCCTGAATCCTTTTATAATAATATATATATCTTACGCCGTCACCATCGAACGCAGCTCCGATATCGTAGTCGCCACTGGCCACCGTTGCTACAAGATCCTTGGCATATGTTAAATTCGGATCCGGATGGAGACCACCGAAATCTGGCAGTGGTGTGGTATGGACGACACAATTTTCGGCAGCACCCAGGCAATTGAGGAAGATTTCACGCACATATGCACCAGTGACGCCATTCATGGAATCGATACGCATTTTCAATGGCTTTCCCGTGTTTTTGCCAGTAACATAATCGCGCAACTTGGCAAAGTCAAAGATTTCCTTCATGTGGCGCACGTAGTTTTCCACCGAACCGATAACTTCCACCACAAATGGTTTTCCAGCCACATCGAAGTTGCTCACTCCGACCTTGCTAATGTCGATCTTCAGGTCCTTGACGATTTTGTACTCCTTAATGGCAGTGGAGAGTTGGTAAATCTTGTTGGTGAATGCATCGGGAGCGGGTCCACCGTTTTCGCAATTGAACTTGATACCAAAATCATTTTCTGGACCACCAGGATTGTGCGATGCGGTTAGCACGATGCCACCTACAAATTCCAAAGTGTTTGTTATCAATATGAATTTCTTTCCAACAATTAAGTTGACCTTCATTGAGGACTGATGATGATAACAATATGTTAAATGTTAGAGCAATAAATAAGTGCACCAGGCATGGTTATTAATACGAGATTATGGGATTTAGTTTCTACTAAATTGCAATGAAACTCACCCAAGCACTTGTTATTGCGAATCAAGCTGGAGACGGCCGGCGTGGAAAGAATGCCATGTTGACCAACCATCAGCTTAGAGACCTACGATTAGATAAATGTTATGTACTCTTTTCTGAAGGGCCAATAAAATGCGCAAACTTACGCCATTGGCCGCACACATGCGAACGATCAGCTCGGATGCCTCCTTGCAATAGTAACGGCCGTCGCCACCCACGACCAGGGCAGAGCCAGCGAGGGCGCTGCCATTGGCATCCAAAATACACTGCACGAAATTTTCAGTGTAGTTCTTTTGGGTGAATACTTTCACCTGAAATAGTCGTGGAATATAATCGAATTGGAATTGCGTTCACTTTATGGACACATTGCAGACAGACAACAGACCTTTTTACGCAAACCACTTGTTCCAGGCTTTTGGCCCTCGTATGGTGTTGTTGCTTCTACAGTTACGCTCAAGGACATCTTGTGAACAGTTCTTACGCCCTTGTAAATAAATTTCAAAATTTTACGACAAGCAAATGAGCTTCAACGAGCTTCTTTCTCGAGTATCCCAACACAGCAAAAATACTATCTCGGCCCGGGAGTTGCCTTTTGTCCGTCTACACCGAGTGAACACTTGAATCTGAATGACGGCTCCCGCTAGTGCTGCCCCGTAAAAATCACTGATAATGTCTGTCTCAATGTCGCTTAAAGGTCATCGTCATCAGCGTCTATGGACAACACCACCGGCGCCCCTTTCCCACCCTTTTCAGAACTGACCCCCATTTATGAACATATATTAACATAGACGACGTCGAAAATCCGATATATGGCATAATTTTTATTATTTTTGGAAACAAAATAAATAAAAACAATTAATTTATACAAAAATGCCGATATAAACAAAAACACCGAAAGTCTGACAGATGTCAGCAAATGCAGTATTCTATGAAGTACAGAGCTTTTCAAACTGTTTCAAACAATTGTTTTGTATTCTATTGTAAAGTGGTTCGTGGTGCGGCGAGACTCGTTTTCGCTGTGGTGATTTTAAATTTTTTGTGGACGAATTATCTACATCCACTATTCCGCGTTGAAATTTTTGGGTAAAGTGCAAAAGTAAAGTGTTGTGAAGTGATTTGATATAGCTTAGGTCCATGAAACCAGTCCAAACAATTTGAAAAAAGTTTTTGAAAAAAAATTGTGAAAAATTTTTTCACAGTCTAAATAATAAGTTAAAAAATTTCGAATATACATTTCTTAATTCAAAATTCGTTACAAAAAGGCGATTTTGGTTGTATTTGTTGTAATCCCCCTAAACTATTTGAAATTGTTTTTAATTTTATTTACGAAAATTTAAATGCACAAAAAAATCATATTTTTAAGTATATGTAGAAAGAAATATAAATCACAAAAAAATATAATTGAAAAATATAAATCTAATTTTCTGCATTTAGAATACAGAAATTAAAATCAATAAAAAAAATGTAAAAAAAAATATTGAAAAAAAATATCATATAAAATCTGGGTCTACCACAATAAATGCATAGATGGAGCCACTGACCCCTTACACGAAGTTTGACATTTGCTAGCCGACACGAAGTTAACACGTCACAAGCGACGTCGTTGCCGCAGTCGGCGTTCGCCATCGTCATTCCATTGGAAAAGTGAACGTCGTGAAGTGAGATTCGGTCGTCGTTCGTGATTTTTTGTGTGCACTTGTTAGGATTTATTTAGTTTTGAATCAAAATCTCTTTTAAATCCCACAACATATAAAATGTAAGTGTTATTGCATGCTCCTCTGCACCTCTCCCAAATGAGAACAATGCGGAAACTTCATGGGAATGTAATTTCTCTTATGGTCAGAGGAAATTGGAACTTTCGACGACGACACGTCAACAAAAGTGAAATTTTCAAATCTGTGCTCATTCTTTTTAGCCATCGGCAAATCAAATTCTAATGTAATATTTTCGTTTTCACAGCATGTTCAAGTCGCTCCTTGTGTGTTTTGCCTTTTTGGCCGTTTGCAATGTCTGTCTGTCGGACGACGAGACCACCGCCCGCCTGCTCGTCTCCAAGCAGATCATGAACAAGTACCTCGTGGAGAAGAGCGATCTGGTCGTTCGCTACACGATCTACAATGTGGGCAACGGTGCCGCCACCAACGTCAAGCTGGTCGACAACGGCTTCCACCCGGAGTCCTTCGAAATTGTCGGCGGCCAAACGACCGCCACCGTCGATCGCATCGCTCCTCAGGCCAACTACACCCACGTAGTGGTTGTGCGTCCGAAATCGTACGGCTACTTCAATTTCACCGCCGCCGAGGTGTCCTACAAGCCAGTCGAGGAGGCTGAGAAGGTGTGTTCCCCTTGTCTTATCTTATTGGTATCGTATTTGTTATATTTGTGATTGTCTTCTTTAAGGTTCAACTTGCTGTGACTTCGGAACCCGGAGAGGGCGGCATCGTCAACTTGTCCGAATTCAACAAACGCTTCTCGTCCCACTTCTTCGATTGGGTTGCCTTCGCCATCATGACCCTGCCTTCTCTGGCCATTCCATTGGCTCTGTGGCACTCATCGAAGAGCAAATACGAACGTTATGGCAAGAACAAGAAGCACTAAGGTCTCATCTGTACTGCACAGCCAATAGCTAACAATCCATCAACAGCAACAACAACAGTAACAACCATACTCATGCAACGATTAATTTTATACGCGATTGAAGCACAAGAGCGACTGACCTGAGCATTCATTTCTCCCTTTTCCTTAGACCTTAATTTATAGACCTTTAGTTTCGAATTTGTATTACATCGAATGCCCTAACCGGTTTCGAAATAATTGATTTTAACTAAATTCTCTATTTTTATTTTAATTACGTCCCTAAGGAAAAGCGAGATAAGATAAGAAAAAATCGTTTTAGATTTGTTTTTGACGTTCATGTCGAGTTTAAATCTTGAGGAGCTGCACACTAATTTATTTTTTGTGTCGTTGGCATTTTTCCAAATAAATCACAAAAGAAACAAACCAATTTTTTATTCCGGAAATCAAAGGAAAATCAAGGGTTTATTGAAAACATTTTATTTGTCCATAGATGTTTGTCGAAAATGTTGAGGGTGAATGAGATAATCTTCGAGATAAAGATGCCTTAAATACACAAACGATTCGTAGTGTACAAAATACTGCAATAATCGAATAGTGAAAATAATCAATTCAATCCAAGAATATTCTACAAGTTTAGAGCCGACATTACACTATTGAGAAACTTTCAAAAATAAATGTGTACGGTTTGCGACTATACAAATTATATTTTCGACTTTTTTGTAGTCGTAACGTCGTCTATCGATGCATTCGTACATTGCGACGAAGTAATATCGACATTCGTTTCATCATGGCGCCGTTTTGTTGACTTAACAATGGAATTATTATCATTTGTCGCCAATGTTGTGGCTGGTTCAGCATCACGGGTTGTGTTGGAATTGGCCTGGGTCGTAGGTGGCGTTGCTTCGACGGGGGCAGTGGCAGCACTCGCAATTGGGGGCGATTCACCAATATTGATTTGCTTGATATTGGCTGAGATCTCACGGTTCTTGGCATCGACGTCTTCCAAACGTTTCTTAAGTTCAATTATCTGTACATTTAACTCGGCGACCGAAGTCAGTGCCTGCTGCAGACGACGCGACTGATGTGTCTGTACTTGTTGCATGCGATGCATCTAAAACAACATGAATGTTAGTGATAAACTATTTTGAAATTTGTTCACATTTACCTTGAGAATTCCCCTTTTATACTCCATCTCGAGCTTTTTGAAATACATCATTGTGGATCTGGCTTCAGGACATCCATGCTGTTCACTAACTTCACTTGGATTGGTTTCGATCGATGGTCTTTTATTAGCGTCCAACAACCCGGTCTGCCCAAGGCTCAACAACGCATTGACACGTTGTCGTATCGATTCGCAACATCGGGAATTCATCATGGTGCTCGGTGGAACCAATGAGCCCGATAGATTCCACACATTGCTCTGATTGCCGCTCGTCATGTTTGTGCTGGAAGACGACGACGACGTCGACGAACCCATTTTGCTGCTATCCATTGAGCTGCACATTTTGGCGTTGTTATCCACAAAGGACTTCTTTAGTGTGATTGCGATTTTCTCATCGAAATGTTCAATGGCCATGGACGAAATGTCGCGTAGCTCTTGAAGCACCTCATGTGGCCGCAATGGTTTTGTGGTCTTCGAAATCAAGCGGAGAATGCGCAGGATTTCGTCGAGCACACGTCCCGGAATGAAACAACAGAGGTTCAAGTCCATGTATTTCGTGTAGGTCATTGAAAGCATTGATATTCTTGTCTCGATCGAGGTGAGAATGTCTGCGTGACGCGCCAAGCAATGATTCCTAAAACAGACAAATCAGCTATATACAATATGGTCCAAATGACTTGACCCTGTTGCTTACCGCCGCTCCGACTCCCGGCGCGGCAGCAACGCCTTGATGCGCTTGAAGCTGACCGCATGCTGTCGCACCACCTTGTTGAGGCCACAATTCAAAATATGCTGACAAATCTGATCGATTTTGCGAGAGACCTTCCGAAAAAGAACATCATTTTACTACGTTTCTATTTTTGCAAGATAAACAATAGGATTTGCGATTGCGTCCATTAACTTACCAGACGTTTCTTTGAGACCTCTTCGTACGAGAGGTACTCGAAGATCTGTATCAACATAACATTTGGTAGGTCCAGCAGATTCATTTGTCCCAACGTTAAACGTTTCCAACAACTCCAAACAGAAAGTTTCCGAGATCTAGAATGTTTTCTTCCGCGAACAAACGAAAAAATTACTAGACGCATACGAAAATGCAAAACTAAAGCGGGGTTGTCGAAGTCACTTCAACCGGAGTGTTTCACTCCACTTTTGATCAAAACATCACTCCACCCTTGATCAAAACGCCACTCCACTTTTGATCAAAACACCACTCTACTTTTTTGAGAAACACTTCATTTTCGCATATTCCGTAGCATATCCTGTTCCTGTCAGGGCTGCCGCGCCGAAGTGCTAATGTGAAAAAACTGAAGGTTCGTAATTGGATAAACTTTGGAATACTTGCCCAACCAAATTGTTGATCAGAAAAAAAAAATGTGGATGCTTTGTCTTATGTAATAAAAAGCAACAAAATTTGCATTTCATTTCCAAAAATCTGCTACTAGAAAAGTGAAGTGTTTTCTTTAACCGTACTCCGCAATGATTGACATTTTGCTGAACTACTTTACAACACTGGTTGTGAGCAATCAGCTGTTTGTGTATCTCATTTGTTTTTGTTAAATAAAAGTAAAATTTGTTAATGTTATTAAAAAAACAATAATATTCGGAAGGCGGAGACCATGTCTACCTATTACTTTGTGATTGTGGGCTTCAATGATAACCCAATTTTCGAAATGGAGTTCTCCACCGTTAGCAAGGAACTGAGAGTAAACTGGAAATATATCACATCAAATTTATCAATTGATAATTCCAAAAATACCATTTATATTTGCAGAAAGATGACCATCGACATCTGAATCAATTTATCGCACACGCCGCACTCGATTTGGTGGATGAGCACAAGTGGAAAACGACGAATGTCCATTTGAAATCCATCGACAGGTTCAACCAATGGTTTGTGACCGCATTCGTGACCGCCAGCCAGATACGTTTCCTCATTGTGCACGACAAGAAAAACGACGAAGGCATCAAGAATTTCTTCAACGACATATATGAGACGTACATAAAGCATTCCATGAACTCGTTCTACAAAATCAATTCCCCCATCAAGTCGCCGCTCTTCGAGAAGAAGGCTCAACTATACGGAAGAAAGTATTTACTCTCCTAATGATCACCTGTTAATGTAAGCTGTGGCTAATTTTTGTATGGTTCCGCATTAAATATTTAACTTTTTAAACAATTGCATTCTTATCTATCTAATATGATCGAATTACATGACATTTGATTATGATGGGGACTGGGAAAAATTTTAGTTTTGGAGACAGACCATATAAAGAATAAATAATGTATAAACATTTTTAATTTTATATACAGAGTTTTTACGGTGACTTTACAGACTTTTTACTTGTTGACGCATTTTTCCATATCCGATTTACTTGAGGAGGTACAAAATTGGGTGTTCCTTATTTTAATTTTTAAAGGAAATGAATTGCAATATCGACATATGAAAAACTGCCATATCTACATGGAGAAAATAAGTGAACCGACATGAAAGAGAGAGAGAACGACTTCACATATTGTACAACCCTTATAATTTGACACTCAACCAACGTATCTACAAATAATAAAATAATATTGCAAAATATCTTTCAATTATTTAGAACTAATGAATTAAATAAATAAAGCAAATTGTTCTATTAATTTTCTGCTCATTCGTTTGTTGGTGGGTTTTTCTTCGCAGCCAACTTCAGTGTTTTTCGTTTGACATTGTTTACAGTCGTTGACAACGATTGGGGTAAACAATTTTTAATCAAAATGAGTGAGGCGCAAGGAAAAGGAAACGCAGCTTCGAACAACTCCTCCAATTTGCAAATTATTAGAGATCCGAAGCTTGCGAAAAATAGAATATTTATTGGAAACCTACCGTCGTGTACACGCGAACAATTGGAGAGCATTTGCGCACCCTACGGAAATGTACTGGGATCGTTGGTGCAAAAGAACTTCGGCTTCGTCCAGTTCGAATCGGAGGAGATCGCAAACAAAGTCGCCGCCGCATTGACCAGGTCGACATTTAAGGGAAACACAATCACTGTACGAAACGCCGGCTCCAAACAGCATGCCCAACAAGCAGCCGCAAAGCGAGCCGCCGCAGCAGCAGCCAAGGCATCGGCAACTGGAGGCGGCGGCGACGCCAGCAAATTGATCCCCGGCGGCTCCTCAAACACCAATCCCGACTACAATGATTGCGAAATTATTGTCGTGGATCGTCAAAACACGTGAGTGGGATTTCCACTCAATATTGATGATTGATTTTACATAACATATAATGTACACTTTCAGAAAGTATGCAGAGTTCATTGAGGAGCGATTGAAGCGCCTGAAGTTACGCGTGGACGTTCTCTTTCCCAACGAAGATGTGCCCCTTGTCAAGGTGTTGGGTAACATATCGGCACGCGGTTGTCTCTATGCGATCCTCGTCACGAACCAGCATGAGGAACACAATAGCATCACAGTCAACATTCTGTACGACCAGCCGGCAGAGCATCGTAATATGCCAGTGGAGGATGCCATCAAACTCATAGCCGATGACTTTCGGGCGAAGTTGTTACGCGATGGAGCTGCACCCTCCAACTATCTCCCGAAACCTGTGCCCATTATTCCCGCTGCCAGTCTTATAGCACCTCCCCTTAAGGAACGGCACCCTGATGTCATTCAAACACTTCTTAACTTACTAGCGGAAAACATGCCCCTCACCGTGCTGCAGTACGATCGTATTATCAAATATTTGCAGGAGCGTCGAGAGTTGCAATTGAAGGTGGAATTGGGCGATACAGCCGACCAGACCACCAGCGTTCCTGATCCAGAAATCGAGCTGCAGAAGAAGATCTTGAGCATTCTCAACAAACCCTCGGTGGCCGAGACAACCTACAATATGCTGTATCCAAATCTACAAGCTGTCAGTGAAGATCACCGGGCCATGGAGTTACTCAAGGATGTACGTGTGCAAAAGGCACTGGATTCCCTGATGGATTCTTCTTTAGTTTCAACTGTCACAAATCTAATGAAATTTTAAATGTTCAAAGAAAGTTGCAATCAATTAATACACGTATAGGGCTTAACTAAACAACAAAGCAAATCATTTATTTAAATCATCAACTTTAAAGGATAAAATCTAAGGCCAGGATCGTTTTGCCTCGTGACCTGGATACTTGCCACGATACTTGAGGCCCGTGACCAACGTTGAACTCTTAGGGAACGCTGTTTGTCCATTGAATTTGGTATCGGTTTCGGGATGGAAGCGAACGTAGTCATACTGTATGTGCAAATTCTCCGGCAAATCCGCCTTTTTCAGCGCATCAAACGGAACGGTGGTGTCGACGGAGGTTTCATAGAACGCAATGACATCTCCTGTAAATTCAATAGATTCAAACGATAGACTTAATATTAAAAAGTTAACTTTGTTTACCAATGGAGTTGATTTCGTGAACCTGCGAGTTGGGAATACTATGCTGAAACTGTTGGAAGCAAGCATCCAAGAATTTGAACTTCTGGCCCAGGTCGCCCAGCCTGTAACTAGGGGAACTGGGAATTTGCAACGAGTCGCAAATGTTTTGTACTTTCTTAGCCGCATCCACTGGGGGAGAGTAAGGCTTTATGGAGCGCAAGAACCTACGGAAATTATATAATTCAAAAATAAGGGAAATCTCAATTTATACTGAGAGTCTCACCCTTTGGCTGATAACGAATTGGCCATGGATTCGATCTGTCCAGTTTCTTGTCTGGCCTTTGGTTTCGCCTGCACCTTTGTAGAATAGCATAATGATTGCGGGAACAACTGGAGAGGGAAACAAATTAAATACGAAACTTCAAGCAACACATGGATTAGTAGGAATAAGATTATTATACTAATGTTAATAACATAATATATATCTTAGTTACATGTGAGTATGTAGCTTACACTTTTCTGAAAAATAAATAGAGATCCTTTACGTATATTCATTTGAATTGCCATTTTTTTATACAATTTAAAAAGTTTATTAAAATTTTATTATGGTCCCCTCAATCCTTCACTAAACTTTTGACAGTTGAATGACATTTGTTCATTATCCGTTGGCAGGGATGTGTTCCGTTCGAAAATGAACATAATAATCACAGAAATGTATGTTGCACTTTATTATAATTTATCCTACAAATCTATACACCCCTTCAGAAATATTAAATGTTCCTAACATTTGGGTATGATTATATAAAAAAATTAGTTATATGATAAAGCAGTCTCGGTAAAAGTCTCCAACTCTTGTTACATATTCGAACGCACCACCTGAAAAAAATCTGAACGAACTTCTTGTAATGTTTTGCAAATTTGACAGCAATTGCACCGCACAGAGTTTCAGTTTCTATAATAGAATTTCGTTCGTTTTTGCGATAACTCCAGAAACAAAAGTTTTTCAATCAGCAAATCAATAATTCTGTGAAAATAACCGGTGCAAAGAAACATTGACAATGAATAAAAATGAGTGTAATCAGAGACAATACTAAAATAGTGGAACTACTAAAATTCAGCTATGTGGGTGATTTTCGCCGACACTAATTAAAAAGAGACAGTTATACAGACATACGCACAGTAATAGTGCGGCAGAGTGAGAAGGAAACAGAAAAGTGTTAATATTAATAATTGTTGCATTTTGGTTGAAGTGCTGCAAAATTAGAGAATTCAAAAATATTAAAAATCAGTAAATTTATTTAGTTTGTGCGTTTTTTACATTGGCGAAATGCAATACAAAATTAGTCAACATGCATTGGTCGCCTTTGACAAGTTGTTCCCCAACCAAAATTCTCTACATTTCTAGTTGAGAGAGAGAAAATCAATTTTCGATTGATTGTGTGAGTGCAACAAATTTCCATATACAAGCGAATGCCGCCGTCACAAACAGTGTTGCATTTGTTCGTTCACTGAAGCATTTCCTAAAATTTCCTAAACTTTTACTTCACTTTTGTGTTATATATTTTAATAGACTCAGGTTTTTAATTCAGACTCTTATTGCTGTTAAGTATTATTAAATTATTGAATATTATGGCATCGTTGAAAAACTTATTATTTGCGTATTTAAAGAACTGCCCAAATTTTATATTTTAAAAATCGAGTATGAAATTGAGATATCTCAAAAGAAATACTAGATAAATTTTTAAAATAAAATAATTTAGTTGGAAAAATTTCATGATGAAATGATAAGTACGAAGTGAAGAAAATGCAACACTGGTTGCGTTGAGAAGCAAAATCTCTACATTTGTTGGCAGCGCCATTTTCAATTCCACAGTCGCATACGTCGGTCGTTTCGTCGATGTTGCTTTTCGCGATTCAACTTTTCTGTCTCGTCGCCTAAATTAGCAGAAAATATCAAGTACATAAAGTAATCTTAGCTAAAAATTAACTTCCTTGAATTGTGTGAAACTTCCGTGCAGAAAATAATAAAGAATTGTTCAAAAAGTATGATTGCAAAATATTTTATTCAATAAAATAAAATACGAGTCCGTGGAATTCGTTTTATCGATCGAAAATCAAAAAATTGGAACACAAATGCACACAAGAATCACGTAAAAAGAAAGCAGTGAAGAGTGTAGTAAACGGAAAGAAACAAAACTAAACGTAAAATAAAAAAAATAAAAAAAAGTAATCCAAGTCGAAGGGAAATCCATTTTTCGAAGTTATTTCGAAGAGCGAAAACAAAGATGAACTAGTTAATTTTTTAATAGAATGGGCGAATTCGGTGACAAATAACGAAAGAACGAACGAACGAATAGCGATGACTGGTTGCTGCTATTACCAAATCAATATGTATGGAATACGACGGTGAAGACTCACTCATTTGAATCTTTTGATATAAAAGAAGAAAGACGGAGGCAGCGGAAAACGAACGAAAAGCAACTGTAAAGTGAAAAAGCAGAAAATCCTGTTTCCGCAAAATAAAAGTAAATGATGTGTGCGAGGGAGAGCGAGAGAGATGAGATTTTTTGAGAAGAACGAAGCCAGAAGACAACTCCACTGTCGTCGGTCGGCAGAATGATCGGGTGGACGGATGAACGAACGAACGAATGGACGGACGGTCGTACAAGCAGACAGAGGTTCGACAAGAGTGAGAGAGAGCGACAGTACTAACGAAAGAGAGATATAGAGAATCCGAATCAAACCGAATTCGAACAACGAAACTTGGGCGCATAGAAGAACCACCGATTGACAATGGTCTTGGACAAAGGCGATACAAAAGAGCTACTACTACCACACACACGGGCAACGACGTGTACGATACGAAACATACGAAAATATTTAGATTCCTCATCTCCGCTTGCTCTTGCTCATTGTACTCTTCGGAGCACTTTCTACTACTACACCACGAACACAACGCGACTCGGTCGTTCTGCTCGAAATCTAGACCGCAGAAATACCAAAATCCGTAAACATCGCACGAAACGCAATCGGTCGGTCGGTCGGTCTCCTTCATTCGTTTTCGAATGAGTTGCGGAGGAGCTCCTTTGGTCACTTCCTGTCGCCAGGAAGTTCAATGAAATCGAATCATTTTGTTGCATACGGATCTTCTGATTACCGGTGTTCGGATAAACGTTTTGGTGCAGAAATCTGCATACGGCCAGCTCTCCAAGTGGTTGGAAGTTCAGTTTAGTTTTTGTTTGTTTGTTTGCTCTTATCCAAGGTGTGAGCGAGCGTTGCATTCATGTCGATAACATAGTGAACGCAACTCGCTCTTTCTCTACAACGCTGTTATATCAAGCGTGCGCGAGCGAGCGAGCGCGTGCGAAGTGTGTGCAGGTCTATCGGATCTGTTCACTCCGCCGTTCGTTCGTTCGTCGAGGCGAGCGTTTTTCGAAGTCAATTTTGCGTTGTGTGCGTGTGCTGCGCTCTCAGAAAATCTTGGCTGCTGCCATTGCCGTCGTTTGGCAAATGAATTCAGTGAGAGAGAGAAAATAAAATTAAAGAGAAAAAAAAAATAAACACGAAAAGTGTCTACGGCTGTCGCTGCCCGAGAAAGACGTGTGCGAGCGAGTGTGTATTTTTGTTGTTTTCGTTGTGTGTTGCGTCGTCTTTTTGTTCTTTCGTGAAATTCGTATTCGCTGAGGCTGATTGCGAGGCTTGCCGTTTTCGTTCGTTCGTTCCACAGCGCTACAGATCGGCTCCATTCGGTGCGGTTCAGTTCAGTTTAACATTAACATCAAAAGGCGAAACGAGCGAATTTTCAATTATGTAGACGTTGACGTTGGTGGTTGCCTTTTCGCTGCGTTGTTTTCACATTGTCGTCGTCGTCGTTGTTGTTGTCGAACGATATATTAACAATTATTTTCCCGTTTTGCGTATCGTCGGCTCTAAACAGTAAGCGAAATAGTTGAAACATACATCTAAACGCAAAGCTCGTTTTGAAATGACTCAAGTTAAGACCAAATTAAGTGGGTTTCGCGGCCGTGACACAATTCTATGGGAACAAGACATCAGAAGAGCTCAAGCAAACTTCGAAAGTCGAGCTTTCAGTAGTGTGTTCAGTGGGAAATCATATACAAAGTAGTCGAAGAATACGTCTGAAACAATACTTGGAATATGGAAAAATAAAAGAAAACATCGGGTAAAAAAGTCGTTCAGTGTCGGCAATTTTTTTTGTCTGCAACGATAATCGACGACGATAGCCATCGACTTTTTTCTGCTGTTTAGTTCACATCACTACACTAAACGCGTTCTCTCTCTGGCTTACCATACGATGATTCTCAGTAACAGAAGCAATAGCACAAACAACAATAACGGCAGCAGTAGCAACAAAACGCAAACGCTGAAGAAAAAGCAGAGATAAATTTCATTGTCGTTGGCGTAGTCGTCGGTGGCGTAGTCGTCGCGTTTGTATGCGTGCGTATGTGTGTGTGTGTGTGTGTGTGCAGTATGTATGTGGGGGCAGCTGTGTGCGAGAGCCGACTAGTCGGGGTCTCTGTTGTAAATGTATCGCAGTGTCTGTCGTCGTCGCTGTCGTCGTTATTGCCGCTGCTACCGTTGTGTTGTTGTGTCGTCGTGTGCTGAGTATGTTGGCTGGTCGCGAGTCATTTCATTCGTTCGTTCGTCGTTCGCTCGCAGACTCGTTACTCGTTGGTGTGTTCTTCGTTCGTTCATTCGTTTCAACCAAAATGCCTTTTACCTGAATCTGCAACGAAACCCGTAGCAAAAAGTGCGAAGTGAAATTTTCTCATCGAATCGGTTTCGTTTTGAATAATAATACTAATTTTCAACATTCTCCACCACTTCTCTTCGGCAGTTTGAGTGTGTGAAACCAGAAATCTTACAAAAAATAATATAGTAAATCAAAAAGTAAATCAGTTGAATTTTTAAAAAATCACAAAATCTAAAAAAAATCTATTTATCGTGGCCGTGGCGAAAGAAACAAGTGAATTGAATAAATACATAGATACAAGTGCTCAAGTATTAATCTCTCTCTGCCAGAGGCAGTGAAATCAAAACAACCCGACTCCGCGACGCCTAAATCGTTCTCAATCAATCCAGCAACAATTTGAGTTTTCAACATTAAGAAAATGAGGAGCTGCTGTATAAAAATACATAAACTATGACGCATCAAAATCACCAGACAAACGGCGCAAGTTTGGAGGACTGCCATACAAACTTTTTTGCCTTGGTGAGTAAATTGAATTGTTTCGCAGTAACCGTATTTGTCGTATTTGCCCACTGCCACTGCCAGTGCCATCGCTGCTAATAGTTGTACTTGTACGTGTGCGTGTTGTCAGTTGTCATTGTAGTGGTTGTGTTTTGTTCTAACGCCAGTTAAACATTTGCTTCTCTCTGTTGTCATTCACCTTGCTCAGCCAGTAGTTGTTTCAAATAGTTCCTGAAACTGAAGCAATATCAACGGGGCAGTAGTTTTCATTATTGCAATAATAGAGAACTTTACTCTATTGTATTTGTCTCGCTCTGATGTAAAAACATTATTAAAAAATAAGAACCTTAAATATGACCTTAAGGCTGGTGAAGTTTCCAGAATTCTGTGGCTTGTCCACCACCTCCACGAAGCCATGGCGTGTGTTTCTGATTGATGGCTCGGGGTTTTTTTGGGATTCTACGGTCCGTAGCTTAGTTTCGTCTCTCGGTTCGCTGTTGTGTTCGCATGTAAATACGAACAACAATATCAAAACAGCGAAGCAACGAGAACCGCAAACAACAAGGCTGACGTCTGTCGGTCTGTCTGTCGGTCGGTCAAGAGGAAAATTCTGAGCAAAAATGACGAAAACTCACAAACACCAATGCATGTAATTAAGCTCTGCTCTGCAGATAGATAGACGGTTAGACAGAGAGGGAGGAAAGGCGAGTTAGAGAGAGGGAGGCCGAGTGAGACAGAGAGAGGGAAGTCATGAAGTTTCTAAAAAGAATTTCTTGTTGACGCATTTCTTGCTTTGCGCACTCGATTGAGATTGAGAGCAGCGGTGGAATCGCCTTCATCATAACTTCTCAACCGAGTTAAGCAACGATTTGGAGTCACCGCAACCAACGGTGTTGCCACTTTTCTCCCTTTATCTTTATCTCGTTGGTTCTCTTCTTTCTCATGCTCTTTTTCTTCGTATATGGCTTCGGATGGCTTTCATTCGTCGATCTCTCTCGCATCCGCTTCGCAAAAACACATTTGCATGCTTGGGAGATGTATTTTCAGTTTGCATATTTGCACAATAAGTCCCTCTGTCCGTCCCTACGGTCGTCAGTCAGTCAGTCATTCAGTCAGTCAGTCAGTCTGTAAATCGAGAGAGTTTCCACATTATTGGATTGGGATGAATGTCTCCAGGGATGCCAACTATTGTTCAACTATTCTAAGTTGTGCTAAAAGTCTCCACTTGGGCGCAAATTTCCGCAAGAGGAAAACTTTTCAATATTTTCTTTCTCTGAAAGGGCTGCATCCTTGTCTGTTTATTTGTTACTTTTTTACCACTTTCCTCCTCCCGATTCTCTCTCCCAATCACGCTTTTCTCCCTATTATTCGATGTCATTTGGTCCACGCCTCCACTTTCTATTGTTTCATTCCGCTGCATGAGCTCTCTCTCTCCCTCTCTCTCTCTGTTGTTATATCGCCCATTAGATGAAGACCAGAGTAGTTTATCGTTGTTGTATATGTATGCGCCGATCGCAGAATTAATTCGCGTGCGGTGCGCCCTCTTCCCTCCCACCTCGCCCCTCCCCATAGGCATCGCTCCCTCTCACACGTGTCCTCCTCCTCCTCGCTGTTGCTCTTCGCTTCATGCTCGGTTGCTGGCCAACGTTTGGTCGCATTTCGATCAAGTCTCGGTCTCTCTCTCTCTCTCCCTCTCACACGCTCTCCCCGTTTTCGTTTTATCCACTTTGGTCTGTGGTCGAATTGTTGATTGTGAAATTTACGCTCGTTATCGCAAATATTCGGTCAAACATTGCGAAGCGGTGCCAAATCCAATCCTCCCGTTTCGCCTCTAGGGCGGGTCCACCGCAATCGTCGTAGTAAAAAGTGTCCAACTGTCCAAAGCTATGAACTGTTTACACAAATTCATAACCGGTTCCATTCTTTCAAAAAACACCTCAACACCTTATTCTATGGGTCTTTTCTGACTGTCGCCAGCTCGGATCTTCTTCAGCCACTGAAACTTCGCATATACCGGGTGAGACAGAGCGAGAGAGAGAGATGTAGAGGGACTTGGGAGCAAGTAGTCTAAAGGTCAATGCGACCGATTTTCTGCTTCTGCTTCTCGCTCAAATTAGGCCGCTTCAGCGCAATGTGAAGCCAGGAGAGCGCGCTGGTTCATCGCCGAGATTGTGTGTGTATACACACAACACGACTCGACAATGAACAGTGAGCAGTGAGAACAACAGCCAGCACCAGCTCAGCTCCCACCAACAACACTTCTCATGATCGCAGGCAAACCATCTGTCTGTCTGTCTGTCTGTCTGCCCTGTCTTGTCGCGGATAGGGACTGCTGCCGAGAAAGAGAGAGAGAGAGAGAGCAGCCGACAACCGGCTGTGTGGCGGAGCTCCACAGATGCCTCCACAACAACAACTACCACTGTTGTTGCTATCTGCATGAAGCAATTGTCAAATCTTTTGGAGAGCACTTGCCTGCTTCAGACCCCGACCTCCCTGACGTCGTCACAGCCCAGACCCAAGAGAGTGATAGAGAGAGAGAGAGAGAGAGAGATGGAACAGCGAAGCGGCGAATTGAAAATAGAAGGCGAGAGAAAGAAAACTCCTGGCCAAGCCAAGCTGCGTTGTTTATTTATTTCCATTCAAAAATTTGCGCGGCGCAGATTTTTCATGTTTGGACTGTGTGTGAAGACGAAGACGGGAAAACATTTGAGAGACCCATGGACGACCCATTTTCGAAACGGGCCAACCGCGAATCCCCATAGACCGGCTCTAGTCCTGGAATCCTTCCGAGCCACCTTCGGGAGGGCTGACGACGAACAGGTTTTTCACCACCGACTCTTGGGGCCGGTGGCCGTCTCAGGGTCGAGCGCCAGTGTAATATTCGATATATTATATAGTGCATGCTTGCATCAGAAACCTTTGCCCATGTGTTGTTTGGTTGTTTGTTTAGTTGTTTATTTGTTTTGTATCGCAGTGACTAAAATGCTCTTCTTTCTTTTGTCTTTTTTCAGACTGATTTGTGCGGCATAAAATGGCGCAAGTTTGTTAACGGCGAGCGGCCGAACGCTTCCAGCGACCCGCTCGAGGATCCCATCCTGCGCTCGTACTCGCGATGCATGCAGGCGGACATCCTGTGCGTCTGGCGCCGCGTCCAGTCCACCAAGCAGGACAACCTCGACCCCAATGCGCTCCCCTTCGAGATAAGCACATCCAAAATACATCCGCCGCTCTCGCTGGCCGCCGCCAAAGAACTCTGGATATTCTGGTACGGCGAGGAGCCGGACCTCAACGACCTCGTCGACCCGGAGCTGCTGCGCGTCGTTGGTAAGTTTTTCCTGTTGATGCTGATGTAATGGTCACTTGTCGGTTAGCCAATTGTCCGCTGTCCGCATTTTTTGGGGTTGTCTGCGGGGGTGGGGAGGGAATTGGGAGGATTTCGTCCAGTCTCGAACGTGGATGGCGGCATTGACCGGGATGGGGATGAGCGCAACCCCGGCGAAAACCCGCCCCGATACTTGTGGCCATGTGAGTGCGTGTGTGTGTGTGTGTGTGTGTGCGTGCCGCCTGCGTGGATAACGACCGTCTATTTATCGTGCCACTGACTCCACTCCTTCTTTGTACTCAGACCCGATGCGATGCGATGCGATCCCAGACCAAACCAAACCGGGCTCGTGCTCGCACTCGTTGTCGT
Organism: Coelopa frigida; assembly: GCA_017309665.1. Taxonomy (NCBI): domain Eukaryota; kingdom Metazoa; phylum Arthropoda; class Insecta; order Diptera; family Coelopidae; genus Coelopa; species Coelopa frigida. Next base: position 23,055,270 of record CM029563.1, read on the forward strand.
CGGGCAGTCCTCGTGGTACATACGGATGTATGTATTTATGTATGTATGTACTTGTACATACCTTGTCCTCCGCGTCCTAGTTGTCGTCGTCATGACGAATAAATAAGCACGTGTGGCGTCGCTGTCGGTGTCGGCGTCGGCGTTCTCCTTGAGTCGTGTCGATTCGAGTCGACTCGATTCGTTCGTCCGAGTCCTTCGGGTCGAGTCGAGTGGAGTGGAGTCGACGCAGAACCGAAGTCCGCCCGCTGACTGCCGAGTGCCGGACGAGCATCGAGCATGCAGGCCGTCGTCGTCGAGTCTTGTCCTCGTCGTCCTGTGGATGGTGCGAAGACTTCGCACTCGGAAAAAGGACGACGTCCGGTGTGGAAACCAATGCGGCTTCTTCTTCCGACGTTGCCGAGTTTGCAAAAGTTGCCGGGGGTCGAGAATTTTTCCATCTCGGTGGAGGAGACGTGTTGGGGATCAACCCGCAGATGGGGGTTTGCCGATTTCATAAACATTTGCATTTCCCCATGATATCCATAACTGCATACACACATGCCTACCGATGTATATATGTGTGTGTGTGTGTATATGTATATGTACGTACACAGTTACTCAAGGTCATTGTAAAAAGTAAATTACAGCCTGCCGCCTTCGCTTTGACTGACGCCAATCAAGTTTTCGCTCTCCCTCTTCCACACCCACTCGTCGTCTTTCTCTCTCTCACTCGCTCTGCCACCCTCCCTCCCCCTCCACCTCTCGGTCCCCCCGCCGATCACTCTCGCTGACTGACGCTCGTATTTATATTTTGCATCAACACGATGAGTGGCGGCGTTTCTTCTGGTTTCTTGTGGACGCCGACGTCGACTTCGACTGCCCGCTCGATCATTGCATCTGTGTGTAGTAGTCGTCGGTCGTCGCTGTGTGGCCGTGAATACGTCGTGTCGTGCGGACGACTCCGATGCCGAGTGCGACATTTCGCCGAACGAAGTCGAAGTACCTGCCGAGCGGCGTCGCTGCTGGTGCGAACTCGCTCCGATTCATCCGCTCTCCACTTCGCCCACTAACAGTAACAATAACAATAAAAACAGCAGCAACAACCATTATGAATGCAACAACAAGTCGAACGATTTGCTCTCAATTTGGGAGAAAGAAAGAGGCATGATTTGATCAACGACGAAAAACGACGCCACTCGCTGCTGTCATCCCGGCCGCCAAGAACTCGACGTTTGAATATCGAAAACTTCATCCCTCCTTATCTCCAGCTCCACCTCCCTCCTCTCTCACGCTCCCTCTGCTCATCTACCCCACTTCAATGCTGCGAGCTCCGTGGTTTTGTTTTTACCCGCGGGCCTCAATGAATAAGAAACGGTTAAATCTAAAATTACAACATTTTTCAGTTGTCATTGACCCGATTGTTTATAGTCGCTTGGCCCGCTCTGCCGTGCTCCACTCCACTCGACTCGACTCGCCCCAGCTCCCCGCTGACCCTCCCCTTCCTTGTCGAGTTGAGTCGCGTTGCTTCCTCCCTTGTCTATGGAGCTCTGTTGTATGCGGCTGCTTCGAACATCGACGCCGAGTTTCAAAAGCGAAAGCTACTTGGCTTGCACACATCGATGGATGGATTCATTCTCATACACACACAGGCACATGTACACGTACACGCACTCACACTACTTTACTGAGGAGCGTTCGGTCGGTTGGTCTTTCGTTGTTTCTTCTTCGTTCGTTTAGGCGTTGCAAGAGTTGTTTTAACTTCAACTCTTGTTTTCTTTGCTTCTTGGCTTCTTTGCTTTGCTCGTTGTTCTCCTCTTCGGCCAGTGTTTCTAGTTTTTCTCTGATTTGTTGTTGTCTTCATTGATGTCGATGTTGTTGTTGGTTGTTTTTCTTGTAGCAAGGTGCTATGAAGACATGATGAGGAAAATGGATTTAAAAAATACCGTTTTAGCTCATCGCCGCTACCTCAAAGTTACGTTTTGTCTATCGGGCACCCGGGCCCGGTTCAGGCCGAACTCTTCTCTCACTCCATATCACAACTCACACACAGGTCTGTGTCTGCGACTTCCGGTCCTCTGGCGGCGTCTGACGACCCCGCACTGCGTCTTGATTGCTCTTGGTTTGGATACCAGGGATCCTTCCTGATGATTCGCTAGAACTTGGGACGAAATAAGGGGAAGTCAGTAGCCGCCAGGTTTCAAGTGGGAAGAGCCATTGTCTACAATGAGAATCAGTAACCTCGGAGTTCATCCTCCCACTCGGCGCCCGCGCTCTCCTGCCAGGAGGTCATTGTTTTATCTCGTCTCGTAATATTTTTAAATACGACGATGTGCGATGATTTACCGAGCGCCGGGAATCGAATTGATGAGGAGAGGTCTGAGGTTGAATGACCGCTCGTTCAGCAGTTGCGAAAGGTTGTTGTTGTTGTCGCTGTCGCTGTTGTTTTGTTTTGATGTTGCTGCAATCATGATGTACGATAAAACAGAGGCGACTACAAAGGCAACGACGACGAATCACACAATTAACTAATTCCACAATGGAAACCGTCGGAAACACGCGCCTTCGATAATTTCAAAAATGCAAACCCAGACTTTTGTCGTGCCGCAGGGAGAATGCCAGAGAGAGAGAGAGAGAGAGAAGGATAAAGAGAGCGAGTCCTTGCGAAGAAACCTGGCGCGGCAACGTTGCCGATTTGCGGGCCAGGTCGTCTCTGTATGCTGCGGGTTCGGAAATGTGGCAACGTCGCGCGCACTCGGGGGACAACGAAAGTTCGTTCATTCGTTCGTTTGCTCGCTCGTTGGTTCGTTCGTTCGTTCGGTCTGTCGGCGTCCACGGCTGTAGACGTCATTTTCTCGGTTTTTTTATTTCCCCGCATTCGAACAGCTGTCACCCATTTGCACGAGTGTTGGTGTCATCGCTGTTGTTATTGTTGTTGTTGGTTGTTGCTGCATTGTTTTAAATATGAGAAGCGCGCCTGTGTGCGCCATTGCCGAGTGAGAGAGAGCTGCGTTGTTGGAGAGAACTCTCTCTCGGTCTCCTCTTTTCCTGCTGCTCTCCATCACTGCTGCTGTTCTCATTATCTACTACCTTTTTAGTCGTATTGCTAATTCGTATCTTAATCGTGTTTTCGTGTATTCACACATCTCTTCGCGTGTCCATGTGTGTATGTATGTCTGTATGTATTTATGTATGGCTGTATGCACGAGGGCCTGCGTGTGACCACTTTTGTATTTCTTCCATTTTCGTAAAAGATGATCGACCTCGATTTCGGGGCACAAACACGAGTGTCGCGTGCGTCGGCAGCTCTTGTTGTATTGACAACAACAACAGCAGCAGTAGCAGAAGCGCAAAAGTGTCTGCAACAACACTTTGCAGAGCTGGCGGCCACTGTTAAAGAGAAACAGTGAGAGGGGGAGAGAGAAGTTTCCTGTGGCTTGTTTCTTTCCCTCTCCGTCACTATAGGGATTCCTCCGCAATTCGCTAACAGCCCTGTAATCGTTTAGTTTTCTGAGATTTTCGCTTGTCCCACTGGAGGGAGCAACCGAAACACGATCACTGACGAATTTTGCTCGGAATTTAATCGATTCTTGTTGGTGATCGGATTCATCGATGCTTGGACTGGAGGCGTGTGTCGTTTGGCCTTTAGTCGTTTGATAAGAAGTAGAGGATGGGTTTTTTCGCCTCTACTGCCCACTTCCTCTCTCTCTCTGTTGCTCTCCATCTGTGTGCTGTTGACGAAAGCGCATGAATTCGATCGCACTCTGTGGGGAATCCCCCGCCACAGGGAGAAGGGTAGCTTAGCTGTAGATGTTCTGTATGTAGTGCCGTCTTAGTACAAGATATTTGCGCTCATTCCTCGCATTCCGCTCGTCGACGCTCTCAACAACGACGTCATCGCACATCGCACAAAGCACAGCGCACGGAAGAATTTCAATTAATTAATCGGCGCTGAGCTTTCTCCACCGAGAATCGCCGCTATTTGTATTTGTTTGCAGACAGTAGCAACAGTAGTAGTAAACTCCAGTTCCGTCGTTCTACTACTCTTTTTTTTTCTCTTGCTCTTCTGTTGTTGGACCTGCGCTTGGTTGTTTTCTCTCACTGGTCCGTGTTGGTCGTCGTCTGCCGCAGGCGCTTCTCTCTCGTCGCGCCTTGTCTTCTCTGGTCTGGTCCCCCATCTCGTCGGTGTGGACACAGACAGCAACATGTGCACGACGAGGCAACCACACGTGCTACATGGAATTCGAAATTTGCATAGAGTTGGCCGATTAGCAACGACGACGAGAGCGACTGACTGGTTTGTTGCTGGCTCAGGCGCAGGGCTGCCACTTAATTCGATTCGACTTTTTCTTAAGCCCTTCACTTTCGAGTGGGTCTCAGAAAGTCGGAGTAATTGATTATAAATCCAGATATTTAAAAATAAATTCGTAAAATGTCTTTAGTATGAATAAATACGTTTTTGTCCATCACTTGGAACTCTCCACTCGTTCTCCGCTTGAAGTTCCACTCGGAATTCCCGAGACGACAGCCCTGTAGATGCGAAGCTGTTGGTTTGTGTGCGTCTGTGTTGGTGGTGAAATGGTGTTGTTGTTCGTTCATTCGGCTGGATGGATGGATGGTTGGATGGAATACTCTTCGGTAGCAGCGACTACTGCGACTGCGGTTGGGTTGGTGGAACATGGCGATTGTTGTTTTTGCGTGACTTTCCGTTGGTAACAGAATAATTGTTTGGGTATCGTTTTCACTGATGTAAGCAAATGAGCAGCTCTCCGTTGGTTTTCATAAATCTGTGGTCGGTTGGCCGGTTATTTTTGCAAATCTCGCATCAATTCGTTGGAATCTCGACGGAACTTGAAATGATTCCAGGGTCTTCGAGGTATCCAAGCAATTTGGCCACATGCTATTTGATGATAGATGAGGATCCGACAACTGTTGGTTGATCACCTGGTGAATAGATTCGCGAATTGCATAGGAAATGATATTATTACATTCCATAAACGAGACGATATAATTATTCACTAGCCAGCCCTCTCCCTCCGACTCACTTTGTTTCCCACGCACATATGCACACATCGTAAACGCACGCACACACACATCCAACAGACACGATCTCAGTCCTCTAATATCTGCGATTTATTTTCTTTCGGCGAGTTTTCTGTTTTGTTTTGTGCTGCTGCAACTTTATTATCGTGGCATTGCTTTGATTCGATTTTCCTCTCTCACTCTCCGCCGCATCATCTCTACACAGTTGTTTACTTTTACGTAATTGTTGCTCTGGCACATTCTCTCTTTCACTCACTCACTCTCTCTCACTCTCCGCGTGAGGGGAAATGTGACCGTCTGCGCGCGCGTGTGTGTGTGTGTGAGTGCGGGTTCTCCACTGCTCTCATTTTTCCTCATTTGTTTGTTTGCCTTTCGATTAGAGGCGGCGTTTGGCGTTTGTGTCGCGTCTTCTTCATTCTCACTCTTTTGCTTTGCTCTTTCTTTCTTTCTTTGTCGCCACTTTATTTTAATTTCTTCATCTCTTCATTCTCTCTCTCCTTCGTGTGTTTCGTGCGATTATTATGTTTTGATTATGGTTTTTGTTGTTCGTTCCTCTTGTCGATTGTGGTTATTCTATCGTTACTTTGTTCATTTCAACGTTTGCTTGTGTAGACCAAAATGGAGAGTTAATGACGTTTTTCCCGTTTATTTTCGTTTTGCTCATTCGTTTATTTCTTGTTTTTACCACCCCACTACATTTACATTGGGGATTTTCCTATTGCCCCTCGCCTCTAGCAATGAATGCGATTGTTGTGGGCAGATATTTTGAAAAACGCCATCAACATCATCATCTGCATAGCCTTCATCATCGTCATCAGCATCGTCATCATCGTCGTTGTCGTATAGCTAAGATCACAAACAGCGATAGCACAAACAATAAATATTTTGAATTCTCTACTTACTACACTCGAAGTTTTCCTACGATGGATGGTCGGAGAGTTTCTCCGATTTCGCACTGATTTCTCCCTTGTGGAAAATGCAAACCAAGAATTCCCATGGCACAAAATGTGTCCTATGTATGCTACCATAATATCCGGGCTTTATTCATGTTAATATTTAAGTTAATCATTTTGAATAGAACATTGCACTAATCAATTATTCTCGCCACTTCTTCTTCTCTTGCAGCAACTAATGGCACCTGGGAGAAAGGACTTACCTATGAGTGCCGCTCGTTGCTCTTTAAAGCGCTGCACAATCTTATGGAGAGGTATTAATAAATGCAATTCTTTCCCACTCTCACTTTTCTCTAACTGGCATTCCTTGAATCCTTCCAGATTCGTACTCACAAAAGACATCGTCCGCTTTGGAAAGTGGTTCGTTCAACCATGTACATCGAATGAGCAGATATTCGGCAAAAGGTTAGTATTCAGTTTATGTGGCAGAATGCGTCATGGATGTGTTTCCTATGAAGCAATGGATTCGTATAGAATTCAAATCGATTGCCCCACAAAACATCCTATATTGAAGATCAAACAAGATCTCTGTGGTTGTTCACAAAGATATGCGTTCAATCATCGTTCCCCTTGTTACATGTCCAAAACGAAATGTGCAGCCGAAAAACGGCGGCTCAATAAACCCTCTGGGGTTGACGATGACAACGACAACGACGACGACGACGAGAAGTTCGCATTTGTTCTAATTTCTTGTTTGTTACAGCTCTCAGCATCTCTCGTTCTCCTTCACGTTCTTTGTGCACGGCGACACGGTCTGTGCCTCAATCGATTTACGTGAACATCCTGCTGTGCGCCCCCTCACAAGGGAGCACTTGGCCGAAGCCGCCGCTGCGTTCGCCACTGCCGCCCACACGTCCACGCCGTCCGGCGAGCCGCATTCCACCAATGGTGCGCTGCCTGACGATGGGGCGGCCAGCGAAGGGCGATGCGGGGCCGAGCAGAACAATAGTGTTGCGCTGAAGCCGCGCAAGGTGATTTTGGCTCCCTTCGGCATGGCCGCCACTCTCACGGGCAACAGCTACAAGTCCACCGATCCCATGGCCGAAAAGATTCTGGAAGATTGGGCGTCGTTTTTTCCACTGTGCAATAAGGAGAACTCGGATATACCTCCAGTGGTTGAAGTTGTGTCGGGTATGTAAATTTTGAATATCACAATTAATTTGATTGCTAATATTGATTTCCCTGTAGGCGGGCATAAAATGTACCACCCCTCAATGTACGTACTAGTCACCGATTTGGATGATATGGAAGATTTGGAAGCCCCAAACGGTAGCCCACTCGAAACCACGTCCTCGGCAGAGGCAGCAGTGCTCGCAGCTACGTCAGGCGGATTCAATGCGGCAGCAATTGGCCCTGGCACGGGCCCGACGGCGGCTACTGGCTCTAATAATAAATCGAATAGTAGCGGCAAAATGACTGCCACCAAAACTATCACCAGCACCACTAGTAGTGCCGGTGTCACCATTGCCGCTTCACTCGAAAAGCTCGAGGCGAGCGTTAAATTTCAACCGTATTACGAGACTCTCGCAAACTTTACATGCAACACCACGAATACTCATGCACCACCGCAAGCTGCGATCGAAATGCCAGAACGAGCCTGGCAGGACTGCATCACGAACCCTTTGCTGGCAAACTATTGCCCATCATCATCGTCGCCTGCAGTAGGCAGCAGTAGCAACGCCGCCACCATCGCCCCAGTCAGCATAAAACAAGAGAATATCAGCATGGACGTTGCGGAAGGCGACGATGCAGGCAGTCATACACCTCCAGCGATGGCAACAGCCAGCGACGCGAATCCCGGCAGTGCCCTCGGCTCCGGGACATCTCACAGTAACAATAACAATTCAAATGCCGCTACAGAACTTAAGCATCAGCCTCAGCAAAAGAAGCTTTGGACGTTCGTCGACCCTACACAGAAAGCTCCTTGCATTTGTACAAAGTGAGTTGATCGTTTTACGATAGACCTTTTTAATAGTATGTAAGGAAGTTTCCATTGAGTTTTATATCACAGATTTTACGCTAAATCTTTTCATGAAAACTACTCAAACAAAGCAAAGAACGCTTAACTTAAAAACAAGTGATGACGACCTTTTAATTTATTGAGCCTTCTCTTTGATCTTTATTAAATACTGTTTGTAGTTGTTTGAGTTTTTAGAGATTATATGTTTCCTATTGAGTCGATCATTTGAAAAGGCATGATTCTATCGATGCATGCATATTAAAGCTTAACGTATTTGTATTAATATTTCTGAAAGTTCCAACAATATTTTTCTTTTGCTAAAATAATATTAATGAAATGGTTCGCGAAAGAACATGTTGCAAAAAAAGGTCTCCAGTAAACATGTTCCCCCCATAGAATGATTTAAAGTGCAAAGTATACAAAAATACTAGTAAAACAGCACATGGTAAATGAAAATTTCAGATGTAATGCTAGCTCAAAGAAGAACCATTCCGGAACAGTCTCAGGCACGGGCACTGGGAGCACCTCAATGTTGTCACCCTCGTCTTCGTTCTCCTCGAACTGCCGCTCATCAGCTGCGTCGGCTTCGGTGCTGAGCACGTGTAAAGCCTACACAGCAGCAGCATCAGCAGCAATGTGCAGCAGCAGTAGCAGTAGCATCAGCGCCCACACAAGCTTTACCATAAGCCAACACCAACAACAGCATCAATCGGAGTCGCATTGTTACCGTTCATCACCGTCGTCGTATGTTGTCGATAGCAACCGCCTGACACGTTACAATCGCATACCATTTCACAAACGACACCACCTAAGCTCCACGTTATTCACAACAATTGCAGCTGCTGCTGGTCACATGAATAGCAATGGTAGTAATGGCAGTAACAGCAGCAGCAGCGGCGGCAGCAGTGGGGACTCCAGAAATAGTAGCAACAGCAACAACCACCATCGCAACCACCACGCGTGTCCCCAAGCCAACAATTCAAAGAGTCAAAGTGGTGGTGATGCTACTCTCTGCTCCTCTTCCACTACTACTTCTACCACCACTGCTCCCGCCGGTACCTTTTATTCTGCTTCTTCAGACACCATACCGAGTCAAAGGTTTGTGTTGTCTTGTCTTATATTTAGTTATGTTACCGTTAACGTTGTCGAAGTGATTTCGCGTCACACAAAATCGCTTTGAGTTGTATTTTCTCTAGTTTAATGCATTCCTCATTATGCAGCAGTAATACACCAATTACTATAGCTATAAATATAACTATGAACAAATAACAATATCCATAAGAAGAGCTGGAATCGTAATTATATACATAACTACTTCAACTAAAACTGGGAATATGAAATAGCGTACAAAGTAAAATGTGATACATCTATTGTTAATGGTTATCTCAGATATCTTCTACATTCCTTCGCCTAGTTCAGATCTCCATTTCTGTACTCTTGTGCTCCTCATACTCATACTCGCTCCACTCAGCTCACCATTTTAATCGTTTGGCTCTTTGGTTTGGTTTTAATTTTACATACTTTTAAGCGTTCATACTTAGGGAAGGTAAACAGGTTAATTTTTGGAAAATGTGGCCCTTGAGCTCTGGAATCGGAAATTCGAAACTATATATTGCAAACGATATTTTTGCATAGGTTTCTGTATGTAAGAAGGATCCTCAATTTATCTCACGTCAACATTGGCTAACGGTGACTGGTACTTGGCATTTGTATTTATTTAGTGTAAATAAATCTTTGGAAACGATGCTGTAATGGATTAGAATATGGTCCACTCTGTGATCTCGAGGAATCGAGGATTGTAAAGAACCTTGTATATCTTGAATATGCGTAGTTTGCATTAGATTCATTTTGCATGTGGTTTTAATTTCTTTGGAAATATCTTTTATGCAAGTATATTTTATTTACATATGCTGTATCAATATTTTCATTTTGGATGTGGTCTGTGAAATTTGGTTTAATGCTTTGATCTTAAGGTTTATATTGGAGTAATTTCCAGAATTCATATTTATTCGTTTTATCACAATACAAAAATATTTTTTATTTTAAAAACAAGGATTGGTTATGACAAGATCATTTTTAATTTTAATAGTTGTGATCCCATAATGTACATAAACTAATTACAAATTACTAATTTACACAAACCTTCTCTATTTCAGATCTACACCAATGCCTCCTGCTTCTTCTCAGACCCCAAGTGGTACCCCTCATGGTGGAGCGTCATCTTATTCCCGGAATTCAATTGGCGATTCGATGCCGGTTCCTTCCGTGGGATCACCTGCAACGCCCGCTCCCTCGCCACATCCGAATTCATCGCACTCGCAGCCTACATCTGTTCCACCGGCCGATCAAGTAAGTGAATCCTTCGTTTGCTCTAGCAAGAAAGTGCCTAACTTGTTTTTCTCACACAGTTAATGAGTCCTCGAGCTCCCACATCCGTTTCAAATCTCCACCAACCACCCACGCCTATCGACCACTTGCTGCTCGATAAGAACACGCCAGCTCCTACGCCCACTGATCAGCACGACAACAAAAGTATCACCGCTTCTCCGTATGTGCAGCCGACGCCAAGTGTGGAGCCGCCACCCTCGGCCGAGGGTGTTGGCAGCGGCGGCATGGGACCAGGCAGTGTGCCACCGCCTCCGAGCGTCGAGCGATGCACTCCCACCATCGGGCAGCAACAGTCGCAAGGAGCGGCAAACACGCCACAGCAACAGCCTCAGTCGCAGCAGCAGCAACAACAGTGCGGTCTGATCACTGTTAAGAAGTTTGAGACTCAAAGCACGGCCTTGACTCCACTGGCGTCTTGCGTGGGCGGCGGCACTGATTCTGCTTCCATCCAGAAAAGTTCTTCTGCCGCCACTGCGATGGCAGACTTTTTAAACTTATACAAACCACCAAAACTGACTACCAAGGATATTGAAAGCCAAGCGAACGACGACTGCCTGAAGTTGGAGACCTTGTACGACTTCACGGTTCAAGATGCATGGTGAGTTGTATGTTTGCAAGAATACTTTCCCCAAACATATGATACTGCATTCATTCAGAGCATTAAAGGGGCAGTATCATAAAGACATACGGTACTGCCATCTTTGGCTCTAAGAACAAAACTGATTATGGCAATTGTCAAGCATTTTCGATATTAATTACTGACGATTGCCATTTATTTATCAAACACTGATTTTACTCTGAATATCGATTTCGAAAATAACACTTTCTTGTACTCTATTTCAGGATCAATCACCCTGTGAAACGTTTCAAACCGAACGAGGTGATCAAACCATGTCGTCCGTTGCGCACGAAAAATCTCTACGATGGACACACACATTTCAAGCCGCTCATGCCTTCGCCCGGCTCTATGTACGGCAACCAATTGCTGTCGATCGGCGGCTCATCGTGTACATCGACCTCTGGATCCGCGGGTGGCGGACTCGTTGCTGTAGCCCAAATGCCGGGGGGCGGCGGCCAGGAGGGAGCCGGCGGCGATAGTACTACCGCAGGTGATCTCTTCCCTGTGCATGACATCAAGGTGGAAGGCGGCAGTCCGGAGTCGTCGTCGCCCTGCAAAGAGGCCAAAGGCATCGGCGGTGGTGGAAATCTCTTCACAGCCGAAGGACTAAATCCCTCGATGAACGATTTAGAGCAATTGTTCGATACTTCTTCAAATGAAGAATGCGGAGGCGTCCAAATACACACACCGCCGGACTCAAATAATCCGTCGAATGGTTGTTCTGCGACGAACACCATTGATGACTTGAAGCGCTCCACTGCCGTCGCGTCTGCTGTGGCCGCGGCGAACGCGGTGGCCAACAATTTGACCGGAGGTGTAACTTCACTGCAAAATTGTGTCGCGGGCTCGGGGACAATGACCAATACCACAACAGTTGCCAACAATAATGGAAACTCCAGCTTAAACAACAATTTGGGAGCAAATACCATACAAGCCGAGGACTTGACCAAGATGTTTCCCACTCCTCCATCTCACGAACAACATCATCCGAACTCGAGTCCATGCCAAATGGACATCTCCATGACAGATCTCAGCGTGGTAACAACTACGACCCTCACAACCACTTTAGACGCTTGCTTGGGCGGAGGCGGTGGGATGATTAAGATTAAGCAGCAGCAGGAGTACTCGGTGGAATTGGGCAGTCCGGTGGAGGAGCCAATCGAAGATTGGTCCTATGTCTACAAACCGCCGCAGCAATCGAAATTCGTGGGCTCCTCCAAATATGCTCCATTGACGAATCTTCCCAGCCAAACGCTACCACCTCTTGTGGTACCCGTGAACTGTGTCTACAAGCCCTCGTGGACGACTCAACAGACTCGCGCCGCCGTGGCAGCTCAGGCCGCTGCCGCCCAACAACAGCAACAGCATCTTCATCAGCAACAGCACCACCAGCAGTTGCAGGAGCTGCTCTCGGCGGCACCCCGCACTCCGCTGCAGCAGCCACGCACACCGTTGGGACCAATGCCTTCGCCGATGCATTCAGCGAACACCGTGCCTCCGCCCCTCAACAGCGGCGGCAGCAACTTCCTTCTGAACCAGTTGAACTGTCCACAGGCGGCCCTGACGAACTCGACCGGCGGTGGCGCCGGCGGAGGGGCCGGGCCCACGATGCAGCAACTCATGCAGCGTGCCGGCATGTCGCCCATCTCGCCAGCATCCACCTCGGTGCCTTTCCCTAGCGGCAGCCCCATGCTGCATGCGCAACGACGCACCCCGATCCACCCACCCCCGCCCTACGAGGTGGCCGTGGCGAGTCCGGCGACCTCCACCTCCTCCTATCTGAATAGGCAGTTCCACTCGCAGGAGCCGCCGCGCACCCCGCAGAGCGTGGGGATGCCGACGCACAACGGGCCGCACGGCGTGTCGGGGGGCAACCTGTCCTCGAACGCCTTGTGCCCGGCATCGGCGGCCACGAGGGAGTTGCCCGAAATAAGTTCGCTCATCGTGAACATCTTGCTGTACGACACCGCGTTGAACGTGTTTCGCGACCACAACTTCGACAGCAGCACTGTGTGCGTCTGCAATGCCGACTCGCAGAAGGTGGGCAACATACGTGGCGCCGACTCTGGGGTGTACGTCCCACTGCCGGGCACCAGCTTCAATCCCACTTCGGGGGCGAGTGCCGCCGGCAATGGAAATGCGAACAACTTGCGATTGCTAAGTGCCTTTGGTGGCGGCAGCAGTGTTTTGGACTCGCCTGCATCTGTGCCTGGAGCGGGCTCTGGGCATGCTGGGTCCAACTCTTCGTCATCCGTTACTCCGTCGTCTGGGAATCAGCACATCACCGGGTACTTCGACGAGGATCCCGTGGAGTGCACGTGTGGCTTTAGTGCAGTTGTGAATCGACGATTAGCTCATAGGGCGGGACTGTTCTATGAGGACGAGATGGAAATTACAGGCATTGCCGACGATCCGGGCAAAAACAAGAAGAAGTCATTGCTCTCGTTGATTTCCAGTTTATCGCTAGCCCTGCGACCATCCAATAAGAGCACAGCGAATGCGTTGGTGCCTGCGAACTCCACCGATTCCGCCGACAAGAAACCACCGCTGCCCAGCGATATGCTCTTGGCCAACTCCATATTCGATCTGTTGCTGGAACAGTGCTCAATAATACAAACAACAAGCAGTTCCGTGCACCGAGTTCTGCAAAGGTATCGCCGGCGGCTGCCCAAGGCGAGCAGCAAACAGACGCAGTCGTTGCCTGCCATTGCAAACGTTCTCGAATTCGTTGATGCCAACGACATTATGTGTCTGGCGTTGGAGCAGGCCCGGTTGGCCTCTGACAGCAATAGAATGGACACCGGAGACTTTTGCCAGCAGCAGCAGCAACTGGCGCATGTCAATTTGGGGGTGAGTCGCAAGAATTCGCTCTCCGGCGGAGACAACTTGAGCGTGCACCGGTGGCCCTACATACCAGTTGGTTTCACACGGAACAACAAGGACATTGTGCGCACGATGAACTCCATCAAGCCGATGTTGCAAAATGCATTCCATTCGAAGTCTCGAAGTGCCGCGGGAACCAAAGACGCCACGTACAAGGTGAACGGACCGCTGACCTGGAGGCAGTTCCACCTGTTGGCCGGCCGTGCATCGGGACAATGTGAGCCGCAGCCGATACCATCGGTCATTGTTGGCCACGACAAGGATTGGATTTCGGTGGCGCCCCTCGCGATCCACTACTGGGATAAGTTTCTGCTCGAACCCTATTCCTATGCCCGTGACGTTGTGTACTTAATCATCTGCCCGGACAATAAGTACGTTGTGGACAAGACGAAAACCTACTTCAAGGAGTTGAGCACCACCTACGAGATGTGCAAATTGGGACGTCACACCCCCATGCGTGGCTGGGATGGCATTCTTACGGTGGGCCCAAAAGCTGCGACCGAATCGACAACCACACCGCTGGATGACTGGCTACGAACACTCGAGGACGCCGATCTGGCCGAGAAGATTCGGTTGTATGCGATCGCTTTCCAAAACATGCTGGTGCCATATTTGAATCGTGTGCCAAACGACAAGACTCTCCTGAATCCGCCGGAAGGCGCACACAGCAACAACAGTGGGCAGAATTCGGGACGTGAGCGCGGAACTTCGAGTCCGATGACTGGAGGCGCCGCCAACCCCGGCGGAACGCACGGCAACAACATGGTGATGGATGTGGATGTGAAGCCACACATTTCCCCGAAAGTTGAGAACCCCAGCGGAGTCGCCGAACCGGAACCAGCAGATATTAAGCCGGACATAAAGCCAGACGCGAAACCTGCGATCATTTTGGGCAATCCACTCGGATCTGCCGACCCCATGGAGGACATCAACCCGCCAGCGATTGTCCTCTACGTCGTGGAGCCATTCACGTACGGTTCCGATTCACCGGAGCTGGAGCGGCTGGCGTGTGTCACCCTGCTGCGTTGCTACTCGGAATTGCTGAAATCGATTCCCGACTCGGTGCGTTCAACCATTAATCTGCAGATAATATCGCTTGAATCGGTCCTTGAACTCGGGTGTTCGCGCACTCGGAAACGCTTCTCGGACGAGATCAAGTGCTTGGCGTTGAACATATTTTCGCAGTGTCGGCGGCACATGGTGCACGGGCAGGCGGTGAAGAGCCTGACGGGCTTCGGAACAGCGGCCAACATGGAGGTGTTCCTCAAGACCAAAGACGAGAAAAATCGCCAGCCCTACAGGATGTACACACCGCCGTACATCTTAGCGCCGATGCATGAGAAGAACGACAAGACCGACTTCTCGCGCTCATCGAATGGCATGCGCGGCCTAAACGAACAACAGTACTCGGTGATGTACTGCAACTACTGCATGAGTGAAGATCAGAGCTGGCTGCTGGCCACCGTTACGGACGATCGCGGAGAGCTGCTGGAGAAGATGTGCATCAACATCGATGTCCCGAATCGTACACGGCGCCGCAAAGCGCCTGCTCGTCGCATTGGCCTGAAGAAATTGATGGATTTCATCATGGGCATCATTTCGCAGACGGCCCGACCGTGGCGTCTGGTCATCGGTCGCATTGGTCGGATTGGACACAGCGAGCTCAAGTCCTGGAGCTACTTGCTGAGCAAACAGAGTTTGCAAAAGGCATCCAAGCAGTTGAAGGACATGTGCAAGCAGTGCAGTCTCATGTATCCACCAAGCATTTTGAGTGCTTGTCTGGTCACCCTGGAGCCGGACGCTAATCTACGAGTGATGCCGGATCAGTTCACGCCAGATGAACGCTTCTCACAGATCTCCATGCAGAACCCACTTTCGACGCCGCAGGACGTTTCGTGCACCCACATCTTGGTGTTCCCAACAAGTGCTGTCTGCTTGGTAGGCATTCGCGGTTTATATTTAAAGTAATTATTTTAATAAATTTGTATATTCCAGTCCTTTACTCGACAATTCCAAAACGAGCCTCAAGTGGATATTGACAATGACTTCCTGAATTTTGAAGACTTGGAGGATGAAAACGAGGACTGCAACAACGCCGATCTCATGGGCGACTTGTTGGGAAACTGGGATCGTAAGTGGATATTTTGTAATTGCGTTGATTGTTCCAATAACTAATTGTTCGTTTCTTATTCAGCATTGCACCACGATAGCCCGGACCGCATGGAGGACAATCGTAGCTGGCAAAGTTCTGGCGGAAATAATTTCAATTTCGCACAACAACAGGACATTGAGGAGGTTTGTAATTAGTCGTCTTTCTCCCATTGCTATTTTTTTAATAAATCATTTTTTTTTTCTTTCATCTAGGTTGGTTCAATCAATCAACAACCCTTGGCTGTTGGCTACATGGTATCGACAGCACCAACTGGTCGAATGCCGGCATGGTTCTGGGCTGCGTGCCCTCATCTCGAAGACGTTTGTCCGGTTTTCCTAAAGACAGCGTTGCACTTGCATGTTGCCAATATTCAAACCACGGACGACATACTGAACTCCACCAATGCTCACTCGTCGGCCAACGATCATCCGCTCGACTCCACTCTGACCGCGGACGTCTTACGCTATGTGCTCGAGGGCTATAATGCGTTATCGTGGCTTGCCCTTGATTCGAACACTCACGATCGTTTGTCGTGTTTGCCGATAAACGTACAGGCTCTAATGAGCCTCTATTATATGATGGCTGCAATAGTTTAAATGGAACACGTTAGAATGCTTAATACACAGACCACACTAGAGACTTTATGAGAGGTGCTTATGCTTATTTGAGAGATGTTTGTTCCTAACCGTTCAATTATTTTGAATATTCATAAAGAATACGGTTCGCATAGAAATTCGTATAAGTGTCCACAGACGTGAAAAATATAAAGCTTCCGATTAACCGCTCTTCCAGCAAGAAAGGATGCGGGTGATAGAACGAGACAACCTTCCAATTATCCAACAACCTTATCAACCACTGTAGCAGACTCTCTATAAGTATCTATTGCATCCTGGCGAGCAATGCGGATCCTACGTCGAATGAACGAAACGGTTTAAATTGTTTCGACGATGATGTTTAGCAATAAATCTGTTTGTGCTTTAAAGAAAGGAACGCATGCAACGATCACAAAATGTACGCGAATTGGCTTCTTGACTGTATAACTAGACCCCGATCCAAGCAAAGAACCTAACGCAAATGTATTATTATTGTACGTATTATTGATTTGAATTTTTCGCGAGCGTTGTTGAATTGAATTGAGAACTGTAATTGTAAATAGTAAGATGCTAACTTGAAAGTATGGGAAGGCATGTAAAACAATTTGCTGAGATGAGTTTTCTGAAAGAAACTCACCAACTGTTTACGCAAAATATCATTTTCTTTAAAGATCTAATATGTAAGTGAATATGTATTATTGAATAGTGTAGAATATTATAATTACAATAAACTAAACTAAAGAAAACTTAATAAATTACAGTAAGAAATTACATTTATAAACGATTCAACAGATCAATGCGTAAACGGAATCGATCGACGATTCACAACAACACAAGAAAACAAAACAAGAAATAACAAAACACACATTACTAAAGTAGGATATTGATGTTTATCTGTAAGCACGGAAACCTGCATGAAACTTCGGTGTTTATGATAAAGATTAAGTTTAACTCAACATTGTCATTATTGTAATATATAGAACGTCAGATTTAAGTTAACAGAGGATATTTAAATATGTTTGGATTGTTAGGTTTTCATTTGTGAGTATGCAGAAAGCTCTAAGGAGGATATTGTACATAACTCTTGGGAATGTAATTAGCCCACGTTTGATTGCGTTTCAAATCACAAGCAAATATAGTGAAATGAAATTATTGTTTAGCAAGATACTAATAGTAATCTAATATAATATAATATAATACAATATAATGTAATGTAAAGTATAGTAATGTCTAACGTTAGGAAAATCGATTATTTTATACACTAAAAAATTTATTGTTCAGTTTACGATGTGCGTTTTTGTGTACAGAACAGCATTAGCATAATTTTTAATATTATTTCAATTGTATTAGTAACGAACAAACAAACTATTAACCGAAGGGAAGATTAAGATAACAAAAAATAATCATAAAAGTGAAGAGCGAACTCAACCCAAACCAAATTCGTCATATAAACAAACAAACAACTACTTTCAAGACTTTAACCAACCCCCTGTTAGCGTAGTGAACTGAACTAAGATTTGTGTGGAGCAGCACCAAATGCAATGAAATCAGATCCGCACTTGTCCTCCCCCAGCATTCGTCGATAGAGCCCTTGTCCGAAATATTCGATACGTGCTTCGATTGGCGAGGAGAATCTGTAGTTCAGATCGATTGGCTCCAAACCGCGACAGTTTCGAGTGAAAATCCACATTTTAAATATTTATTGCATATTTTCATTAAGTAATGTAAATTAAATTAAATGTACAAATCATTTTCTTCACTTGAGTTTCAGTTCATAGTTTTAAGACATAATGAATGCACATTTCCTTTCGAAAGTACACTTGATTTTCTTTCTTTCTCTGCTATCTGCTGTGTAGTTGTGGAAAGTATGAATGAACTGTTATCATAAATAATTAGTTGAAATTCCTTCTTCCAGAGTAACTAAACTATAATAGGATAAGCCAACAACTACATTTTACATAATTTGACTCGTCGCAATTACTTTACACTATTTATAAAGATTAGTTAAAACACAACAAACAAACAAACAAACAACAAGAACATCATTCAAAGACGTCTAGTACTGTTTTATTAGTTTTATTTTACGTTAGTTTAATTTAAATCATCATTTTATTTAAATTAGTCTTATTTTTTCATGTTTTTTTTATAAAAACAAAGAACGAAAATGTTAAAAAAAACATTCACAAATTTACTTGCACATAAGAACCGAAAATACATGAAAATATATATAATTTGATATTAAAACAAAACTGGTTTTCCTTTGATTTTCCTCAGTTTTTGCTTTATTTTTTCTCCAGATGATTTTCACGAGTGGAGTATCGAGAATTCTGTCGCGAGTTCTGCATTCGCTGAATACGGGTGCTGGGAAGGGTTTCCCATCTGCTGGACCAGGTCCTTATTTGGTAGGGAGGCATTCACCTTAGTCAGGAACGTTTCCTCAGCTTTGCCAGTGAACGCTCTGAAGTCTGACCTATGTTGCGACCCATAGACATTTCTCCCAACTCAATTCGACAGAAGACATGGTTTCAAAATTAGAGGAAATAAACTAGAATTTTTATAAACAATATACAAGTAGAATTTTTAAGGGGTTTTTGTAATAACTTGGGTGCGGGAGCGGCGAAAGCAAATCGTAATGAAATTCTAAAAGTAAACCGAAGCACAAGCAGCATCAGACGCTGCAGGAACTATTGTACTAGAAGGGGCTCGAGTACGCCCTGCCACGCCCTCTCCCTTGGGTAGAGCTCCACTAACGGCAGTGTATATCACAATAGTCCAATCAGTTTTTATAAATAGGTACATACGTACGTGTGTAAGCCATATATGGATATCATCAACAATAGAGAGTTTCGACAGCATGCCGAACGAACTCCTTGGACATTGAAAGTAGATGACAATTTTCCAGAATTATCAATATTGAAATCAAAACACATACATAGAACTATAGTGAGACCATGTAGAGAACAAATCAAATCAAAGCGAGATGAACACATTTTTATCAAAGAGGGAACAGAACAATTTTTTAAGTATTGCCAACGTTGCGTGTAGAATACTTTACAATTGGTGGACGGGACGATGGTGAAGTTGGAGTTGAAATTTGTAAAGTGTAAATTTCGCACTCGAGCCTTCGAGTGTGCTAAATTTCCGCAATCCATGCTTTGGACGGGAGCAAGGATATTGGCATAGTATTAGGTGGAAAATTAAAATGACATTTGGAAGTCTAACTTAGGCGTAAGTGGAATTAAAGTGCTAGTCAAATGAGTTAGTTGTTAAGTTATTTACTAGTTAAGAGTTAAGTAAGCCTAGGCCAAATTGTATAAAAGTTACAAATTATTATTACAAACTATTACATGATTATTATTATCCCAATTATACATGATTGAATTGTTTACAAAACAAGACAAGTTCAGGCGATTATCATTATTATTATTGAAATTATTGCAATGAGTTATTAACTATGATTTGCTAGCAAGAGGTGTTTTGGCGAATGAAGGCCATAAGAGTAGGCAATGAAGGACGATTGAGAAACCAGAATCCGATATCCAAAATCCATTGTTTAACAATTGTTGAAGACACCTTAATTTTAAGTAAAAGAACACAAATATTTATTTAAAACTAGCATTAGTATTTAATTATAAATTATAAATTTAAATATACACATTCGATTGTGGAAACATTTTTGGAACAACAAATAAATGAATCAATTCGATAATAAACATGAGCCTTCTTTTCCTTTTAACCACATCTCTCTCTATCTGGATCATTATAGTCCGAAAAGTTCGACTCCTTCTGGCCTCTGCGTGTTTCCCAGGAGGCAAAAAGGCAACGATGGTGTCTTCTTGGCTAAAATATTCACCGGTTGTGTAATTGTTTTAAAATATTGGTGTTTAAAAACACATTTCTCGCTTCACACGAACTGGGCGGATCGAGGAAGTTTCCGCGGAAATTTCTTTGGATTACTTTTAACACAAAGAAAGCAGATGAATATTTCATCGTGTAGTCCTCAGATGTTGTCAAGGCCAATGGGGGGTTGTCGCATTAGCCCGGCGTAGGTGAACCCGAACTGCTTTGTTTATATACAGTAATTTACGTGTGACTAATGCCTCTGGTCGAGACTCGTCGGCATTTTTGATGAGTTGCCATTTAGTGGAGCCCACGGGGCACGTCTCCTGGGGATTGTCGGGCGTCCCGGCAGGACTGGTTCTCGTTTGCCACCCAGTAGCAGGCTGTTGTCTACTCGCGCGGAATTTTAAACTCGATGCGGAACTCGTCGCCAGTTGCCCTGGTTCAGTGTCACGTCCGGAGCGCGTGAGTTCGCATCAATTGATTAAGAGAAGTCGGAAACGAAACGTGGACGATTGTTGCAATAGAGACACGATATTTGTCGCTGGGAGTAGTAGATTGCACCAGATTTATGTGGTGTGCTCCAATGACGAACGCAGCAAACCAGAACAAGATGTGAATAAGTGGTCTATATTGTGATCTCACTCTATTCTCCATCAGTCGATCTTCAACTTTTGTGAAAACCCAGGGATCTGAAAGTCACATACAATTGATGGTAAGAACAAGTTTCTAATTACTCTTTTTTTTCCTAGTCAACAGAGGAAAACCGTTTACCCTTGAATAAAACGAGGCCTCTTCGAGTTTGGTGGCCTTTCTATTATCCAATGGACCCTAAAAATGATTCCCACCCACTTTCTTATGACCACGATTCCTATATCCCCTAATATTGTTGACTAAAGCAATGCGACCCCGACGTCGGCCTCCTCCTACTCAACGATCCCAATGAGACGTGGCCAAATTTCCGCAGCCACCATGTCAACAACGCATTTGGAAGGCGAGGGTGGCTGGAATTGGATGGGGCAGGTGGTTGACCTTCGACAGTGGCCTGTGTGGCCGCAACGGTCATGGCAACGACACAATGGCGACGGTGCCAACTGACGATGGATGTGAATAATTCATGAGATCAATTATTGATTTTAAATGGTCATGTGGGGAGGGGGCGATTAATAGTCGAGTGACCCTAAATATCTGTATAATTAAAGGGGTTTGTCTGGGCAACTGTTGAAAGCCAAAGGCTTGACCCGGTCTGGGGAGATGTTGAATGTGTTGACATCTGGAACTCTGTTCGAGCCCCGGGTCGTGTTCTGGAGCAGTCAGAGGGTCGGCCGGTTCAGTGCTTAAGTCCGGGTGACTGCACCTGAACAGCCTGGAATCGCTTAAACATAGAGCGAGCACTTGAAACACGAAAACGCGGACGTGCAAGGACGTCCGTGATGAAATTCGTGTCGCACGTACGACTGCCAGGGGGAGACAAGGGAATGAGCGCGACGTCAGAGTCATCGACGTCGTCATAAGCATCAACGCCATCCCTTCGCTTCTCTCGTCATCTCCACCCCTTCGTCTCTCTCATCATCGCCATCCCTTTGTCTCACTCATCATCATCACCATCACCATCATCACCAACGTCGTCAACTGAGAACCTCGGCTCGAAGCAACAAAAACTAACGGCATCGGAGCGGGAGGCGGAGCATCTGGAGCTGGAGAACCGGAGGCAGTCTCCGAAGAAGCACGTTTGACGTTTCGACTCGGGAAAGTTGGAGCCAAAGACAAACACAAACGCAAGTGCAAAAACAAGCCGCAGTACATACTAGAGGAGAAGGAGCGAGAGCAGAAAGAAAACATAAATAAAAACCAGCGGCGATGCGCAAAAACAAAGGCAAATTGAGGACACACAAAGGATATCCCGTGGAGTGTGGCGACCTGGAGTAGGAGGCGCACGCGGAAGAGGGTGAGGAGGCGGTTGTGGGGCGGCGGGTGGCGGAGCAAATTAAGTTCGTAACTGGTGCACGTTGTCGTTGCCTGCTGTTATTGTCATCATTCACACACTTTACTCATGTCCACCCACATCCTCATCCTGATCTCCATCGACGTCGACGTCGACATCGACATCGACTGCCTCATCCTCATGAACATCCTCGTCCTCATCCCCATCGTCGTCGTCGTCGTTCACATCCACTTCATCAGCGCTTCCAGGCTCTTAACATTGACTTCGCCCCTCCAGGTGATGGCGATGATGACGTTGCTCGCGTTTATCCGAACTTCGCTCTCTCCGTCCAGCTTCCACGAGCTCCGGGATAAACTGGGAGAGCACCCGATCTGCGAGGCAAAAAGTTCCCGGCGCTGAGAGCACTGGCTGGCTCCGGCCACCTCGTCGGATGATGCAGGGGTGGAAAAGCTTCACGGCGCCCGGCGATGGCCGAGGAACGATGGAACCGAGCGAACGAACGAACGAACGAGCGAGCGACGAGCGAACAAACGAACGTACGCACTAACTCCTGGCGACGAGCCGCCGAGTGCCGAATGCGGGTGAGGGTTCGGTTCGGGCCCGCTCATTGGTCTCGGCCACGGCGCTCAGTACAGTTCACATCGCAGGCTGAACGAGGCCGCTGTTGAGCAGCGCGACGACGGCGACGAAGACAACCGCGTCCAAGACCTAGACCACGACCACAACCACGAAGCCTACCACGAAGAAGACGGCCGCAAGAGCTCGACCTCATCGACGGTGACGATTAGCGTTCGACACAGTTTGCATTTTCCCAATCCAACTTTCGTTGCGGATGCTGCGCGGCAGCTGACGGAGAGTGTTTGGTGTTTTCACTTCGAGTGCTAGTGTTGAGTGTGGTGTTTTTTCCATTCACTACTTGGTGTTTCTCGTGTGGTTGTCGCTGTTTCTCATTCGTTTTTCGGCGATTGGCCCTCGTCATACGTGGACGGAGTCGTGTCTTTCGTGTCCGCGTCCAAGGGCCGTGTGTGCAACGGCCGCCAGTTGCATCCAGTGACCTCAACAGGTGTTGTCGTGCATGTGATCTGTGGTCACCTCCGAGCGAAGAAAGAAGATTGAGCCCTTGGAAAGAGTTCGGCAGAGCGCGCCCTCTGAAATATGGTCGAAGAGTTCCTGGAGAAGCTGCCAGAAATCGACACCAGATACGAGGTGAGTCCGGGACGGGTCGTTTCTGGTTCTGCTTTGGACCCTTGACCTGGTCAAATGGTCTCGTTCGCAACTCACGGGTCAAAGGAGAGAAGGGAAGAGAAGGCAGCAGAGGGGCCGAAGTCGACGCGGATCTTTTTAATTAAGTCTCGCCTTCGTCGCGACCCGAATCGGCTCCGCGCGGCGTTGCCAGAGCAACTCGCCCGATATGCAATTTGTGCACTTCCGCTCGATCTACCGGAAGCGCGTTGTTGACACATTTCCAACCGCGGCCTCCCGCCCCCCTGCACCCAGGCCCCTCAGCCACAGCATCGGCCGACAACCGACAGACGCCAGCTCGCAACGTGGCCGTTGATCGATAAATATCAAATATTTACACGATGTTTATGCAAATGTGGGAGAGTCCGCATGTGGGAGTGGGGTGGCGTTGGTGGAGGAGGAGGAGGAGGACGAGGTTGGAGCAGAGTCGATTTACATTTCATTACAACGCCGTCTGCGGAGCTTAAAAAACGAGAAAAACAACCAGCGTTGCCAACCGCAGTACCCGGGTGCATGTTGACGACGTGTCAAGGATCACGGCAACAAGACCAATAACAACAATAACAACAACAACATGGGAACCTCGTCAATAAAGTTGATTGGTTTAACAGATTTTCGCTGTTTTTCCCTGGAGAGTGATTGATGATGATGTCGGCCCCTCCCCCTTCCTCTGGCCTCTTCGCACTCCCTCCAACGACGGCACTCATATCGTTAATTAACTTCGGGCTCGAGTGGCCCGAGGCAGCTGTCGGCCGTCTATGGTCCTGATATGCCAAAACAATGGAATCGATTGCCTGCAGGGCGATAGGTCTCCGGGGGCCTCGTTCTACTCCCCCTCGACACGATCTGGACTTATCCATCACATTAAGTGTGCGATTACGGGCGATACATTTTTCATGCGAAATGGTCCTGGTATCCAAATAATGGAGAACAAGCCATTACAACAAACATATTTCCATTGAAATTAATGTTTCTAGTTGGATTCTCTCTTGGGCTATAGTTTCGGGTGGATTAAGTTAGGAGTACAAGTTTTGGGATTCTTCCTTTAAAGAATCAAAATCGAAATTTCTCTTAAAAATTTCTTCATACTGTGGTGATGCTGGTCAACATCACAATGGTGCAAGGTGAATGAATTGTGGTTGAATTTTAGAAGCTTACGGGAACTTTGAACCTAGAAGAATGCGTGTAACTCAGTTCATATGTAAGAAGTGAAATTTCACTATCGGTCTCTTTATAAGAATCTCTATACTTGCGCCGCTTTTTCTGCTTGTGATACTCAGCGCATTCTCTTTCCATGCGCACATTCCACTTTCAACGTTTATTCGAATTATGCGAAAGAATTTCATAAAAATCAAATATATAAAATTTTCATAAAATTTCAAAGTTTTCATTAAAGTCAAAAAATTAATTAAATTCTAAAAATTTCTTAGAAATTAAAAAATCTGATTATAATCGGAAATTATAATAAATGTGAATGAAAAATTAGCATAAAAATATCATTAAAATGTTAAATTTTCAGCAAAGTTTAAAATTAAATTCAAAATTTAATTAAAATCAAAAATTTTTTTGAAATTCAAAATTTTATTGAAAATAGAAAAATTAACATAAGAATTTAAATCGAAAATTTTATGAAATTTAATATTTTCATAAAAATTCCTAAATTTTTATAAAGTCAAAAAATTCATAATTGTACTAAATTTTTAGTGAAACAAAAAATTTCATTGAATTCTAAAATTTTCATATAAATTCAATATTTTCATTAAAATCGAAAATTTCACTGAAAAATTAAAAATTAGCCCATTAAGTGAAATGTTAATTAAAATAAAAAATATCAGTAAAATCTTAATTTTTCAGAAAAATTTAAAATATTCATAATAAATGCATATTTTTATTATAATCGATAATTTCATAAAATTTAATATTTTCATAGACATTCAAAAAAGAAAAATTATCATAAGAATTAAAAATGTATATGAAAACATCGATGAATTCAAAAATTTTCAAAGCAGTTCAAAACTCATATTTTCATAGTTTTTAAATATTTTATAAAAAAAAAAATATTTCATATATTTAATGTAATAAAAAATTTTTTGTGAAATTTAAAATTTCAATGAAAAATTAAAAATTTTATTGAATTTTTATTAAAATTAAAATTTTATTAAAAAATTAAAAATTTGCATATAAATTGAAAATGTTAATTACAATCTAAAATATCATTGAATTCTAAAATTATCCAAATAGTTAAAAATGTTCATATAAATTCCATATTTTCATTTAAATTGATAATTTCATTGAAATTCAAAATTGGCATAAAATCAAAAATCTTCAATAAATACAAAAATTTGAATAAAATCACAAATTTCGTTGAAATTTAAAACATTTAATTGGAATTTCAAATAATCATTCAAATAAAATATTTCATTATATACTTAAATTTTCCACACAATTCAAAAATTTCACATAAAATTAATATTTTCACTAATATTGAAAATTTCATGAAATACTAAAGTTAGAATAAAAGTCGGCAGTCTTGTCTCCTTTGTAATTCGATATTGCTGTAAGCCGTTGTAATCCCCGCCCCATTCTCACCGTGTCCCCGTATATGCCAAGGACATTTTCTAGACCCCCATCGACACCTGGAATCCCGTGAGACGACGGCTACTCATTCTCGAAATTATGCTTGCAGGATATTGTGCCAATGGAACAAGTGAGCTCGATGGTTTCCAACGGCGGCGGAAGCGTTACGATCCAGCGCGACGACGAGTACCGGAACCGCATAATGCAGAGTGAGTACCGCGTTCAGACCCCCCGCGAGACCAGCACCCGATGCAACTCCGAATCACGTCACATCCCACTTCTCCAGTAGTTTGCATGCCTGTAGCCTTGACGTAGTCCTTGGCGCCGTTGCAGCGGAGCGTAGACCATAGTCCGTATTTCTATAGTCCGTATTCCATAGTCCGTGAAATGTAGTTCGTATTCGTAGTTCGTAGTCCGTAGTGCATGCGCATGAGCTTCATTAAATAAAGGCTTTTGTTTCTATTACGCTTGACTGCTGCTTTCGCTCTGTTGCCGCCGCCGCCGCTGCCGCTGCCGCTTATGATGATGTTGCTGCTGCTGCTCCACTGTCGCATCGTCGCCGCTTTCGCCATCGCTTGGACATGGAATGGAACGGCTTGCAGTCGGGAGATTCGGTGAGTTGTGCCAAGGCCTTTCTTGAATTATTTCATCACCTTCTTCGCAAGTGCTTTGCAAGCACCCCGACGTTTGCGGCCAAAACGCAGCCAAATGGAGGCAGGCTCGCCTTTACCCCGGAGGCAGTGGCGAGTATGCTTTGGCCGCAAATGTCGGGCGCATGTTGGACACGAGGAGATCCCGCCGTCCCACCCGGTATGCGGTACGTATTCGTTCGACTGTAGTGAGTGCTCTCAGCCCGATTGCACCGTTAAGTAGTTTCCTCATAGGCCCGTTCGCTGCTTAGAAGCCAGCATATATCGTAGTAGAGCCGCATCTCTCATCTCTCTCAGTTCGTTTGAGTCTTTGTTTTGTTTCGCCCGATTAGTCACTAGACCTTTAGCTAGAGGGAGGGCACATGCGAAGATGGTTCCGCATTTTGTTCGGAATCCTCCCGTCGCCCAAGGGGTCGTTTCCAATGGTCGGCGGAATTAAGAATTCTTCGCTTGCGGGGTGGGCACCAAATGATGCCCGCAACGAGGGGCGCGGGACTTTCATAACTCCGGGCATTAATTTAACGGTCGTCGCCGCTGGAAGCCCGCCTGCGGTCCATTTCCTCTCCGCCGGAGTTCGCCAAAGTACGGTCTTGGCACCCTGCGGAGACCCAAAATAAATCAGCTGCATCGTTTCCGGCATTGAATTGGCGAGGACCCCGTCGGGTCGGGGGTCTCGGGATGGAAGTTGTTGGTGCAGAACCTCTACACAAATGCTAAGGAATCGTTCTTGGCTTTCGAGCTGGAAAAAGACGCCCGCTCCCTGCATCAAGGGTGCGACGGAAGCGAACCTCCGACAAGGGCGTCTTTGCTTCATCGTTGCCTCGGGGTAAAATCTTAGAAGACCCGAAAACGAAAAAGAGAGAGGGGCCAAAGGAGCGACGGCAAACAAATATAAGTCCTGAACGAAAACGCTTGCGAAGCGCACAAACCAACAAACAAGCTATCATGCTGTGGATCGCAAATAAAGGACACGAACTTCCATTATTCTCTGTCTCTGTCCCGTCAGTCCTCCATCCGTCTGTCCGTGCTTCGCAACGCCAGCCATCGGATGCATTCGCCAGATAGAAACTGCAGACAAGTCCCAGATGAGAGCTCCTCCCATCTCCGCCGGATCTATTGGCAGGCAAGTGGGGATCGGTGGCCAGTTGAGAAATGAGGGGATTTATGAGGCGTCTTCAAGGCAGAGCATATTAAAAACATGCCTGCCAATTGCAGCCCCCGGCAACTGGCCTTTAATGGAGGAAATAACCATTTGCAGAGGATTAAGCTGTCATTTGGATCCTCCACTCATCCTCATCTCCGTCTCCTTCCCTCTCTCTCTCTCTCTCTCTCTCTCTCTCGTTCTTCCTGTCTGTTCGTTCTGCTCTTTGGTACTGTTCTTTGCTTGTTCTCTCGAATATTAATGAATTTCCCAGTGTTATTGTCAATTCATGAATGGCCCGGCCCGCCGTCTCCTGCTACTTGACACGAATCCCAGCGAAGCCGTAGCCGAGAACATTAAACCAAAGCACAGACCAGACCCGTTCATTACTCGAGGTAAAAGCTGTTGCCTCGTCCTCCTCCCCTCACCCCTGGAATTGGATGGAGCGCAGGCTCAACTCACCTTCAGCAGCAACTCGTTCACTCGCTTTGATGATGATCCCTGGAGCTCGACCCCAACCCGGCAGCGGTCGACGATACACGAGTCCGCGCTCCTCATGTGGAGTTGATGTTAATGTCATTGTCGTTCAGATCCACGGGCTTCAACACCACGGGCTGGGGTCGGCTCGCAATTGACGACTTAATGAGTTGACTAGAATTGAATTGAACGGAATTTAAACAAACAAACGCGATAAAGTAGAGAAAATTGTCCACGATTATGGTCATTACGCTCGTGTTCCTCCCTCGGCAGACCGTGGTCTGGTCTGACCTATGCGCAGCGCTCTCCAAAGCCAAAGTGGTCAAATTGAGTTCCGAAACCCGCAAAACTTTCTTCGAAACCACACATCCGTAATTCAGGATGTGTTTCTCGAGGCCGATGAATAATTGAGACGCTAATTAATAACCGGTCGATGGCCGTAACGCCCAGAGGCAGGCCGTGGGTTTCGGGGCAGCTGGAGAGTTTCGACATGACCCAGTTCGGGCTCCTTTGGGCGCCTCTGGAGGACGAGCCAAACGCCGACGATTGTCGAGCGAGTGTTCGCAAGGAAGGGTCGAGTCCGAGACAAAGGCAATCAAAGGGCCGGGCATCCGGCGGAAGCGGTGACACAACGACGAAGCCCAACACACAACTCAGAGAAGCATAAAGAAAAGCAGAACAGAGCCGAGCACAATGCAAATAAACATGGCCAGGAGGTGGACTTGGACATGAACATGGACGGCTGTCGTGCGCAAGTCAACTCTTTGTCTCAGTTGCCCGCCGCCGGCTCTGGGGGTGGGGCAGTGGGCGGCGGGCGGCGGGCAAGTTTGGTGCGTCCTGCCAGGCGTCTCTGCAGTCACTCAGGCGCACAAGGATAATTGTCTCCATTGTGCGGAGCCAATTGCACGGACACCAACTCGAATGCGATTGTGACTGTGAAGGTGAATTCGATGGGATGATGGGCAGAAGGCTAATGAGCGATCGGAACCGGAGGTTGTTTTAAACTGTGTAATTCTCGACGAGGGACAATCACAGCGGCGGCCCGACCCCCGCCCGATCCTGTGGCGGTTGCGTGTCCTTTGCATGCGATTAACTATTCATAACGGTGGACAGTTTAGTCCCGGGCGATGACTTCGTCGTGCCGCGAGGGGTGGCGGCCGATGTTGCCGAAGGTTTGCAACTAAGGCCGGTCGCTGCCACAACACGGGCACACGCCACAACACACACACACACACTCACACTCACACACACACACTCATAAACACGAACGAACGCCAGCTCGTATGAGTACATGGCTCTCGCCACTGACTCGGAAGAGAACGATTCGAGCGCCTAAATGCACGCGGACACCATTTTCCGAAAGTGTTTTTGTGGTCAACGCCGCGCTGTGGATTCAGTTGCTTTTACACCAGACGCCGAGCCACTGGCACCACGCGCTTTACTTCGTTTCGTTTAGGCCCGACCCGACCCGACCCAAACCACGTCGAACGGATCCGATCCGAGTCGGCCCGACCCGATCCTTGTGCGGCCGTCGACTGTCGCCACTTGTGTCCGCGTGAGATTCGTTCGTGTGGAAGTCGTGAGTGCGAAAATCCTTTCGGTCGCAGGGCCAGAGGTGTCGAAGCCTGGTGGGGCGCGGGGGGCAGCGACTGGATGGAGGGGTCTCCGTGAAGTGGAGTGCAGTGGAATAGCGGAGTAGTTGCTGGCTGGGCGCCAACGAGTGGTCTTGGGTTCAAGAGTGCAATCAAGTGGGGATCAGGAGATTCTTGCAATCGCCTGGTGCCTTCGCAATTCCACCAATCTCCAATATCGAGAATCAGATCGGCAAATCATGTACTTTCAAACTTTAACACTCGACATGCCCGAGGGGTCAATTGTATGGACTTGGGGTTTAAGTAGAAACTTGTTCGAATTTTTGTTGAAAACTTATATTAATCAGTACTATTATAGAAACTAAAAATAGCTTAGTTTATAGAGAAGTTGTGAACACCAACTGCCCAGAAAGTTAACCTGGTATTCACAACGTAATGTTTTCATTATTCCCATTTACTATTAGTTCAGGAGAAGTCCGTTCAAACATTACTACCACAAGTTACCCCTTAGTCTCATTCTATTGGCCTACCAAACATAACCGTTGACTCAATCTTTCGAAGTGATTTGGTATCAAGTCATATGTGTTCGACCTTGACACAAATCGATTAACCTTAACCCGCAGTTTGTTTACCCAAGATTCCTCAAGGAAGTGACTCAGTCGTAGATTGTAATCTGAAACCGTCAATCGGTCAATGTCGAGACACGCGATCCGCACGCCTCCCAACTGAGGGGCGTCTGCGTGAACTCTCTTGATAGAGAATTCTCAGGAACTCGCCGAAGAGATAACACAGAACCCTCCGGACAGTGGACCGAAGAAGTAGTGCCAAGTGACAGTGACCAAAGAGACAGTGGTCAAAAAAGCAGTGAACTCGGTGATTAGTGTTGAAGTTGCCGTCGCGCTCGTGTGAGTCGGCATCAACATATCGGACCGCTCCGATAGTCTGTGGCAGGTGTCGGGCATGCTCCCGGCCAGCCATCCACATCATTCGATTCATCCGCATCAACCCAATCCCAACAACAACAACCACCAGCGCCACCAACATCAGCCGTCGTCCGCTCAACGGATGAAAATGGAGCTCATGACGAGCAGCAACCACGGCAGCTTCTCGAGGAGGCCGGATACCACAGCGTCCGGCGCGTCGCTCTACAGTCGAGGTAAAGCCCATTGTTCCCATTCACAGCGCCCGTCCCCGGGCGAAATCCAATCACTTGCCGGGCACTTATTGCCCGGATTTCCGAAGTTTCCCCACCGCTCATTATTCACGCATCAATGGGCTCTTCCGATTCCGATGGGCCTTCGGCACTTCATTGGGTTCGAAGCGGAGCCAACTTTTAATTGCCGACAATTAGGAGTTCCCCGCTCTGAGTCCAGTGGTACTCCTCGGTCGATCGGGAATTGGGTCATGGGTTGCTCTGGTCCCTCGGAAGACAACTGCAGTTCGCAGGGTTTCCTTGCTGTGGCCTTCGAGGCGGGGCAACGGGGAGGTGCAATACAACAACAGCAACAATCACATTAGCAACTGTCGCCAACGCCCCAACAGCGAACTCCACTTCGCGATGATTGATTTCGTCGAGTGTCGGATCTGCAATCTGACAGCACTCAAGAGCTGAAAGCCCATGTCCATGTCCTTACAATTGCGTTTTCGTGTGTGGGCGTGAAGGACGAATGACTGATTGATGACGTCAGTTGGCGTAATCAGAACTCACCCACGTGGAAGGCGTAGTAGCAACTTGAAGTACACGAAGTAAATTAAGACGATGGTCATAAGACGTTCATCGATTTGCGCCAGAGAAAGATCTCTGTCCCCCGACCTGGGTTGTGATTCGATTTCTGCTGAGGGTCGGAATTTAAGTCGAGATGGCCCGAACACGTAAACAAATCAGGCCTAATGTGTGTGCGTGAGGGGCCTACAAATTGTTTGATATGAACTCGCTGGGGCCTGGGCCCGATTCTCGGGTCCACGTCCCATGGCCCAGGCCTCGTTCGCTCTCATGAGTGGCCCGGGGAATATTTCATTGTTAATAAGTCTCCTGTGGCGCGTGTGGGGCGCTTGTTCCGGAGCTGCCGTTGTCCTTTCGACAAGCCCGAGCAGCCGAGGCCATAAATCGCAACCCATCGCATCGGCACAAAAACAAACATTTTCAATAAGGATTCAATCGATGCGGAGCGGGAGCGAGAGACGGATGGAGACGAGTCCGAGTCGGCGAAATGAAAATTTATTGAAGCGGAAACTTTAATTGCGACGACAAAGGCGGGAGCGGCATCCGGGAGGAAGAGGAAATTTATGGTGCCCATGACAATGTATTGGATATGGCGGACATTAAAGCCTTTGCTCGAAGGACATTGCACTTCTTCCTTCCTTCTTTTCATCCTTCCGGTGGCGGCGTCCTTAAAGTGCCTGATCTCGACTTGGTTCCAGCTCCACGCGTGGCCGCCGGACGTGCGGAATTGTTTATCGGTTCGTTCTCTGAATATTTGATGGCCTTGTTTTCTGCTGCCGCTGCTCCCGATCCGGCAGGAGGCGTATACTTAATATTTGATTAGAGGAAGCGAGCGAGCCACGGACGGACCGAACGTCGTGACTGGCATGGACTTCGGGAAGCCATGGCCAGGAAGCCACAAGGCTAGATAAGACAGAAATTAAAGCGACAACTTGCAACACGGGAAACATTTGTCAACGCATTAATGTAGATCGTATATCTACATTTAGATCTACATGTGTATCTGCATGGACATCTACATATACATCTTCATTTAGATCTACATATACATCTCCATCAACATTCAATCGCTCACGGACGCCTGTCAACCGGGCGAATCCTATCTAGATCTAAGCGAGGGCGGAGGTGGTGGGGAGCAAATGACAACAATTACCGACGCCACAAGCACTGGGGCAACCGCCAACCACAAGCGAAAGTCGTCGCCTCCGCCCCTTCGGCACCTCCCCAACTCATCAACACAAAATGAATACAAACAAAGCCTTGGACTGTGGCGTCGGGAGGCGCGGTTCGGTCACCCACAAACATGTCGAAGATGTAATGATGCGTGCGCCGAGTTGGTCCCATCGTCTCTCGGCCATGTCCATCTGGAATGAAGCGATTCGGCGGGGCCCGAGTCTCGCAAAAAGCCCTCGACGGATGTCTCTGCACACAGACCCACTGACTCACTCACACACTTATTACTCCTCCTCTACTCACTTCCTCCCTCCCTCCGACACTCACTACTTCTCTCCCTCCACCATTCTCGTACGGTTCAAAGCCCTCTTGAGCACCAGGCGCCATGTTCCGCTCCGCCCGCTCACTTCGCCTAAGAGACGTCAAATCTGTAATGAAAATGACAAACATTCCATTACAAGCTCGTGCCTGGCGGCGGCCCCGACTCCCCCGAGACGCCCGGGGCCTCGCGAGCTCTCCCAGTCTCAGCCTCAGCTCCATCTCCTGATGCTCTAGTGACATCATCTTTACTTCATCATCATCAGCGTTGTTTCACATCATCACCATGGCTTCTTCATCGTCATTGTCCTCGTCATCGTAATCATTGTCATTAGTCTCGTCATCGCCGTCGTCATCATCGTCGTCATCGTTATCATCGTCGTCATCGCTATGATTTTCACCATCATCATCGTCTCTCAGCGGCGCCTCCTACCGTTGCTTTTGTCATCGCTCTCCTCGGTGCGCTCGAAGGATGCTCGAGTCGAGTCGAAGCAGCCGCTCCTCGTCGACGGTCCGGAGACTGTGGGGAACACGACTTTCGGTTTCGGTCCAAAGGAAACTTTCTGAAGAATACCTCCTGCTCCTGAAGGGCCACCCCCCAACTCCGCGGGCTCCGTGGAAGCTTCTCGGAGATCTCTCGTCAGCGAGATGAGACTAGACGTCAGAAAACCTGCGGTTTCCATCAACGGGGCCCATCGCGGAACGCGGGCCGTGTTTTTGTTTACCTCGACGAGCGAGTCCTGGGTCCGCGAATCGCATGTCGCTCATACGCAGCGGTGTCCGTCCATCCGCCGGAAGCTTTCCCGGCCTGCGTCGCTTCGCTCTCTCTTCGCAGTCGCCGCACAAGAGAGCGAGAGACCTCCCACAGAGAAGAGAGAGAGAGAAGCGGGAGACAGATGCTCCGAGAGCAGAGCTTTCCTCCGAACGCACTTCGTGGACCGAGCGCGACTCGGTTACGAGAGTTCTGGTGGCGAGGGACGGCGAAAGCTCATGCAAATGTGGCGACCGCATGGACTGCAGCATCGTTGGTGTTGCAACAATGCCAACAACAATAACGACAACAGCTACAATGACAACAACAACAAGGACAATGAGAATAACTTGCGAACAAAAGAGTGTTAAATTCGGTGAAACGCTCAGAGCTCTTTCTCTGGTTGGGTGCCGCCGTTGGGGGTTGTTGTTGTGTTGGGCCCGAGTGCGATTGCAACTCCGACTCTGACACGAACCCCTCGGTCGGCGCCTGGCCGGGCCGGACCGGGTCGGGTCGGGCCGCCAGGACTCAGTTGACTGTCAACTGGTGAACTCGCAGGACGTGTGTTTGGTGCGCATTTCGGTCACGTCTCGATTGGAAAGTGGATCAAGTTGGTCGACAGCAGCAGCAGCAGCAGCAGCAGTAGAAGCTGAGTTGAACTGAAGCAGCACCCATTCAACAACGCATTCTCGCGAACCGCAGTCCATCAGACTTCGCGGGGCTTGTGAAATCTCTCGTGAATCCCTCGGCTGCAGTCAGTCGCCTGCAGTTCGAGCAACAATTGCTCGGCCCCACCATTGGTCACGCACACACTCTCGTGAGTCGCGGGCATGTGAACTAATACACGTTTAGACACACACACACTCGCAAAAACACCCGTCGAAGTCGAACGCGAACCAGACACGGGCGGTGATTGACACCGCGTACTTGGAGCTGACGCACACACTGACACACTTTCCCGTGCCCCCACAACCCGCCACCCTCGCCCGCGCTCCGACTCCCCGCCACGCTCTCTGACGCACGGGCTCCGCGAAGAATGCCCGACGGACGCAGCGCCATCGTGGATCCGTCCAAAGGTGAGTTCCAACGTCGCCATGATGGCCGTGTGTGGAATCATGTGCTCGACAATGTTGGTGCTTTGGCGTTGTCCAGTAGTTTGTGTTGTTGTGGTTGTTGTTGTTGCATGCATGGATTTCCCCTCTGGCTGCCGTTTGACCCGATCGATTGAGTCGTCGAAGCTACAGGTAGGTCGTCGATGGCAGGTCGATGGCGAGCTGTTGAGTTGATTGATGGGCCTCGACATTGTGGAACCTGAACCGTGAACACTTGACTTGGCCGAGAAGGGCACGAACCACACTCAAGCGAAAGAAACATTGGAAGGAGCCGACCGCCCTCCCTTGAATCCACTCAAGTAGGAATCCATTCGAATAGGAATACGTCGTTAGAATAGTCAATTTGTGTGGCTCCACAAATCACGAGGACGCCACAATTAAAGCGATAAATGGAATGGGATCCGGGCACCTGCTGCGAACACCAGGCGAAACCCACAAACCACAGACAGGCCGAACAGTTGGCCTCTAATTTCCCGAACGAGACTAGAGTGTGGGTTCGATTGCGGTTGGAACAGATGGCCTCGACAGCCGATGAACTTCGTTGGCAGCGCACCGTGGAGGACTCGTTGCTGAGGTCTCCCATGATCAGTGGATGCCATCGAGACCAACCTCAAGTGCTCTGAATCGTTTGTTTCCGTCGCTCCAGTTCATCAGGCGGATATTTCGACATCCGGAGACAGGTTGTGCTGGTCTATGTGAGCCAGTGTGTCGTTGTGTATGTGTATTTTGTATATTTGCTCAGAGATTTGATACCTACATATGTATGTATGTGTGTGTACGCTGACGTCTTAATCTATGCTTATCTGTGTGTAAATATGTAAATATGCATGTGCTGAGAGCATTCAAGTTGGTCGACACGACTACGACGACGACAACTACGACGACGACAACGACGAGGATGATGACGATGTTGTTGTTGACGATGTTGTTGACGATAATGATGACGATGATAACGCTGATGATGATGCTAACGAGTGCCACCAACACACAGACTGGCGCACGTGGATTCTTGTGTCATCCGCTGATTCCATCGGGAATCGAGCGAGCGTTTGTCGGAAGTCGCTCCGTGCGCTTGGCTTGAATGACTCTCGGCCAGACTGCGGGAATGAAGAGTAGCATCGAATGCATGTACCGAAACCCTCCTTATAACTATATTACAAAATATATTTATATATGTATGTATGAGGAGTATCAGGAATATTTCTCGTTCTAAATGATTTCCGTTTCCTCTGAAACATTGCAGATAGACCGTCGGGTGGATATCTGAGTTATTGTAAGTTCATCCCGATCTACAACAGCTAAGTATGAATATTCCACACAAATACACAACTACAAACATGCCTCTGAATGAAACCATTCCGATAAAATGGGCATCGTGTATATATACAGAGTTATTTTGAAGCTATTGGAGTTCAATCGGGACACGAGGATATATTTTGTGTGGGCGATCGACGGGCATGGGGTATATTCAGAGGCATATACTGAGTGTTAATCGGGCGGATCTAATGTAAACTTGGACTATGTGTTTTGAAAATCCAAAATCATTCTCCGAAAATAATACTATAATATCATAAAAACCCAGAAAATTAAAAAACACTTAGCCTACCTTTGGTGCTCTTCTATTTTGGCTTGCAGAGCAACATTATTTTTGTTATTTTTAGAGTATGGCCCAAAAATCGTAATTTTGAAAGTATTTTCTATTCAAATATCGTGAGTCAAATATCGTGGTTTTCTAGTTTATGCGCTAGAGTAATTTAGAGTTTTTTGTCTTTTGAAAATTTTGTGATTGCAGTCCTCCAGGACTTACAAGAACAGATTTTGTTTGCATTTTATGAAAACATTTCATTTGATTACGGGTGCACAATTAAGAATTGATTATGCATACTGTAGTCAAACACTATAATGGACTCCTTAATGACGGAATCCATGCGAGGTACTCGTGACATGTGGTCGGCGGGACAGCCTCCATTAGCGCAAAGCTACACCCATTACCGGCCAAATGGAACCGACCACTCACGTTGATTGCCCGCCTTTGTCCATTCCACGAGTGGCCGCGGACACTCGACGCATGACCAATGACTTCCATTAGAGTCCGAGCGATACCGGTGCAAGGCCCTCAGCCTCGCTTGGTGGTCAAGGATCGCATTACCGTTAGAAGGAGTTGTGTCTGAAATGGTTCCTTTGTTGCTTTCTTCCAGCCGACGAGGAGATCAGATCGGACAAGGCATCGA
The DNA here is from genome assembly GCA_017309665.1 of Coelopa frigida. Lineage (NCBI taxonomy): Eukaryota > Metazoa > Arthropoda > Insecta > Diptera > Coelopidae > Coelopa > Coelopa frigida. Next base: position 23,092,609 of record CM029563.1, read on the forward strand.
CATGCGGCAAGATTTTGATAGGGCTCTCCGTGGTCCTGGTGATTCTCACGCTCCCCTTCAGCCTTTTCGTCTGCTTCAAGGTGAGTGCTCGAAGATGAGAACAAGTCCGTGAAGGAGGAAGAGAACGAGGAGAAGAGCTCGAGATAAAGCCGAGAGAATAATGATTCGAGGGATTTGGGCTGCTCTGCTCGTCGTCCCCTTCCACTTGGATGCAGCATAATTTATGATCTTTCTCCATCTCTCTCTCTATCTCTATTCCGTGTGGCAGGTGGTCCAGGAGTACGAACGCGCCGTCATCTTCCGCCTGGGTCGACTGATGCAAGGCGGCGCCAAAGGTCCAGGTACGTACGCGGTGCCCGATTCGATTTCCCAGGGCTCCACATCTGCTCCAGCATGACCTGAGTTATGAAGCCGAGTGTCGAGCGCCGAGAACGGAGTTTGTAAGGAGCAGTAGAGGGAGAAGGCGCGAATGCAGGCGACCCAGAAAACAAGCACCATCTCGCGGAGACAACCTCATGTCCGCCTCCTGCCTTCCTCTGCTCGGTGCTCGTGCTCGGCGGTCTTTTGCTGGTCGACGGCGATAACAAGTTGTGCTGGACTCATTTCAGGCATCTTCTTCATCCTGCCGTGCATCGATGCCTACGCCCGGGTCGATCTGCGCACACGAACCTACGATGTCCCTCCGCAGGAGGTGAGTCCCCCACGTTACGAGTCAATGTTCTCTTCCTCTTTGTTTGGTGTGATTTACTTAGCAGCTTCCTAGATATAATTTCCATCCCAACCCAACAACTATCAGCCCGAAATTCCCACCATCCTACTCTTGAACCACGTACGGCGCGAGGACGCGAGATAAGCTGCGGTTGAACTTCACTAGAGGAGCCGGCACTTGGAGCCCTCGTGAGCCGGTTGCCCGGTTTGACATGGTTTGGTGAAATCATGGTGGACCCAAGCTAACCTCGACTCGCGGCGACAAGCGCAGCAATCGCAGCTTCCCATCTCAGTCCTTCTATCCTACATCCTTCTTGTCCACCCTTCCCCTCCTCCTTCTGCTCCTTTTTTGTGTCAACGGTATGCGCTGGCCACCCTCACACACACATACTACACTCCACCACTCACTCAGACACATAGACACAGGCAATAACTCACGTTTCCTCCTTCGCTTCACTACTAACTGCCTACTACTATCTCCCGAAGGAAGCATTCTGGTCCCCTCCTCCCCCCGCCACGGACCCTCCGCCGGAGTCGTGCATGTGGCTCCATCACTGGCTGCCTCCTGCCTGCCTGTTTGCCTGCTTGCGCTGACTTCCTTCCTGCCCTGCCCTCGCTCCTTCCGCCACCAGCCCGACCTTTCTTATCGTTAGCATTTCCTCCACCCCCCACCGCCCGCCTGCGTCCATCTCTCTATGATTATTTTCATTGTTGTCGGTGTGTTGTGTTGTTTTCTTGTTTTTATTCCCGTCGCTTGCATCTGCGTTCGCTGTTGTTTATTTGTGTTTGTCTTTGTGTTTGGGATTGTGATTGTTCGGGCTGTTTGCTCTTTGTGCGTGTGTGCGTGTTCGGTTGGTGCACCCGCAGTTTGCCTTTCTGTGGATTCGCTTGTCGGCGCAGACAAACCGCCTCCAGATAAAAAAACACCCAAAACCAAATTAATGCAGACCGCCGAGTGGTCGTCTCGGGCAGATCGACTGACGATCGGAGATTGGTTGGGGATAGAAATTGCCCTTCTTAATTCACTTCCCAGGGCAAGTGCAGAGCGAGTGGCGAATGGAGCTGCGAGAGTGAGCACGAGGACGCAGTGGGCGCAGTGGGTCAGGTGGAGGGTCTCCGACCTGCTCCCATTCAATTGGTCCAGCTGCGAGTGCGGTTTATTACAATTTGCATAGTGCGAGGACTCTGAGTTCTAGTCATCCATATATATATAATATAAATATATTTAAATAAATAAACAAACATAAAAAGAGACTAAGGACAATATATGAGTTCTGAGTTCTGGTCATCCATGGGCTATTGTCCGTCCTCGATCGCAGTCCATGTAATCATCGTGGATCACTTGCGAGGACGCGTCAATGGCCTCTGGACACAGGAGTCGCCAGATCAAATTTGATACTAAATGTTTCTTTTAAGTCTTCACACACAAAGTTATGTGTTTTGTTTGATTAAGTTATTGAGAATCCATTTTGAATCCTCCTTTTGCACCGTTTCCACCCCCCGATCCAATGAGTTTCATTCAGTTCCGTTCAGTTTTAACAGCATGCAAATTTCTTACTCAATGTCTCTCTCAAGGCATTCGAACTATCTACTTCTTCTCTCTACTTCTACTTCTCCTAGTTCTTCATGTTCTTCTTCTTCTTCGTCGCTATTACTATGCCACTTAAGACACTTTATCGTTAGTGAACCCTTTTAACAAATCCACAAACTTAATATCTTTTTCTTAACTGAAAACTAAACTAAAAACCAAACCAAACAAAACAAATCCAAAACTAAAACCACTTGAACTAATAAATGGAAAGTTTTCATTAATTTATAGTTTAATAGAACTCTAAGTGTGCCTAACTATTTTGAACATTAATCTTTTAAATTCGATCTCTCCTCACGACGCCTCTCAACTTAACTCAATGCGAGCGACCTGTTCGTCGGCAGCGAATCTGAACCGCCGTCCGCGTCAGAGCCAGGAACAGAGTCAAAGTCAGAGTCGGAGTCAGAGTCAGAGTCAAAGCAAACCTATGTCGAGTTCTTCAGAATGTGTTTGCGTGGTTTAGGCTGTTCGCTCGGAACGGGCTCCGCATGTCCCTCTGCCATCCTTTAACCAAATCCAACAAACTCACCAACATTCCATCCACAATGGAATGATGTAGAAGTCCTTGAATTCGTTTAGCAACCGATTGGCGATGACCTCGGTCTGCTAACCATAAGAACTAAGAACCACTTCCTTCCTCCGGGAAGACTGAATAATTCGTCCCTCGAGCTTCTTAGAAGCCCAACTAACAACCCACTTAACAATAGACCCTCTACCCACAAAGATACACCCGATGATGTATGCAGGATGATTCCGCAAAACTGTGCAAATTGTAATAATTGAATTGTTTTTGAACTCGTTTGTTTGGGAGTTACAGTGCTTAGACGACGATAGTCGGGGATCAGACGAAAATCCTGCTGAATGATGCACGAACCATTCAAGTTTCATCCGCCAGGGAGGTCCGTTGGGTGGTGTCCGAGGCGGGGGGAAACGGGTCGACTTCCAACAGCTCCGATTAGACTGAGAGAGCTCCGATTAGACTGAGAGAGAGAGACAGGGTGACGACGGCAGCATTGTACCTCCAGAACAATCGAGTTCGGTCCACGTATCGCTATAGCGCAGTTTTACGAAATCACCCTGTGCACCCCGCCCACCCACTGTGAGTGTGTGCGTGTGGGCGTAACCCACCGCTATTCCTCCGACGCCCTCCCACTTGTCTCCGCTACCACGGGACACACGAGGCGTTCTTGCACTTTGCTAATCTCCCACTTTAGCCGCAATTAGTCTGAGTGTCGTTGAGGTTGTGATTGTGATCGTGGTTGTTGCTTCTCATCTCGTTGCGACCCCCATCGCGACCTCGAACGCACTGCCCCACCCCACCCCCAGGCTCCACTTCTGGCCCCTCCGGCCGCCGTCGAGTGTGTTTCGGCCGGTCCGAGGAAGAGCTGTCCGAGGCATCCGACACAATGCGTCGCGGTGCCTCCCGGGGTCGTCGCCTCTCGGGGACGAATTGAAGACACAGAAAGCCAACCAAGCAATCGAACCGAGCACCCAACGAACACGAACACCCAAGCACCATGCACCCAAGCAAAGAAAGCAATACAAAGCCATGCAATCAAAAGCAAAGAAAAGCAATACAATGCAATCAAAAGCAAAGAAAAGCACTGCATTGCTATCACAAGCAAAGCAAAGAAACCGAATCCAAGCGATACAAAAACCAACTGCAATTTGCAGGTCCTGACAAAGGATAGCGTCACAGTGTCGGTGGATGCTGTGGTCTATTATCGCGTTTCCAATGCTACGGTCTCTATAGCGAACGTGGAAAATGCTCACCATTCCACAAGACTTTTGGCACAGACTACTCTACGAAACACAATGGGGACTCGGCATTTGCACGAGATACTCAGCGAACGGATGACCATCTCGGGAACAATGCAGGTGAGTGATACATGCCCCACAGACCCCGAATCCCCGTTTCCATCATCCACCCTTCGACATTGGAGTCGAACGATGTTGTTTGTCAGAATCAACGCTTGGTTCTTTTGTCCATTTTTTGTCCCCAACTGTTCATCCGGTATTACGATCCTCCATTATCCGCAATTTAATCGATCCTGAGCTGTCAAAGAGACCGAGCTTTCTCTGGGCTCTACCACACCTACCAACCCCGTCCCTGTCCCTGCGGTGGAAATTGAATAATTTTCTAAATAGATTTTCTCTGACTTTCCATGTGGGAAATCAACACCAGGTCCAGCTCGACGAAGCCACCGACGCCTGGGGCATTAAAGTGGAACGTGTGGAAATGTAAGTAGAACACAGCTGGCATCGCCGCGCGGTTCTTTTGGTGTTACTGCTCCAAATGGATTGGGTTGGGTTGGTCTGGCCATGCTCTCGAGCACCTGATCAGAGAATCGCTTGAGTCCTGAAAGATTATCGTCCGTCCGATACCCGGGAGAGATGACGTCCATGGGCATTGGGGCGTGGCCTTTGATTGGATGGCGCCACCATGCGAGACTCGTGTGAGATTCACTCGCACTTATCTCGGGCCGCACATGACTGGACGTTTATATTTTTATTTTTTTATTTATTTTCACAACATTGCCCAGTATCGGTCCTTCGGTCGTTAATCGGCTGTGAGATGGGAAATCAATAGGCTATCGCGGGGCATGTGTGTGCGTGTGTGTGGGCATCTTTTTATGAGGATATAAAAGGCTCGTGTGAGGGTGCTTGTGATTTCCCACCCCAGCCAAGTGGGTGGGCCTCATTCGAAGGGCTCCGTCCTGCTCAAAGGTAGTCCTGTCTCCATCGCACTCGAGCCGTCGTCAAGAGGCTCCACAACGATGTCAAGCCTCGTGAATTAACGAGCCGGGCCGACCACTTCCCACTACCAAAGGGGCTTCCGGGGGCACCAATTTGCTGCGGTGGGAAGGGGGGCGTTAATCTAGGGCTCTAATGCATCTCGGCTTCTTCGCTCACAAACAGCAAGGACGTCCGTCTGCCCGTGCAGCTGCAACGAGCCATGGCCGCTGAGGCCGAGGCGGCTCGTGAGGCGCGCGCCAAGGTGATCGCGGCCGAGGGAGAGCACAAGGCCTCGCGTGCCCTGCGCGATGCATCGGAAGTCATCGGCGACTCGCCGGCCGCCCTCCAGCTGCGCTACCTACAGGTGAGTCATCAAACTAAACTCCTTTATGGACTCCTCTAATCGCTGGAATCGTCCACCTTTCAGACCCTCAACACCATCTCGGCGGAGAAGAACTCGACGATCGTGTTCCCCCTGCCCATCGACCTGATCACCTACTTCATGAAGGTCAACGACCCGGCCACCCAGCAGACTGCGGCCGCCGCAGCAGCAGCCGTCAAGGCAGCCGCCAGTTCCAGCCAGCACCAGGCCGCCGCCTAAGGCGCTCGCCAGGAGCAGACCACAGAGAAGAGCCCAGACCCCTCCACGTCCACAGACCACATCACATCAGAAACTCTTCAACTTCAGCAGAACCCTCGTTAAGTCTAAGCTTAAGTAGTGTATCGACAAGCAATTCGCAAAATTACGAAGACGCCACCTCAGGGCGCACAGTAAACAGATTTCATTTAAGATCGATGCAGGCGAATTTGCCAAGTGTCCTGTTTGAGGCAACCGTTTGTGAGAGGGGCCGGGGCAGACATCTCACGATGATCCAGTGAATAGTTGGTGAACAACAGCTAAATGACGATTGTACAACTTTCGTAGATCTTTACTCTACTCCTCTAAGCATATACATACATAAATAGATTTAAATTATGGCCTCTTAGAGAGTCCAAAGCATGCATTGTATCTATACCAGAGGCTATATCAGATGTTAAAGTTGAGTTGAGGGGAAGCAGGAAGCAGGGCGGGGAAGACAGATCTGTTGGAACCGCGGAGCACAGTATTAGGAGACCAGAAGGGAGCTCGGGGGCGTGTCCACCTCTAGCTGGACACGACTGCCGGGCGCATTGTTGCCATTTTGAATGAAAATTATTATATATTTACTATATTTACTATATGGTATTTATGTATACTTCAATATAGAGAAGAACCATTTTACAAATCTACCAGAATACGCCCATAAAATTTAGTAGTCAAACGTTTTGAATTCATTTAGAAATAGTTTGTACATCGAGTCCGTCAATAACAAGCTCGATTTGAACAACGTATTTATTAGACGAGTTAAGAATTTAAAGTAAAAATTAAAGAGTTGAAACCATTTTCGAGACCTTAAGATAGCCCATAGATAGTACTTTGGTGGCCGAGTTAGTCGACGGTACGATCGGATTCCGGTCCTGAATCAAAGGAAGTTACTTTATTACAATATCCAGATAATAATCGATTTACGGACACACTTACAGACATCAGTTACTGGAAACTGGAAACATACAGACCAATTTAGGATAATTATTTCCTCGCTCTAGACACAATGCAGATGTATGTAGGTTTACATGTATAAGCCACTGATATCATTTAGTACTCTTACTAATCTAACACACATACTAGATATACAAACTCCTCACTTTCTCTCGATATCTCGATTCCAAATCCTACTACACACGAGAATACATACATACAGACATGTATCTTAAAATATTTAAAGAACAATTATCGAATTAAACCGATTTGCCTTATTACCATAAGTTCATACGAACACGAGCATGAGAAATCACTACACGAGTTCAATCTAATTTGGTCTGGACGTGGAGCCTCCTCGTCTGGTAGTCATGGTATTCGTTCGAAATTGAATCCTTGTTTCGAGAACACATTTGAGAGAAACAACAACACACCACAGCACGATACGACACAGTTAAGGCCTTATGTCGAGTTTTCGATTTGATTTTCCGCACACACATCTGCCATCTGCATTATACGGATCACACACAGTCGCATTCATACGAAGTCCAATAACGAAACTTAACGATAAGATTTACTGTAAATACCTAGTGGGAGTCCAAAAAACGAAAATGCCAAACACCCATCTGTAGACCGTTCGTCGGGACCCTCAACGAGCTACTCAAGTGACAAAACATGGCTGATGCATTACTCTACTCACAAGTCTGTCAACTACGATAATAAACTACAAGCATTTTCACTTCATGCCCGAGGCAAGCGCTGGCCCAGGGGAATGGGTGACGATTGTCCTCTGGCCTCTATTTACGGCTCGCCGTGGCATGACTTGAATGACGTAATCATAAAGTTTCATTCAAAACGAATTACTTAATTTTGATCATTCAGTATAGAGATAAGGTAAACAAATTTTAACGTTTTAAACGATTATAAACCTTACGACCATAAATTTGAATTTAAAATATGAATTTTTAACATTATTAGTCTAAAGTTTAAGAATTTATAGTTCAGACCGACACAGTTATTGATGTAATGTTGTTTCATTGATATTTTTCCTCTTAATAAATGTATAAATCGTTTTTCTTCTGAAAAGACCAAACTCTGTTGTTTAATTTTGCCGTTTGATTAATGGAAAGGAGTGTGAATTAGTTAGGATTAAACTTCCAACAAGTATGAGAATATTTACAACGCCCACTGATTCCCAGGATCCCCCAGAGGAAAACATCAGAGAAATTTAATCAATAAATTTATATTTATTTCATTTTTGTTACACTTACATTTGTCAGCTAAGTTTTTAATTTATATTTTTGTCAATTATATTTTGTTGTCTGTAATTAGTATATAATATATATTTATATATGTTTTTTTTGAATGTATATACAAAAGAATTCCTTCTACACTAAACAACTTTTGTTGCCATTGTCACATATTATTATTATTTAAATATATACTTGTATGTATGTGTGTGTGTGTATTTAAAATCATTTCATCTCTCGTGTTGACTCACTTACGCGTACTTGTTAATTGTATAGTTAATCATAGTAATCATAATATTACTTTATTTATACGTACGTATGTATGTATTTATTCATGTATTTAAAATTCCTTTTATATATTCGGTCTGAGTGTATGCATGTGTGTGTATGTGTGTTTGTGTAAGTGGTTCTTCTAAATACGCATATCTCAAGTGGTTAATGTTAGTAAATGTCGTTAACATGAATGCAAAATTTTCCTCCTCTATATGTAAGTCATATATGTATACGTATGCGTTTATAGATACGTGTTATACGGGTGATTGATTAAACTTATGTATGTGAGTGTGTAGTTCGTCGATTATGGCAAAACGTATGTAAGCGAAACAAGTTCAAATTTAGAATACTCTCGATTTACACAAGTATAAATTAGGCGAAATTCGTAAAATTAAATTAAATAAAACACAACAAAATTTAAACTTTGGTTTCAAAAATGACGAGAAGAGATTTGAATTTACAAAATCCACAATCCACAATTTTCCCCCGCCCAGTTTGAGAAGCACTGAAGTTCAAGGCTCCAATGGGAAATTGAACATCGTGATCTACAGTTGATGACTTTTGATGTGATGTGAAGAAACTAGGGTTTCGTCCGATATACTAAAGGTTGTTAATTCCATAACAATGTTTTGAATACTACCTAAACGTGGCAGTAAATATGTCGATAAAGATAAAGAAAAACTACAGTCAATTTGAGAAGACTTAAAGCGAATACAGTGCTTTCTGGAGTGCCCGAAACTCTTTCACATGAAACCTTTCGATTTGGCTACACTCTTGGAACAATACTTTCAAATCATAAATACATTTAAATACACGCAAATGCAATAAAACAGTTGCAACATTTGGCGGAAAATAGCAAGACCTGTCTTTCATTTCTGCCCTTTCCTAGTGTGTAGTAGTAAATATATATATGTACGTATGTATATACAAGATTGTAAGTAAATAAATGCAGACTTTACAAATCAAGTTACGAATTTGAAGATTCCATTAACAGTAGGGTTTGTAGTTGTTGGTGTAGCATATCTCGACGTATCTTAAACTATAAGCTTAGTTATAAATAGGTTGTATATATCTATATATATTATTCCTAAACTAATTACTCATAGTTCGTAAATCAATTTCAATGATCAATTATCATCCAGTAACGTGAGAATAAATGTACAAATTATATAAAAGGAAAATGCTGATAGGGAACAGAATGCTTCTTGCTCATTTAAAAGATCGAGTCATAAATAACTTGTAACAAAGGATACTATTTTTTCAAATGTAAACACCTTTTGGCAAGTGAGGAAGGAAAATTGTCGACAGAACGAACATCTGTTGTTTGTTCCTTACAAAACTGTGATGTAGGCTCATTGAAGCTTATACAAATATACAGGGCATTTACCGAAAATTTAATAGAACAGCAGATGAGTGTTGTAAAAGTAATTACACAGAATCTTCGATTTCCTTTGTAATTGGAGTACATGACATAAATTACATTTCTCAAATTATACAATTGAATCATACATTTCATCTTAAATACAAACATTGTCTCAGGTTTTAATTCATATTGCAAAATTTAGTATTTATTTAAAAAAAAAATAACTTAAAATTAGTCAAATAATAAAGATATATAAATCCATGAAGTTTAGGTCTTTACGAATTTTTACAATATATATGTAAGCCTCATAAACAACGAGTCATTTGCAATTTACAACGCAGCTACAGCAACTCAAATACCCTGTACATTAGTAATTTCGATATTCGCAGTCGACAGTTATGTAGGATTGCTTCTCATCTTATAATTTTACATGTACAATAATACTCATACTTAAAGTTACAGAGAAAATTCAGCAATAGTTCGTAAACTAAAAGCAATCAATTAAATTACAAAAGCTTTGTTTGTAAACTACTAAGATATTAAGGAATTCTAAGAAAAGATTACGTGAATACAGTTTAACAAAGTTCAACATAAGAATACTAGTTATGTTTATGGAAAAGCTCAATCGGCTTTCCTATAGCACATGGTTTGTTTTTTTTTTTCGATTTCGTTCTTTTTTTTATTCTTCAATTCTAGGGTTTTTCTAAATTTATAAAAATTTTTAAATTATAAAATAGTTGCTTATCATAAAGTGTGTAAAAATTTTATGATTACAGCATTACATAAGGTTTCAGTTTTAGCAGCACATTTCCCATGTCTCATTTTGCTTCGTAAAAATTGCCTTTCAGTTTTTTTCTTTCGTTTTGATTCAACTGAGTTCTACTTCACGGCTGGCTTATTAGTTGCATGAGGCGAGCACTGTGTGTTCATGCCCACACGTAGTCCACTCCCTTAATCTTGCACCTCTCGATAGGGAACCTCGGACGTCACCGAGAACGACTCGAAGTAGTGGTTCAAAAACTCGAATGTCGGTCGCTTCTCTGGCACTGCATCCCAGCACTGCAGCAGCAAGTGGTAGATGTTGTCCGGGAAGTAGTGATTGGTTGGCTTTGGCATTCGGAAGCCCCGCTCGATGTTCTCGATAACCTCGCGACTGTGCATGCCAGGATATGGCACTTGTCCGTATGTGAAGAGCTCCATTAGCAGAATTCCATACGACCAGACGTCGGATTTGATGGAGAACTTGCCGTAGATGATCGCCTCCGGTGCGGTCCATTTGACGGGGAAGCGGGAGCCCTGCTTGGGGCAGTATTCGTCGTCGGCAATGACGCGCGCCAAGCCGAAATCACAAATCTTGGCCACATTGTTCTCGCCAATCAGCACATTACGTGCGGCCAAATCTCGATGTATCAGCTGTTTCGACTCTAGGTATTCCATGCCAGAGGCCACTTGGGTGGCGATGTAAATGAGATCCTCGAAGTGCAAATACCGACCGTCACCCTCGCGCAGAAAGTCGAGCAAACTGCCTTTGGACATGTATTCCTGGACGATATAGATGGGCTCTTCCTGCGATAAATGAACATGGAAAACAAGGAATTCAGATTTGCCAAAGAATCTTGGGATAGTCTTCCTACCTGAGAGCAGACTGCATATAGTGCGACCAGTCGGTTGTGACGGAATTTCTTCATGATGGCAGCTTCCTGGAGGAACGCCTGCGTGGACATGGTGCCCTCGCGCAGTGTCTTCACAGCCACATCGATACTGTTCCGCCACTTGCCATAGAAGACCTCGCCGAAGTTGCCGCGGCCCAGTTTGCGTATCAATTGAATCTCAGATCGGGGAATTTCGTACTTGTCGCGCAGCTCCGGTCCCAGATCCCACATTTGCGGCTGGGGTTTCGGGCAGGGACGTGACAGTATGTGGCAGAGACCAAGTGCGTTTTCTGCGAATACATTGTTAGTGGAAAATTCTCTTCGGAAATAATCATCTAACACTTACTGCTATAAGCCATCACCAGGGCCTGTAGGGAGGGGAAGGTTTGGTTGGTGGCGATGTAGTAGCCGCCGTTGTCCAGGGGCTTGATGCGGTAGTGCTTGACATGGTAGCCGCGTCCATCCTCCCAGTCCTTCACCGACAGCGAGTATCCGTTCGGGTTGTGTTCCGAGGGCCGAACCAAGAAGGTTCCCCGGGGGTTCTCCTCAGCCAGTAACAGTTTGTCAGCCTCCTTGCGGAGCACATTCTCGAAGAACCAACTGTAAGAGAACGAATGACAGTGAGTCACCACCGCGGCAGACGACAGCTTCCGAGATTTACTCACTCTTCGCTGTTCACGCTCCGCTCCTCGGCCACGAAGTTCAGCGGTATCAGGCCCTCCTGGCGCGTGCTCAGGTTCACCACGCGCCACCAGTCGGACTCGGTGTCATCGATGACCTCCATGCGGTCGCCCTTCATGAAGCTCAGATCGGACTCATCTCGCGATTTGTAGTCGTAGAGGGCGACCACGACGCGTCGCTTGGCGAGTGCACCAGGAAGACCGGCTGAAATAGCGAATAAGAATATCATTATAGACTGAAGAGAAGAAGAAACAGACGTAGAAAAAGCCATCTCGATTTCATTTTGAAGAACATCGGGTTCTTGTCGAGCGGCAAACGGCTAAAATGGTTCCCTCCAAATGAAATTAGGTCAATTATCACGAGTTCTTGAGTTCGGCTTCGCCCCTTCTTCTGACACTCATTAATTTTTAAGTGCCTGCGCTAGGCATAGTTTTGCCTCACCTCTGGCTTAAATCACATTAAGAACAAAAACAACAAGCCCAGCGAAAAGAATGAAAGCGAAAAGGGCGAGAACCAGAAGCGCAGAAGTATGCTTCGGAAGCAGAAGAAGATGTGGCAGAGGCGCAAATGAAACCTCTGCCAACCCTTGGCCTGTCCGTTCACTGATTGCATTGCGGACTTCAAATCGTAATCGGGGTTCTTGTGAAGGCGTCCCCTCAACGACCTTCTTGCATTTTGCATGATGCACTTGCGAGGCGAGTGCCAGGAGGTCACGGACTGAGCCGTAATGCTCAAACGACCCAAATGAATAGCTTGAATCCATAACGACTCATACGACGTAACATGAATATTTCAAGCGTTCATGAAATTCTCTGACCGACCACTCAAATGGTATCAGATTTGAGTTTAAATTGGTGCTATCCTGTTTCATCTTAAACCAGCTTATGGTCTCGTTAAACTAAATTTAAAAACACCGCTCGAAGGAGGGCAAAAATGCCAACTCGACCTTGATGTCAGACGTTTCCATCATAGAAACAACCATGACGCATGGCGGACGAATATGGAAAGTGGATAGGAAAAAGCTCACGCGCCATCAACACAAACGGAAGGTGTTGTAACGATGGCGAAAGGACACAAACAACCACCCCACGACCACAATGATGGAATGAATAAATAAATACACAAATGGAAATGAAAATGAATGGGGGAGGCGGCCGCAGGACAATAGCCAATAGCCATGCCACCATTGCTACTCACTTGGCGTCGTTCGGGGACGTATTATGTCGACGCCTCCCTTGGCGCCGATCTTTATCTGTCCACGGTTGGGGTCCGGCGTGTACCGGGAGTCGAGGGAGCCGCCGTTGTTGTGCTTCTGCCCGGTGCTGCCGATGTTCGTTTGGCCGAAGGTGTAGTCGGATTTCTTGTAGCCCTGCGGGTAGGCGAGGGCGAGCTCCTGGTCCTGGCGTTTGCTACAGCATTTGTTGCCCATGATTGTTTAGTTTTTTTCTTATTGTTGTATTCGTATTTCGATTTGTATTTATTGTGGTTGCGGTTGTCCTTGTTATCGGCCGTTCTTTCACTTTGTTTTATTTAGTCGTATTTTTCTTGTATTATATTCAACTTGTTCTATTTTTTCGTGTGTTTATGTATGTGTTTTATTGTTATTCTTATTGATTTTGTTACGGCTCAATGGATGTCGATGTGACAGTGTTGAATTTTGGCCCAGATCGAGGCCAGTGTGGGATCAAGCGAAGGGATCACTCGACCAGTGTTGCCGTCTCGCGCGTTCACCCCGGGAATCTCTCGGCTCGGGGTTCGATTCGATTTAATACTAAATGCAAAAATGTTTGTCTTTTGTTTTTCTTTGTGTGTTTTTTGTATAAAAAAGTTTTTCGTTATGACTGTTGGTTTCGTATTTGTTTTTGTATTTTTTGTTCTTTTTTTAAAATATTTGGCATAGTTTGTTGTTGTTGTCGGGATTCGATTGTAAACCTCTCTCGCGTTTCACGAATTGTTTTCGCTTTTATAGTTATTGTTTCCGATGTTGTCTTTATTAAGCATATCGTGTTGTTTCAATTCCAGTAGTTGCTGATCCGCTGTTGCTGCATTGAACATGGAATCCTTTTGATTTGGAGATCATCTGTTGCAGGACCTGCGGGGGCGCCTGCTCCGAGTAAAACTATCAGTCGAATTCACCGCCAAACGTTCGTTCGGGTCGCCCGGAGCAAGGCTGCGTCTGTGATGTGATGCAGTGTGTGGTGCGATGTGTGACGTCCAGCTGTCGCTGCAGATGCTACTGTTGCCGGCGCCGATGCGAACGTCGGGTGCGATGATTGTGTTGGCTTCTGTCTCTCTCTCTCTCTCTCTCTTAACCACTCGGTCTAGCTCGCTAGTCCGTCCAGTCCTTCGCTATGCAGTCACGTGGCCCTTGTGCTCTCCGTTGCATGCAGCATATCTTCGATTGGCTTTGATGCTCCGGTCATCGCATGAGGTCCCCGGGTGAGTGCCTGCAAGAAAAAGAAGAAAAAGACAATAATACATCAGTAAATGTTCGTGGCTCTGTGACTTTAAGTCAGCATAGAGAAGTTCAAGGAGAATTAATACTAAAGGAATAGCGGAGACTAATGGAGAATTATTCCCACAGCATTGCAAGTTCGCTCAATTGACACCGCGCCGTGTGGGCGTGGGAGGGGGGATGCATCAGAGTCGATTGTCCCACGAGGAAGTCCGTTTGTCGTCGTAATTCGGAGCATTGTTAGTCAAGGGATGGCCGTTTCTACCCGCATGCATGCAATGTTGTTCTATTGTTGTAGTGCCCTTGCTGGCAATCTGTATGTTTGATTCAAGCAGCCACAACAACAGCAACTATATGACATCGCTGCAGCATTATGGCTGAAGTGTGCCCGTCACCATCCCTCCTCCTTCCATCCATTGAGTGCTCGAGTTCATCTCGGTTCAGCTGCGACTCGCAACCCCGCTCTGACCGAGTTCATTCATCGTAATTAATGCTGCTCCGTCCTCCGCATGTTGATGCTGATGGATATTGTTATCGTTGTCGCTATTGCTATTGTTGTTGTTATTGCCACTGCGGACCCATTTCGGGGCGGCGAGTCTAGTCGACTACAGGAGGAACAGAGCGATGCGACAATGACTTCCAGCCTCCCCCCGGTCCGCTCCATAAACTCTTTTGCCAACTGTGTTGTATATGTTGCAGAAAGGATCGACCTAGAGGATTTGCGCTTTAGTGTCACCGGAGGACGGAGGAATTAATTCGCTCGACAAATAGTCTGCGGAGGCAATGAGTGAGTTCAAGTGTTATTGCAGGACATTCGCCCGCACATCTGCTGATGTGAAGGCGGCAAGCAAAGCAGGGCGCCAGAGTGGAGTGACCGATTGGTGGAGGCGGCGGAGAGGGCTTTGACTCGTCATTAAATTAGAACAAGAGGTGCGAGCAGCGATAAAATGAATCGGGTCAGGAAATGAGGAGGCAGACACGACGTATTTATAAGCTTATCAATCGATTATGCCTATATTAAATTTATTGGTTCGGGGATTTATCGATTTATGGAATCTAATCTAATCTGTATATTGAAAGGTACAGTCATCTACATTAGGGATCTAATCTATTGATTAGTTTGTCTCATTCCATAGTTTACTGTTTTTGATGACTAACAGAGACGCTTCCCACAATCTACTGGAAGAAGCGCAAAGGAAACGAGCTCGTCAGCACTGAAGGGATTTGGAGACCATCTTCTCCAGTCGATACTCCTCTGTCGTTAAAGTTATTGCCTCTGGTGGGGGGGGACGCTTCATCCGCCTTCTGTCGGTGACCCTTTGTCTCGTTAATCCTAATCCGAGTCTGCAAAAGCGAACGGGAGCGAAACTGCCCGACTGACTGCCAAGCGCGATGGAGAGGTGGCTCCCTCCGGCTGTAGACAACAAAGAACAATGCAGACCACTTGAAATTGCTACTCCATTCCCTTTGAGTGACCGAAGTTCGCCGTGAGCAGAAGGCGGAGACCACTTTCGCATCGAGATATTCATCTCTGGAGCGAGACATTCTCGAAGAAATGCTGTTAACCCTGGGCGACTTCGACGACCAGAGGGAATTTTCGAGCAGCTGGAGAATGAAGGATGGCCCCGAGTTCCGGCTTCATTTGAGTCGAGTTCGCAAATGGATCTCATGGAATTCCACTCCTCCTCCTCCCCCAATCTCTTCGACGATTCTTCTGCGAATTTGATGGACGCAGACATTGAACGACGCACGATGAAAGAAAATAAATAAAACTAGTCCAACGGCAATTGTGCGAGACGCATAAAACTCGACTTGTTCCTGTGTTTTTCCGAGGAGGATATCAAAACAAAACCATTCAGCCGTCCGTCGACTTGACGTTATCGAGTGGGGAGACACCCCCGAAATGGGGACCACTGAGAAATCGATGATCCGGATTTGGTCGCCCAATGACGAATACCGAAAGCGGTACTACTGGCGAAACTACGTTCGTCTGCTCTGTGAACGCGGCAAATGAACATACCGTCGGTCGAAAGTAAGGAACCGGCAGGGACAGACAATGACGACCCATAGACAGAGACAAGTGATTGTGAGACTGAAGTTTGATACACAATTTCAACTTGTTCTTCTGGTTGATGGCTGTGTCAGGCAGTGCCATCAAAATGTCAACGTCACAACAGCGCCTCCCCCTTCTCATCATCCCCTTCTAGGTGGGTTCGAGTGTTCTCTGCCATGAGTTCGGTGTGCAAACTACTAGCAGAATGTCGGGCCAAAAATAGACACGTGGATCCCACTTGCAGTGGCCCATGAGGACTGTGCGGGGTTCGGAAACTCGGAAGCAACTGCAAGTGCGACGAAGGTTCCACAAACCGAATCGGAGGCAGCTGCCGGAGAACATGTCAGAGGAGTTGTTGACATGCATTCGTAGCCGACATACCTAGCAATTGAGATCCGGACGGACGGACAGACGGTGGAAAGGAAACCACATGCTCAGAGAAGAACACCCGACTCATCGAAATTCATACGATAACCGGAGAATGCATATAACTTTTCCAACACCATGTATGTATGTCTTTGACAGGTATGTATATCTAGTGGATAGGATTCTACTTTCGCCATTTGTCGGCGAGTTCAACCAGGTTGGTCTGAGAAGCCTGAGGGCTCACTCAGTAAGGGGGGTCGGTCCGTAATTAAAAGTTCTGGGAAATGAGACCAACAGAAGTTGAGTCACGGAGAGCCTCAGCCAAGGGGCGAGGATGACCCAGAACTCTTTCATCGCTCTCCACTGTCGTCAACTGAGCTCTCCACAAGGGCTCTCGTGCGACTTTCATAATTCCCGAATGTCGCAGGACGGCCACGTTTTCTAGGACGCGAGTTTTTATGTAAATTCAGGACGCGAGTGTCGCCCCAACAACAGATGATCCAACAATAGGAGCTACAACAATAAATGACACAAGAACAACAGCAACAAACACGAAATCAGAACAAAAAAAAAAAGAAAAGAAAAAGCGTGTACAACATGAAAGACACAGATACTAAGAAGGCGCAGATAAGAAGAATGAAGAGAAACAGAGATGCAACGGAGCGAAAGAAAAGGAGACGAGGCGAAGGAACGCGGATGCTGCAGCACGAGAGATGACGTCAAAGAATTTATGGAATCCATTTCCGGTCGCCTGATGGCGCGCGCATTAAGAGAGTGGAAAACTAATTGCGATGGCGTCACTGGATCCGAGACCGTTGTTCTGAGTGACGTCAGGTGGTCGCGACACAAATATTTGAGGAAGGAATCTCGTTTTGATGCCCAATATTGCCGGACGATAAAACGCGCATAACATCGCTGCCGGGTCCGATGGAATGGTTCGTGGATGACGACGATGACGAAAAGTCGATTAATATTCCGATTACTTCATCGACGTGCGGCACGAAAGGATCTACGACGAGGGTGTGGGACAGAAATCAGGCTCGCTTACAAATTCAAACGACGTACGACGCGAATTCCTTCGCCCTGCCGCCACCCCTGGGCGAAACCCGCCCGGTCAGGAAACGAAGTCGAGGGTCGTCGGCGTCGCGAAGCCCTGCGCTGGAAGCAACCGACTTTCGATTCTTCCCGCCAGACAGTCGTTCACCTTTAAGAGTCACGTGTTATCGATTAGTTTTCGACACACACACATACGCAGACAAATTCTACCACAAGACGCCAGAAAACATAGTGTTGGTGGTGGAAGCAACCACAACGAGAGGAAGGAAGGACGGAAGAAGGGTGGGGAATGTGATTTTGACTTCTTGAGGCGAAGCGAGAAAGCAAGAGAAGGCAAACAAACAAATAAACAAGGAAAGAAACGACGCGACCGCGTTAAGAGCCAAGCACAAGAGACCGTGGGGTCGATGCTTGTCGCCGGTCGGCCTCTCGACACAGCAGTCGTGCGTTTAACATGGCGAAAGGCGCGGCGGGAGGAGCAGAGTATCAGACACACACACACATGTATAACCCGTAAGTGGTGGTTGTGTCGCATTCCTGAACCCTCCCCGGATCTGACGTAGTCGCAGTCGAGACGTTGCCACAGTGGATCGAGGCCTCTCCGCCGTCCCTCGATCAGGCGATGCATGTTTCGCAAATCGAAAGAGAAACAAAGCGAATGATTCTGTGAACTTACGAGGATGTTTCACGGCGTTCACATGGACGCTGGCAATCGACGACGACGACGACAACGACGAGGAGATCGCCCCAGAGCAAAAGATGACGAGAACCATTAGTGAATACGTTCGTGCGCGAGCGAGGGTCACAGGAGGGCATCAGGCGACATGAATAATGTGTTGTCTGCATGGAGACGAATCAACAATGGGCCATTAAAAACACTCGTGGTCCCATGCGCCGTTTCCTTAATGGCGTCGGAACGGAAGCTGCATGGAACGTGGCGAAGGATACCCCGATGACCTGCAAGGAGAGAAGGCGGAGGGAAATCCTTTGGGGTCGCCGAAGTGGCGGCCGCTTTCACTCCAATGGACTCCAAGGACCGATGTGGTTTCCAAGGACACAGATGACTAAATTACAATGTTAGCAGGGATAGAATGTCCTTGCGGCTCAAATTAAAACCTTTCAAATGCAGACAACAGAACAAGGACACAACGGACAGGGCGCCAGAACTCCGGACAATGTCGGCCACCCCCACTTCTTGTTGTTGTTGTGGATGCAATTAGAAGGGTTAATTGGACCCAACAACAAAAGCAACAACAGCATCATGACACAACCACAAACATCAAACTAATTATCCTGTGTGTGCCCTGAATATTCATAGTTCAATTAATTCGAGGGAAGCCGTTTCGGTGGGTGGCAACGCCGACGCCCGCATTGTTGCAAATTACAAATCTGTAATAAAAACAATGGACAATTGCTTCCTGCCGATGCTCAGGCGACCCAGTTCCCCAGATCGCAGGCCACTTTTCCATCGACCACCAAACGACGGATCTGAAGTGGCAAAAGCACGGATCGATCGACTGAGGTTGTTCCATCGTAAACATCCGATCGTTGTGGCCCTGCATTCAATGCCCTCCTCAATGTCATCGGCGCTGAAGCACACGATGCAATCGACGAATCAATCGACCAGAAATTCACTACAGCGACAACGGATGCGCACGCAAGACAATTAAAAAGTGTCACGTATCGGCGGCAGAAGCAGAGACAGCGCAGCAACAGAAACAGCAGCACTTGCCGCATCAACGAGCAACGGGCACCGAGTCATGCATCGAGCGAGCGAGGATCGCAGAAAACGGCTGATAACAAAGGTTTGGTGAGGAGGAGACTGAGGAGGAGGTTCAGAAACAGCTCTGCGTTTAATGCACTCTCGCGCTCAGTCGCGCACACACACAATCCAAACAAACACACACATACTCCAAAACAAACGCACTTATACACACCATACAAACACACTTCATACTCTCATGCACACGGTCTCGCTCAGAGGCAAATGAGTTTCAAAAGCAGCAAAGGACGGCCGAGAGGGGTCTCGGATTCCTGCAGATATGCCAGCGGGGTGCAGGAGGAGGAAAACAAAACAGCTGACTGCCAGAGAGAGACAGAGACAGAGAGAGAGAGAGAGAGAGAGAGAAGCACTTGTTAGACCCCCACCGACCGGCGACGACCGTCGTCGTCGATCCGCAGCCCGAAACAAAGGGAACTCAAATGAAAATGCAAACGTGACCGTAATTTTTCATTTGTTCTGTGAACGCTGGCGGTACGCGGGGCGGGGAGAGCTTCTGAGCTGGGGGCCCTTCCGCCGAACGGGATGTTCGAAATGATGAATGTCGTCGAAGGAAGTCGCTCTTTGGCTGTGTTGTTGTTATTGTTATTATTGTTGTTGTTGTTGGTGTTATTGGTATTGTTGTCGTCATCGGGTCGATGCGTGCGTGCGTGAGCACTTTCCGCAACCCTCCGCCAGTCGAAGCCTCCCGAGACGACCCCATGCGCAGATCCAAATCGTATTCTTTTATCATCATGATTTTCTTAAATTCTTCCAGTCTTTCGGGTACTCGGGAGTTTGTCGTCTGCAGAGGAACGCAGTAGGAATTCCTCCAGAGCCCTCGAATCATGCTTCGGCCGTCACCGATGCCTTCGAAACGAGATGAAATCTTTTACCATCGAGGATCCTTCAGACCCCAGGCTGATAATCTATTTTGAGTGCATCACCCGGAGCACAAGTAGTCGAGAATCCCGAAATTCCATCACTGAGTTCGGACATGAGAATAACGTTGTCCTTTCCTTCCTCTGTGTTTATGGCAACAGACTGTCGTTGACCCCGGATCCGAGACCATCACACGCCCCCAAAGTGGGCGGATGCCTCCATCCGGGAATTCGTCATGTTCTCCGTTCAACGGAATCTGCAGAGACTCTTCTCGTCCAGAGATTAACCTAGAAATCTAATTACTTGGCGCGTCAGAACTCAGGAAGTCATAGACACACACACACACATACAGGCGAACGCATACATACACAAATACATGTGATGAAGCTGTCGCTCGCGCAAAAACGAGCGAAATTTTTGTATTCATATTGGCGATGTTTTTTTGTTGTTGTTTTGTTTTTGTTTTGCCGACACAGCAGTGGTTGGCAACACTGTTTGTGTTGTTGTTGTGGTTGAAGCTGTTATTATTATAGCTGCCAATGTTAACGGCAATGGTGTCGTTGTTATTTTTGTTGTTGTTTTGCCCCTTGCCTTCCAGCAATACAATGTAAAACAACAACAACAACAACGACATCAACAGAAAGAACTAGAGTAGAGGAGCTGGCGTGACCGACAACAACAACAACAACAATAGGTTGTAGGGTATGCGAATGTATGCGCATGTCTGTGAGACGTTATGTTAGTGTTGGGACGAGAAAAAAACTATGTATTTGTGTACGTTTGTTTGAGTGTATGAGAAAAATACCCGGAGGACATAAAACGATCGTCAAGTGAGTTTAGCCCAGGAGGGTGGTGGGAGGTGGAACGAGCAATAAACGACAAAACGAGTAATAAGACAACCCACACACACACAACTGTGAGCCTGCGACGTGTGCGAATGTATGCATGCAGACGAGGATGGCCGGCGGCTGGCAACAGCTGCTCGACACCAACCTGGACGAGATCCTGCAGGCCATTCATCTATTCTAATTAAGAAGACGATGCGAGGTCCGTTGAGATCTCCACTTCCCCCCACCTCCCAATGACACCCCCCAAACATCTCCCCCATCCGTCAGTCTTCGATCGGCCACCGGCGCCGCTCAGACGAAACTCACACCACTGTCGGGAGTGTGAGTGTGTGTCCTGTGGTGTGAGCGGATTGGGGAGAAGCGGACGCTGGGTAAGGCGTAAACATGTCGAAGCAATTTCCGCCGTCGACGTCGGCCGACAGAGCGACTGGGGGAGTGAGGAAGAGGGCGCGTATAACGAAGTTAACTAAATTCGAGTCTCGCTGCCGACGCCGACGCGACCAGAGGCGGTTGAGCCCGACGGCCGACCACGAAGCGGGGGCGAGGGAGGCAGGCGGAGAGGGCGGGGACCCTCGGTGACCGGGCATGGAAATAAATTAATAATTGAAGGCAACGCAGACGATTCAGAGTGAGTGAGTGAATGAATGAGCGAAGGGTTGGAGACATCAGCGTGACTTTTATCGATTTAAAAACCGTTTCGTTCCACCACGTTCCGTTCCGTTTGCGCTGCAGCTGACCTCAGTCTTTTGAGTCGATGGCGAGCGGTTCGAAGGAGAAGAAGCAAACGATGCAAACGACCGAACCCTGACTCTGGGTCTCCGCTCAGCCGTTAAATGTCGTCATTCCGTCGTCGTCGACGTCACAGGCGCGCAGGTATGAGTGAGCCTGAGTGACCCGCACCTTCGATCGGAGGGCATGACAATGATCTCATTCGGGAGAAAAACACACCCGTTGTCTTCTTCAGGGAGTGTGGATTTCATAATTTAAGGGCGAATGCGATGAACTAGAGTTGGGAGTGGTGGGCAGATGCATTCGCCTGGGGCGAAAACAAGTCTCACGATCAGAAGGAAGAATATCAACTCGAAGGTCAGCTGATAATCAAAATGGTTTGGCAATTACTATCCACGGTCAGTCACATCAGTACAACAATCAATAACCTGGTCGCAACTCATCAATTGCACAGCGAGATTCCAGTGAAATTTAATAAAATCGATATTCATATTTATGTATTATCGAAGGGAAGCACGAATCATGACGGGATTTCTCATATTTCCTCCTCCGACACCGATGGTCGAAAGTGGTGACTTCGATGAATGCGGTATGGAAGTGTGTGAACAAGTTTATTGAACGACCAGAACTGTTATGACATAATTAGATGGAACAGGAACAGGGAACAAAGTGATGACTCACACGTTCATACATATGTGTTGGTGTGTGTGAATATGTATCTGAATGTGAATGCTTATTGCTTTTGACAAAAATGCATGTTTGGTAGTTTCTGCTTATTTACAACGAGGAATTTCAACGCCTCATCGTTGCAAACACTGCCGGGGAAAACGAATACGATAGGGATCCCCAGCCCCAAGCGAGCTCCCATAACACTCGTCGGAAAGTGGTACGAGTGTGGTTGAGTGTGTGTTGTCAATGTGCGAATGTCAAGCATAAAATATAATCCTATGTGGTCTCGTTTTACAGAGCTCTGGGGTTAAAAATTTACATATTTCCTACTTCTCAGCGTGGCACGAGCGGGTTTAAGACAAAGAGAGTGGTTTAAACCGCTTAACCCATCGGGTTTCCAGCTCAGGACTGGGGACGAGACGACTGACTGGCTCGATGGGCTGGGGAAGGAGAATGTGAGAAGATTCACCGGAGTCTTGGAATCAGTGAACGGAACTGCGCCTCCTCCACCCCATCCTCTAGAAAAGTATTCCAACCAACGACACATCGCCCTCAAACCATGGACGAAAAGTCACTCGCCAGACTGTTTACCATTCAAGCGAAGGCAGGAAGGTGAGCAGGACGGAAGACGAGAGGCTTGAAAGGATTTCGTTCCTTAGTGCGCCGGTATTTCATTCATAATTTGCAACACTCGAGGTGGTGTGCGACGGCGAGATTGCGCTTCACCCAGTAGGAATCCAGCGACAGCGACAATTCCTCGACGACGGTGAACCGGCTCAGCTCAACTGCAGGAGGGGATCAAGCAACCGCTTCCTAGTGGGCGGACTCGCATGAGTCCCCGGCACCGCAGGGCGGAAATTACACGAAGGTACGTTTGCCAGACACAGGCAGTCGCGGTAACGGCGGCGGTGGCGTGTGTGGAGTGCGGAAGAATTGGAAGGATGTGGGAAATTTTAATTTCCATGCTCGGCAGTAGGAAACAGCGGAAGCTGAGAAATAGACGACGATGGAGTGCCGCAGGAAACGGAATGCAGCACTCAGAATTCCTCTCCTCTTCGCAATCGTTGTCGACGGCGACAAATAATCGCATTGCATTCCGAATCTTTGGCGAGGGGAGAGGGGTTGACCGCAGTAAAAGGACATAACCATCAGCTCGAAATTACTGTGGCAGATCTGGGCCACATCATGTTCGCCTGGGTTGCAGTCGACGCCGCGTGCGACAAATCCGAGGTGAGGCCGTGGGGTCCGAGAGGCCACGCGTTCACAGTAACTCCGAGTATCCCGAACCGGGTGCGAGGTTATTGATTTTCTAGCACCGATAATTCCGCTTATCAGTCCTCGGACAAGGGTGTCAAATCGTTTATTGACGATGTGAACGAGTTGATTTGACTTGCAGGTCGCCAAGTGTCACATAATGATAACTCCGATAAAGTGCACTCGTCGTTAAACTCCACATGGGTCAGGAAGGGAACCGCGAGCACGTGGTCTGGAAGCACACCCAAGATAAGGCCCAAGTGAGAATGAATGTAACTATTTTTAGACGGCTCCCGAACATCGCTTTCCACTTTCGATTTCGGTTGATAGTGTCTCTGGAGGGCAGGCAGAGGGTCGGTAATTGGATATACCCTTCAGACAAGCTCGTCTATCGGAATTCCCGAACAATTATATTTTTAGACGGATTGTTCAGCCAGTTCGACCCCCGTGGTTTGAACAACGCCACCTTGGATTGAGACTGGAGAGAACGATCGAATGGAGAATAATCTGAAAGTGAGGACATTTTCCTCAGGTTACGATGAAAACAACAGAAGTCTCAAAGTTTCAAAGCGATCGCCTATAACTTCCTGATTCAGACAAAAGTCTGACCTGCTCTATTGAACACTGAGCCGGTGGAATCAAATCGATAGCTTTAGGTGTCTGGCGCTTCAACAAACACCTCTCGCCGCGCCTCTGCGCCAAAGCTGCACTAGGTGCAGTGAAACGTTAAAACGGATCGAGCAGCTAATAAAACAAACTGGTTTGCCCGATTCTCGGTGATCGTAATAACAACTGGAGCATTCAAATGGTTACAACAGCCGCTGACGACGACTACAGCTACCGCGACGTGGAGCCGCTTTCGTGAGTCTGCGTACGTGAGCGCGTGCTTGTGCTTGTGGATGACTGATCTGCATCTCGAGAATAGAACTAGTTCGCCACATCGTGAGTGGATTGGAAAGCCGAGAGCCCAGCCTGAGAACACAGAAACCAGTAGTAGTGGAGGATCGGCTAGGGGAAGTAGAGTAAAAACAGTTTTCTCAACTGAGACCCATTTGAAAAACTGGAACCCGCGACCTCGACAGATCGGACAGACCGTGCACAATGACACACTTGATAGAGCATCTCTATGGTCTGTAATGGAATGCATTTAGCATTTGTTGTTTGCCATCTGTGGCTCAGATTCGAAATCAAAACAATAACCGACAAGTGGGAGATGTGACGAAAGCAATGACCTGATGACCATAAACTTAGCCTAGTGGGCTGCTTTAACCGGCGGAGTATTTTCAATGATTTTATCGGATACGAATCGGTAACACTTTGTGGGAAGGTTCATGACTAATTAGAGCTGAGAACCACTTGAGGTGAGGGAGCGATGGGGTCCATCCAGGCATTGATTTGAAGTCCCAACCTTGGCTACGAAACGGGAAGTAAAATTATGAAGATACTGAAACGAAATTGTGAGTTTAGCAGCATCATTAAGGGAATAGGTGGGGGGGGGGGGGGGGGGATCGCAGCACCACCGCATGCAACATTGACAGACGGACGACACAATGACGGACGGACGGATACATTGAATGCGGTGAATGACAAGCACGATAAGCGACGAGAGCACGAATTGAAAAGGATTTCGCCTGTTGTGTGGGTGGGAATGTGTGTATGTCCGCAACAAAAAAAGCCTGTTTGCGAGTCATTAAATATGCATTAAGAAACTGAGCAGTGCACGTGACAGGAATGCAACCGCGTCCGAGAGAAGTATTAAGTTTTATCTGAAACACTGCAGAGTGAGAAGATCCATTCAACATAAACGGATTGGCAAAAGTGATGAAAAGTGAGCTCATTATAGTTTCAGCCCAGGATTCCCAACAGTATCGAATTAAATAAATTAAGGAGAAGGAAGAACGCATGATTGAAAGCATTTCTAAGAGAACCTCAAGCTACTACTGACAGGCGTCCAAAACACTGGATGGTTTCATCGATGACATGAATCGGGTCTCCCGAGGGTCCGGAGACAGGTCAACATCAGCACTCTCAGAGCTTGTTCTGTTGCCTTTGTTGTTTACTGTTTCAATATTTTTGAGGTAAATAGACGAAAATGGAAATGAAATACATGCAGGCACAGATGGATTCGCTTCCGTTAAGGGCGAACCTGGGTGGGTGGCGGTAGCTTCAAAAGCACTCAAACACGGCGTCGATTCACAATTCATTAAAAACTTAAGCGCTTGAGAAGTGGGATGTGGGAGGTTCGAATTCAATAAATTAGCTGGAAAATCCACATTTTCATCCACTTGAACTACTGGCGTGAGTTGCTACAGTGCTCCACAAAAGTATTAATTACAACAACTCCCGGCGAGGTAAACAAATAATGAATCGGTGTGTTGAACGAGGAGTAAAGAGAGAGAGAGAGAGACAGATAAACAGACAGCTAAAGAGACAGTCAATAAAAACAAAAGCACAGGAGTGAAAATCTGAATACGCTCGCTGCAATCTGAGCTCCCCATCTGTTCATCGGCTTGTCTGTCTGTCGTGATATCCGTCCGTCTGTCTGTCTGTGTGCCGTCCGCAAACAAAGGGAAGCGAAGCCGACAGAGCAAAAACAACACCTGAAACTGCTTCAAATTTCAAGTGCCAGCTGGAAACTGGTATCAATAGCGAAAGGCGGGCGCTTTGGAAAGTGTGTGTGTGTGTGTGTGTGTGTGCATCTCTGAGTGGGTGGCAAATGAGCAGTTCTCGTGGACCAACTGATGGGACCTCCTTCTTCAATCGGTAATACTGTGCTCGATACACACAGGGAGTGGAAGTGGAGCGACCAGCGAATTAAGTGGAGCAGTAAGTTAAATCTCCCAATTAACCAGGGCCGAGAGACTAAGGACGGCGAGTATGAACGAACAACGTCGAGAACGAGAGCGAGACCGAGAGCGTGCAAAGAACGTGCACCAGATGCGGACGTGTTCACTTTCCATTTCAGCGAGGGTCTGGTGTCCACTGGCCAGACGTCTTGTGTTGACGTGCTGCCAACACCGAGCGTCTTGAGCTGCGACAACCACCGCCATAAGTTTCGTTAAAAGTCGGGCGGAAACACATGACATCGTGAGAACTTCGGTCTCCGATTGACCAGACCACCCTGAGTAAGTGGAGTAATTAACTTACAGCGTCCGATAGCATCAATTAAGCTCGACTTTGGCGTCAGAGAGCGGATTACTTGGGAGTGGCCCATTAATGAAATTGCAAATAAAACCTATCGATTGCTAATAAAGTTGCACTTACTCATATCGAGAGTGAACGCGTGGTGTATGAGGTAACTTCTGAGAGCGTGTGCGAGTTGCAGAAAGTTCCACGGTCGTTTCCGAAGTTTGATGCACTCCGTGTGAAAGTTTCGACGATGCACCGTCGTCTGCGAACAGAAAATGAGACATGGAAGGGGGGGGGTGGAAATAAATCTCGAAACCTCGAACCGCTGCCAGGTGTTCGCGTTCCTCCCAGAAGCTCTCACAGGAGTCCCATGAACCTAGATCATGAGGAGTCGAGGACGCTTTCTCGCAACATGAACGGCAAACGCCTCCTCCTCCCACCAAACGACAACATTCCGCATCAATTTTGCTGCAACTTTCCGACTCTGTTCCGATCCTTCGCCCCTCCACTCGACCAGCCCAAATCTCGATGGTAATGGTGCAGTTCTTCAGCGGCGACGAAGACGTCGTCGAGCACTCAACTAAAGGCATTCCTGAGTTTGGGGGGTGGCGGCGGGACACGTGTCTCCAGCAGGGGAATTTTCAAGACTCAAGCAGAATTCATGAATGAACGCCGCCGCCGTTGTTGTTTTTGCTGTTGTTGGTGCCACCGTTCGCATATCGCAACAGCAGCAGCAGCAGCAACAACGGAATTGTCGACAAAGTGGTTGCAGGATTTTCCCCGAGTTTTAAGTGTCGCTTTGTTCGGTGGAGAGGCCAGAGAGGGGGGCGTGGGAGAGAAGGAGGGGAGGAATGGCGAGAGAATCATTATAAAGTTTTCAATTGCAGCGCAAAATTGTCTGACGCGCCGTTTTCGCAGCACACAAAAGGCAACATTTTGTCGCTCTGTTTACGGTTCTCGGCAGCTGCATGCAGTATTTGTGTGGATGTGGCAACGCTCCTCAGACCGCAGACCGACATCCGTTTCTCCTATTGTCGTCCCATTGTCGCCCGGCCTCATCGAGCAGCTGTGAGTGTCTGCAGGGAGGAATCAAGTCGGTGGTCGAAATCTCAGCTCCTCCGTTGCTCCGACAGAGATCTGCGTGGCTGCAGATAGCTGTGAAATTCACTCTTATATCGAGGACAGTTCCAAGCATCCACCACCCCCGTCCTCTTCCCGCGGGAGTCAACTTTCTCTGATTAACTCCCAACCCCTATCGCCTCGTCGGCTGCCGGCATTCGGTGCGAGTTCACATCCCTTGCCAGAAGCAGCTTCGTTTCAATTACCCCGAAAATCCAGACGGAATCGAATGGAACTGTTGCCAGGATTCCGAATATTTCGGTGTGATCGGACGACGTTGACGCGGGGTGGACGCAACAGTGAACTTAAAGATTTATACAAAACTCTGCAACAACTTGGACAGTGAGAACAAAAACGCCATCAGCACGAAGTTGGGAGCGTTGAACCTTGGCCAGCGGAGGAGACAGCAAGCAGACAGACAGACACTCGTTCTCTCTCTCTATCTCTCTTTTTCTGTGTGTCTCTCTGATTGTGTGATTGTGCACTACATGCAGCAGTGATATATTGCTCGGACAACAGGCGACCTCAATACAAAAACACAGAGTGTGCGAGAGAGCGTCGCTGAAGAAGTGAGAGGACTGGAAGGAAGCAACAAAAGGATATCGATTAAGAAAGTCCAACTTGGAGCCAATGAGAGACTCAACTAAAGAAGCAGTAATCAAGAGTTTGCCAAGTGGGAGGGCGTCGTCCGATTTCCTTAAATTTCAGACGAAACAAAATTGAATGCAAAGTGGCCAGGACAGTAGGAAGCCGTCCGCGAGGGAGTTGGCTTCGGCGTGACCCAATTAACCGACCCCTCCCAAGCAAAAAGGCAAAACATTAAAACATTTCTCATGAATTATTTCACGGTGAATCCGGGCCAACGCCTGGAAGTGAGCAGCAGTTGAAAGCTCATTAAACGGATGGAGAAGCGAATCTCTTTGTCCATTTACGATTTCGGAGAAGCCGTCAATGAAACGAGGTTTGCTCTATGACGACTTTTGCAAAATATGCTCATTAAGTGGAATAATGTAGTCAGCCCATTTGTGCGGAAGAATCCTTCTGCGGAACAGACATAATGGATGGATGCACTTGTTCCGCTGTGTTTATACTCGACCTCGATCATCCGGGCATCTGTCGGCGATCGCCAGCGAGACGATCTGATCGAGTGCATTTGAATCTCTGCAGCGAACATAAAAACTGAGGTGTCGACCTAACACTGGAAGAGCCCACTTCCGAAGACCAGCACTTGGAAATTGTCGCCCACTTGAGTCGTTCAATTTGCATTCGCTCTCTGTAACAAGTCAGCTGAATATACCTGTGTGTGTGTGTGAGGCGGACAACTCGAGGTGGGCGTTCGAAAGCAGAAGGCCTTTGAGCAGTTCAACTGTTCCCAGAAAACGACTGCAAGCGATACTACTTCAGGTCAAAAGGGAATCGAAAAAGTAAGGGAAGCGAGCACAATGGGAGTGGAAGGAATCGTAGTCAAAGGTGAGTGGGAGGGAGAACTCGTAGACAATCCTGGCCAACTGCAGGGGACCCCATTGTTACGGTGGAACCGGGCAAAAGGCCGTTAAACAACCCATAGACCGGCAACAGCAATGGAATAAAGGCTCTGAGCCTTCATCGCTTGCAATAAAAGTGAAAAGGGCAGGGTGTCGAGTGCATTTGAATAGGATTTTGAACGCTTTCAGACTTCAACTCATTGACTGGCTCGATAGAGATAGAGGATTTCAATATGACTGCAGTGGAAATAATGCGCTGTGGCCCTGTCAGGAATACATAGAACCAATCTATCGATTGCCTAAATCACGGCGTATCTTAATCCCCATTCAGCAGAGGAAGAACAGATTAGCAATCGACCGATGCCCACTACTGTGCATAGTCTTCGTTGTCCATTGAAAATAAAGTCCGAGTTCGTAAGCTCGCAAAGACTAGCAGACAAATGCGATTGCGAAAGCAGTTTAAGACTGAGCTCCGCAACGAGCCAATTAAAATTTAACTGAGAAGTGCGTGGCGGGATGCGCGTCGAGACCGTTGGAAACTGGGTCAAAAGCACTAGTCGATGGCAGATCGAGCGCCACTGGAGGAAACGGTCTCAAGCCGAGCCGAGTCGGCCACCACAACAATTGAATGCTCGACCGGCAATTCTCGGCAGCAACTGTGCCAGCAGTAGAACCACGCAGTTATTTCCGAGTGCGAAAGACAGACGGGGCAGGGGAAATCGCGAAAACCGATGCAGAATCTAGGCAACGGATTTAGAAACTTCTAAACAGACATAGGCATATGGTTTCAAGAATCTCACTGGCCTACGAATGTGAATTCTGTTTGGAAGACTGCAGCAGGGTGAACCAGGTTCTTGATTGTGGTGGAGAAATCGGACGGCGATGGGCGGACGGTGGCCCCAATTGCTTTGCTTGATCGAACGACTCGACGACTCCCCTCCCACGTGGTCTCCCTCGGCGCAGGCGATTGTGAAACGCAATTGGATTTTGAGTTCGAACTGGAACGTAATTGATAATAAAAAAATTAAGACGCATTGGGGCGGCGAAGCCTTTACGTACTTTGTTGTTGCTACAGCATTATCACGCGTAGTGGTTGCATTATCAACCGCACTAGCGAGTCTGGAGATAAGCTGCAGCAATTAAAATTACAACAATAGGGAACAATAAAAACTGTAGAATGGAATATCATAAAAACATTTTGAGCAATCGCCAACCTTTTCGAACCCGAACTGCAGAAACAGCAGCCGACAGTCCATGAACTGACGAAGTGTAAACAATCCTTCAACTCCGTTCGTTCGTTCGCCTGCGCAACCTTCATCTGCGGTGCATTTTCCCCGCTGATAAGGATCGAGCCAGCAACGCCTCGTGGATCGCCGACCAACTGAGGAACTGAAGAGCGACGGAACTCGACCTGGAATATCTCACGCAGCGAGGCGTCCTGCGCGTCAGAGGGAAATAAGAGTTAGCGCACAGAGTGCGAGTGGGATGGAGCAAGTCTTAAAAATAATCTTATTTTACTTTTACTTCGCAGCCAACGCAATCACGACAACACACACACACACACTTAGAGACGTTCACACATGGTGGCCGGAGCACGAGGAAAACCGGCGGAAAGGGAAACTGGCTTCCCTTCGTATGTGTTGTTGTTGTTGTTTTCGTTGTTGATATAGTTGCATCGAAGTCAGAGTTTGTTTCAAGCAAATGTAAGCAATATTTATGGTTCTTAGTATTTGTTATTGTTGATATTATTGTCGTTGGTATTGTTGTTGTTGTTGTTCAGTGCAACAGAGTTTGTGGTTGCTGCTGCTCCTGTTATTTGATGTTTCTACTGCATTGTCCAAAAATAGAAACTTATCCATCAAGAGCGAGAGAGCAGAAAACAAGCTAGTTTTCCTTCGTCAGTGTTGCCAGATCAAAATGATTGTGTATATGATCATTTCCGACAAAAAAGTTGAAAGTAGACTAATTTCTAAATTTCTGCTTGTCTAGAAATCAAGTTTCTGAAACGAACCAAGTCAGGTTTTGAAAATATTCATGATGGTGTTATATTTCGCTAACACTCCAAAGAACAGATATCCAAGAGAGATTTCATTTGTTTACAAAATTTAATAGGGGGCGTTGTTTCCAGCCACTAATCAGCAGGGGACAGGGTCAGAAAATCCAATGGGACCAAAGTTTTAAAATTCTTAGGTATATTCAATGAAATAGAAAATTATATGATATTTCCGCATATGCAGGTATTAAATGACAAAATCTCGACAGGAGACAAAATCAAAACTAATGAAGATAAAACTTAAAACCCGTGAGTTTTCGTGAAGTTTTAAACGATGGGTGGCAACCCATTCAACACGATAACACTGACTTCTTCTGGCGGTTCGCGCCTCCGCTGAACGAGGCTTACGAGGCAGTGTTGCCACCGCAACCAATTGTAAACTTGAACTATCCAAGAAAACTAATGAAAACAAACATTTCCCTTACCTCCTTCTACTCGTTCTCCTATTGCAATCTCGATCTCTGAAGGATCTGCTCTTAATCCGAAATCCCGGGTTTCTCAAGCACACTCCTCACACAGTGGTTCGTGGTTCTCAAAACTATTCGCGAAACGGGTAAAAATTTAGAGGATATAAAATAAAACTTCAACAAAGTTGAAAAACAATCGCGACAAAGCGACAAACTCCTGTCTGGGGAGCGTCGAACGAAGCGAAGGGCAATCGACGGCGAAGAGAACGGGAGCGGGGGGAGCGAGCGGCCTCAGCCAGCTGCCTTAATTCCTATTTCCTCGTTTTCCGATTCGCCTTTGTTGCTAATTCGGAAATCGAAGAAGAACGGGACGCAACGAACTCGACGCACTTACTCACTCGCACGCACGCAACCGCAGGCAGGAAGCACGCAGGCAGCCAGGCGTCGAAGGAAGCAGCGAGAGCAGCAGCACGGACGGAGGCGACTGCGCTGCCACTTCTTTGAGGAGTGAAGTTTGTGTGACTTTTTTTTCCTTTCGGAACTTCTACAAAATGCACCTTTTCTATGTGTTTTTTTCGACTTTCTGAGACTTCGCGTTTCTGATCTATCACTAATTTCGAACTTTTCGCTGTTATAGCCCGGACCTCAATGGGCGAGACCGCACAGGATTTCTGGCTATTTTTTTCACACTTCCCCCACCTTCGCTCCGACGACTTTTCTTCTGCTCCTTCCTTCTGGATACGAGTCGCCAGCGATAGTTTTTTTTCACACTGAACTCACGCAAAATTCACTGGGCCGCGGTCGGAGGATTTTATTCTCGGTTAGCACTACAAAATTTAATGGAAAACCTGGTAACAAAAAACACAGTTCAGCGTAGGCGAGACGGAAAAATTCTCCACATCACAACAGAGCGCAGCGACCGCAAAACCAGACTGAAGCGAATCCAAGGCGAAAATGTCAAACGAGCCGAGCGAAAAGTTGGTGGAACACACTCGGAGCGAGAGAGCGGCGAAAAGCGGAGCAGCAGCGGCGGCAGCGCTCGGCCATTTTGTGTTTTGGTTTTTCTCCGCTTTCCTGCCGTTGCTCGTTTACATCAACATACGGCGAAAGTACCGAACACGGCGAAATCGGTAAACAAAAACTAATTTTCCAATTTCTCTCGCCGTTTGCTGCTTCGCGAGGGAGAGAGTTGCATTGCTCATCGGATTCGCCGCGTGGCATGAAGTTGGCAACGGAACGGTTGTTGCCAGCTGAAACTAGAGTAGTTTGTGAAGGGCTTTTGATGATTTTTACAATTACAATTTTGATGAATATATTCAAAATATAATTTTTGAGGTTTAATACAAAAGCAATAAGTCCATTGAATAATTCATAAATTTTTTTAATGATTCTATTTATATTTATTAAAACTATAATTTTAAATATTTAATATTTATGTGAATGGTCAATTGAATAATTCATTAAATAAATTTTTTATTTTTGTCATCAATTGGATGTATGGAATAAAAATTTAATAATATACTGCATTAATTTAACACTTATAACATGTACCATTGTTATAAGTGTTACATGTAAATTTAAAATTTTTTTTTCAACAAAAAATATAGTAATTTTAATTTGTCATAAGAGGTTAATAGTATAGGGTGCACTGAGCTAAAGAGTCTGATTGAAATTAAATATGTTGAGGTTATAATTATTGGTGAAAATATTGACTATTGGCCATTTCGCCGCAAGTTGCTTTGCCATAAAGAGCAATAAGTAAAGACACGAACCCATGTAAGGAGTCCTATTCTCGTTTTCAGAAAGAGCAACCAACTTCGGCGCCTTTTTCAAACTCTTCGCCAGGGTTGTCATATTCACTTTAATTGAAGTGTTACACTTCATTTTGATCCAAACAGTATGGCAATCAACTTATTTGGGAACACTTTTTCTTTAAAACGTTTTTAATTTTTATTATATATTTGTCGTAAAAACATACATTATGAGTAAATATCGCTGTTATGTTTATGAGTTGCTGATATGCTTCATTGTGAATTATTTAGTTTAATAAGTTTGTTTTGTGAATCTATGTTTAAGGAAAAATAAACTAAACAAGCCATGCAATTTTTTGCAAAAATTTTTCATAACAATTTGTATGAAAATAACAATTATTACAAAAGACTTCACTTTTTCCGTTCCACTCCACTTTTTCTAGTCTCACACTTCGCTCGGAAAATTGCAAACGACAACCCTGATTTTTTTCGCTGTATCAGTTGTCGCTTTCTCTTGCTTCGTGTTTTTGTACAATTTTCTGTCATTTTCCGACATTATTCGCCCGAACAAGACGCGGCTTCCCTGTTGCGGCCGAGGAGAGCGTGTAGTTTCGCATCAAGATAATTTTTAATATTTGTGCGAAACTTAAGTAAGCGAATTAAATCAAGAGAAACCAGAAGGCGGGACACTTCCAGCACATTCACGGGCTTCACAAGAATCGAGTAAAATGCAGTCCCACAGCAAAAAGCGCGTCTGTTACTACTACGACAGTGAGTTTGTAAATCTTATTTATACGTATTTCTCCGTGTTCTGCGGACTGTACACGACTTGAGAAGGGTCCCAGACCTCGAAGAAGTAAAATTACACCGGTCCAGAGATCCCCATTGGCTCCAAAATCGGTCGGAGGTCTTCGTTTGCAAATCGGCAATTTTACGGCGAGTGTCCGTAGACTCGCCGCTCAGCGCACTTTGTCGACGGTCGTGTGCAAAGAGGCGGACGTGTGTCTTCTTTCCTTTTCGCCCGCTTTATTTTTGTGCGCTCGCTTTGCGGCCTGCTTCGCTACGGCCGTTTGCGGAATGAGAAAAGTGCGCCGTGGAATGCCGCCAAACGGACGCTCGCTGTAAAATTCTCATTTTGCAAAATGGTCGATCGGCGACGTTCGCGTCTCTGTGGAACCTCCTCTCACGTTAATTTCCCCTTGCAGGCGACATCGGCAACTACTACTATGGCCAGGGACATCCCATGAAGCCGCACCGCATACGCATGACGCACAACCTTCTGCTCAACTACGGGCTCTACAGGAAGATGGAGATCTATGTGAGTGCAACTGTCTTGTGTGTCCAGAACAATGTCCTTAACGATTCCCATCCATCCACAGCGTCCGCACAAAGCGACTGCCGACGAAATGACCAAGTTCCACTCGGACGAGTACGTGCGCTTCTTGCGCTCCATCCGCCCGGACAACATGACCGAGTACAACAAACAGATGCAACGCTTCAATGTCGGTGAAGATTGTCCGGTCTTCGACGGCCTCTACGAGTTCTGCCAGTTGTCGGCCGGAGGGTCTGTGGCCGCCGCGGTCAAGCTGAACAAGCAGGCCTCCGAGATCTGCATAAACTGGGGCGGTGGCCTGCATCACGCCAAGAAGTCGGAAGCATCCGGCTTTTGCTACGTCAACGACATCGTTCTGGGCATCCTGGAGCTGCTGAAGTACCACCAGCGAGTCCTGTATATCGACATCGATGTGCACCACGGCGATGGCGTCGAGGAAGCCTTCTACACCACTGACCGCGTGATGACCGTCAGCTTCCACAAGTACGGCGAGTACTTCCCGGGCACTGGGGACCTGCGCGACATCGGGGCCGGCAAGGGCAAGTACTACGCGGTGAACATTCCGCTGCGCGACGGCATGGACGACGAGGCGTACGAGTCGATATTCGTGCCGATCATTTCCAAGGTGATGGAAACGTTCCAGCCGGCCGCCGTTGTCCTGCAGTGCGGCGCCGATTCTCTGACGGGCGATCGTCTGGGTTGCTTCAACCTGACCGTCAAGGGTCACGGCAAATGCGTCGAGTTCGTGAAGAAGTACAACCTCCCCTTCCTGATGGTGGGCGGCGGTGGCTACACAATCCGCAACGTCTCGCGCTGCTGGACCTATGAGACGTCGGTGGCCCTGGGCGTGGAGATTGCCAACGAGCTGCCGTACAACGACTACTTCGAGTACTTTGGCCCAGATTTCAAATTGCATATCAGTCCGAGCAACATGACAAATCAGAATACCTCAGAGTATTTGGAGAAAATTAAAAATAGGTGAGAGATCAGATCCCTTTGAGTTATTTTCCATTACTAACAGGTCCATTTGATTAGACTATTTGAGAACCTGCGAATGCTGCCACACGCTCCGGGCGTCCAGATTCAGGCAATACCCGAGGATGCCATCAACGAGGAGTCCGACGACGAAGATAAAGTGGACAAAGACGAACGGCTGCCACAGAGTGATAAGGACAAGCGCATAGTTCCTGACAATGAGTTCTCTGATTCCGAGGACGAAGGAGAAGGTGGTCGACGTGACAATCGCTCGTACAAGGGACAGCGCAAGCGGCCGCGTCTGGAAAAGGATGGCAAGACGACGACAGAGAGCGTGGAAGTGAAGGAGGAGAAGGACAACAAAAGTAATTGGTATCAACGGGTGTCTCATTATTCTGTATGTAACTCATGATTGTTTTTTCTACAGTGGATACAAATGAGAGCGAAGAACCGGTTAAGGCGGAGGACGCCAAGAAGGACACAAACATATGACGTGGCGGCACTCGCTGGTTGTTCAAGGGTCAAAACAATGAGCATCGCAAGCTATTCAAAAATATTTGAATCCTATTTTTTTATAATTCCTTTCCGCGGTGTCTCAGCATTAAATAAGCTGTTTGCGCATGCGCACTCTTCGTTCGTCTCATCAATCAATTGCAATTATTTTACTGTAGAACTTCAGACTTTTATGTATGTATCGACTAGGTGTATATTATAGAAATATGCGATTTTAATTTATTGGGATTCCATTGCGTTGCAAAGAAAGTAGAAACTGCGTGCCACGGTGCGCAAACTCTGACTGATGAGCGTTTCAGTATGAGATTGTGGGAATTTTATTTTAAAGAACCAAACAATAAACTAAATTTTAAACAAACCTAATTCGTTGTTTGACCATAGTTCAGGTTTCGTTTAACCTAATGCCAGGAGATAGATATTTCATTATGTCAGCTGCTTCGTGCTTCGATTTATACCTACCTTAAATGTGAATTTTCATACTGGTAAAAGAAATAAAACACTCGGGCTTAACATTAAGTAATACTTTATTGCTGCCATCGCTCGCTTCGGCTTCCAACTTACTCTAGGGATGTTTACTAAACGAATTAATCGTACTGGTCCTGGACGGCTTCCGCCATGCCATCCATCGGACATTGGACTACTACATACTATAATGAGATAAACGAGCCCACGCCGCGTTCGCAGGACCCGAGAATGCTTCTAATTTGAAGTGCGACTAGTTGAGTAATTGAGTGGGACGGGCGGACGATGGTGGTGGACGGCGCCACGAATTTGGACCGCGTTCTGGCTGCCACCCGTCGTCATCCGCCTCTTCCACTCCACGACGCCGGAAGGGATCTAGTCCAGGGAGAGAATCGACTCGATGCTGGCGCGGTTCCTCGCCTGCAGCTGGGGGCCGCCCAGGTAGCTGATGGGATTCGCAAACTGTCGCAGGCACTCGTCGATGAAGGCGGGCGCCACCGGGGCGCGCAGTGTGGACTTCGTTACGAACGGCTCCACGGCCACGTCGTCGATTTCGGTGGTGCACGGTGGAGGAGTCGGAGGCGGTGGAGTCGAAGGCGTGGCGACGACGGGCGCTGAAGGTGCGGGTGTTGTTGTTTTTGTAGTTGTAGGTGTTGCATCCGGCGGCGGTCCATCAATTAGCGGAGTGGTTTCGGCCTCGATGGTGGCCAGCGGCTCCTTGAAGCGGACGTTGGTGTTGCCCACGCGCCGGCGGGATCTGCGGCGCGGCTTGGCGCGGAACAGCGGGGAGTTGCGGGGGTCCTCGGGGGGCGTCGTCGTTGTCGCCGACTCGAGCTGCTTGGGATGGCATGCGTGTTAGCGGTTGGTTTCAGGTTGGGTTTGCTTTAGTTTGGTTGTCGGTGGTGTGGTGGTGGAGGAGATGGTGGTAGTGGTGAAGGATGTTGTTGTTGTTGGTGTCGTTTTGCAATGTGGGGTTTTTAACGGTGAATTCGAGAATTTCGGGGGAATTTTGAGTGGTTATGAAGCGGATGTTTGAAATGTTTCAAATAAAAAGAAAAGAAATCAGAAGTAAAATCTCATTAAATAAATTCCACTGAAGTGCGGAGACGTGGGCGGGTTGAGGGACAACACCGTGGAAGGGAGAGGGGTGAGGGACCTCCAGGATCCCCCAACAGGTGCGATTAAAGCCGGCATCAAGCGTTTGTGGAATTGGTTTCAGGATTCAGGCAGACATTTAAGAAGGATCTCACAGAAGGGTTCTCCCTCTCCTGGAGCCGGGATTCGAGGTCACGGTGTTGTTGGCGTTGTTGTTGTTGTTGCTCTTGATGTGCACTGCTCTTGTTGACGTGGCCGCCGAGTGTGGCTGATTGTTGCCGTGTTGCCAACTTGCGTCCGTGTTTATGGCACAAAAGTTGTTGCCACGGCCATTGTCGACATCAAAGCGAGTGAGTGCGAGAGTGAAAGCGGTGGCCGGTGGTGGGAAGGAGCGGAAGGAGCAGGGGGCGGGGGGTGACTGTCGACATCGGGGCGCAATAACACACAGTGTTGCCGAGATGGGGCCACGGCGCCCCAGAAGTGTTAAAAAATGAACCAGCGCCAGCGCGAATGTGGGCCATGGATGCGATACAATGTAAAATGTTAAAACACTCTCGTTCACACACAAACACACACACACACTTACGCTCACTCAGAGCAATATTAAGCCCCACACCGACACAGTAACATAGAAACACCGACATCGTCTCACACACACACACATACACACAAATACTCACAGAGACAAACTTTCACGAGGAGTGGAATGCAAGGATATAAAAATATTCGTAATGCGAATGTTGCACTGCTTTATTGCTCCGATGCTTTCACCCCCCCATCTTCCTCTCTGGAAACCCCCTCTTCCTCTCCACCAAACCCTCTGCTCTGCTGCCGACTCGTCCTTCGCCAGCCTCAACGACGAAGGACTCGAAATAAAGCACTTTCATTCACGAGATGCAAATACACTCGATATCAGCTCGACGGCACCTCGACTTAGGGGTGGTGGGTCCGGTAGGGGGGGAGGGAAGGATGGGGGCAAGAGCTCAAAGTGGGAAATTATGTCCGCTCACACACATTCACAGGATGACTCTTCGAGAAGAGGTGTGTGTGTGTGTGTGTGGACGGAGCATATCCTGAAGGTGTTCAGGCTGGCTTCGAAGCCCTTTCAAGCCTCCTCCTTGGACCATTCGATGGGAGCACGAGAGAGGGAAATTATCTGGGTTTTACTTTGAACTCCACGTTCAAGACCAGGGCGACGATGTTGAGCCAATTCAGGGATACTCCAACTAGTCACAAGGACATCTCGTATACGATCGTTTCGAAAGGATCAGAATGATCGTGGAGAGTTGTGGGACTTGTGGCGAATTGAAGTCACCAAGCTCGAGTTCCCCTGTTTTTATTTTCGCAGCCATATGGGGGAATTGGGGGGATTGCGTGTAATGGCTTCCGAATCTCACTTCGAGTTCGTTCTTTTATTTTCCTTTCTGATGGAGGAGAGGTTGTTGAGGATGTTGTTGTCGTTGTCGTAGTTGTTATTGTTGATGTGAAAGGCTCGCGAAGGACAAACAAACAACACTGGAGACTCATTTAATACAAAGGCCCCACCCTCCCGAACATACTCTAGTATCTGTGTGTGTGAGTGTGTGTGAGTGTGTGTGAGTGTTGGTACAGAAGTGCAGCCATTTTGCGTGAAACTTTTTCACAACACAAAGGATGAAAAATTCCTTTCTGTGGAACTTTTGAACGCGCTTCTCGGATTTTCAGTTTGGTATTTGAGGGCCCAACAACAACAATAACAACAACAACCACAAGGTTTTTTATCCTTACAACAACCAGTATAAAAATAAAACAAGTAAAAATAAGTACAAAAATATAAAATAACAACATGTAGAAAAATATAGAAAAACAACAATTACAATAACCATAGCAACAACAATTACAACAACTACTAATATAGGTAAACAACAAAGCCGACTCAGTCCGATTCTCATCAGGCGGAAACTCAATTAATTCCCGAACTTTGGACGAACAACGCTTAATAAATGTCCGGCTCGGCCTCAGGTGGAGAAATCAAGGGCCATCTGCTCCAACCCTCGACTTACCGCCCACCTCAAAATAGTATACTACCGCCAACAACAACAAGAACGACCATTAAATTGCCTTTGAATTCTTTACAAAGTAAAGTTCAGCTCGAAGTGGACGTTTTTTATCAACCGATGATAATGAACCGCAAATTGTTGTTGCGACCTTGTGTGGTGTTCATTAGGTTGTTCTAACTGTTCTTGATTATGTTGTTGTTGTTGTTGTTATTGTTGTTATAGCTATTGTTATTGTTGTTATTCATGTTTTTGGTATTGTTGTGGGAAATTGTTTTCCAAGTGGTTGCCGCTAAAAGTTTTCTCATAAAATACGTATTTTTAGACCAGGTCTATTTGGTTGGGGCTGTGAGGGAGGTCAATGGCGAGGAGCAGGAGGAGGGGGAAGGGGGAAGGAGCTGTTTTAATGAGATTTTATTGCGAGAAACAGTCCCTCAAGGGGAGACGACCCTTCAGATCGCTCGTTAGACCGAGTCATGGGCTAGAGAAGATCGCTCAAAGGTTCGAATTACTATTTATTATTATTATTATAACCACCGGTGGAATCAGCTTCACCGACATCGTTGGAGGCTCC
Source organism: Coelopa frigida (assembly GCA_017309665.1). Taxonomy (NCBI): domain Eukaryota; kingdom Metazoa; phylum Arthropoda; class Insecta; order Diptera; family Coelopidae; genus Coelopa; species Coelopa frigida. The sequence goes on from CM029563.1 coordinate 23,133,420, forward strand.
CCCTGGTCGATCTCCCAAAGAGCCTCCGTTTACGAAAAGCATGCTCGCATTTATTGCCAAATATCACAAAGTAGGGTTTCACAAAATGAGAATTTGATCGCAGGAACCATCGCAGCAGGTCGGCGCGCAGCTCAGGCGTTGCCACCTCGCTCCGGATACTAAGAATGTTGTTGTTGCTGTTGTTGTGTCGTGTTGTTGCAGTAGCCGTTCTGCAACTTGACGCGTCCTGGCTTCGCGCTCCGGATCGTGGCGTCGACGTCCGTCTCCGCGACAGTCGGCGGTCCCCAGGACACCTGCCGCTTCACCGAGGGCCGGCGGTCGACCTTGTGCTAAACGTCGGGAACGAGGGGGGCGGGGAGAAAGAGAAAACTCAGTTAGCGAGTCCTGTGAGAGGTCTTCGAGGGATTAGTTCTCGCATGCAGTTGTTGCCACCCTTTAATGCTTCCCGGAACAGCACATGCTTCTCGGGACCCCACATGCTTCCCATAGTCTAGCAGTTCTCATGCAACAGTCTCATGCTGGACCAATCAAACTCAGATCCCCACCGTTGGTCGATCACATTTCGCCTCATTAGTCGTGCTCACATGGATGCCAGTGAGGTATCGGTGTTGGTTTCATGCGGCTGAAAAACAAGCGAAGAGTGGGAAGAACCTGGGATGTTGGAGCAAAAAATAAGTTCAACGAAGTCTTGGAGGTTGGAGTCAGGAACCAGGAGTCGGGAGTCAGGATCCGGGTGGCAGGAGCCGGGAATCGGAAGCCTTGAGTCGAGCTACGGGGAAGACGGAGGACTTCACTTGAAAGTTATCGCAACTTTTTGATTTGAGACGACTTCTTGCCAGCCGCCTGCGTGTTCGCCCGGAGTTTCTTCGAGGATTTGCTCTGAATTTATGGAAGTCTCTTGGTTTTGTGGCGCAATCCAGGAGACGTCGGGGAGGCGGGAACTAAGCGAAAGAAGACTGAAAGTGAAGCTGGAAACTTTGGCTTTGTCTCTCGGGCGAAACACACACTCACAAAACACACACAGATACCAACTCACCGAGAAGATCACATTTGCTGCGATTGTGGCAAAAAGAAAAATAAGAAAAGGGCTGAGGCGGAGGGGGTCGGGTCGTGTCCCGAGACGGCCGTCTCTGTCCAACCGCCCAAGAAGCAAACAAATGCAATCAACTGCCGAAGAGGGGGAGGATGGCGTGGGCGTGGGCGTGGCCGGGAAGGCGACCCGAGCCCCGAGGATCGAAACAAATTCAATTTACTTGTTAAGACACATTGTGAGCCAGTGTCTGTGCAGTACGTGCGTGTGTGTGAGTGGGTTGTGTGTATGTGTCTGACGGCAAAAGCTTCGCAACAATTTCCAACTGTTGTGCGAGAACGGGAGGGAGAGAGAGAGGACATTATTTTAATATCGTTAAAACCAGAAGAAGAAAAAAATCATCTATTGTTATTATTGTTGTTGTTCTTTTTGTTCTTGTGAATGTTGTTGTGGTGGATGCTCTTTAATATTATTGTAATTGTGCATTCAAGGATGTGCATTGAACTACAGGACAAATCAGCAGCAGCAAAAAAACAACAACAATAACAAGAAATTGGACAACTGGTAAGAACAAAGCAAAAGCAAAAGGAACGGAGGAAAAATGGGAAGGGAGAAGAGAAGAAGTGGAAGATATTTTAATATTGGTAAAAAGTAATATTTCCCCAAATCTTAGGCGGTAGTTCTTTGTTTTCCGCCTCGCATTTCCGGCGGCGAAGAAACGATGGAAAGCCAATGAAACCCAAAGAGAAACCTAAAACAATAACTCTTCCCGATCGAGGTCTGCCTTCTGCCTTCTGCTCCAACTCCAGTGAGGTCTGAGGCTGCGAGGTTCCCACTTTGCTCCCTCTCGGCCAAATGGGATGGAAGTTGGAAGATTACGAAATAAAACAAAGAGTGCGCGGTTTCGGGCGAATGTTATTTACAAATGAGCTCTGCCGATGGCAGTGGGGGCTCGGTTGATCGGGGACATGCGGGGGTGTTAGACACAGTTGCTCCTCATGCCATGCTATGCTATGGTGGTGGTAGTACAATGTGGTAGTAATAGTAGTACATAGTAGTGGTAGTAGTAGTAGTAGTGGGCATGTGGTGTGCTGGTGTTATTTACAAATTGTGCCGTCCGTGCTCCGTGGCCGCAGTGCGCTCTCGCTTCGCTACCAATGCAGGTTAGTCTCGCTAATCGAGCTCAGCGGCGCCAGCCTCACCAGGTTCTCATCGTGGCTGGGGCTGCGGCCGGCTGGGTTCGGGGTCGGTCGGGCACTCGTCATGCTTACCGAAGCTGTGGTCGCCGTGGTCGTCGGGCTCTCGCCGTTCGTCGTCGCCGTCGTTGCCGTCGTCACCGTTGCCGGGGTCGTCGTCGTGGCCGCTGGTTCCGCCTGGGTTTGGGTGGCGCTCTCGGTGGTCGCTGGACCGGTCGCTGGGGTGGCGCTCGCATCGCCCGGGGTCGCTACGGGGGGCTCTGAAAGGGGCGACAAGAGATTCGAGATTAGTCGATCCAGTGGTCAGGGCAGGGGTCGAGTGGATTTCGTCTGAACGTACCGCTTACCCCGGTTAAAAGTGGCCCCGCCTCGTCATCGACCTGGGCCTTGGACGCCACACCATTGGGCGCCACTCCCTTCTGGTTCACATCCTTGGGATCCACTCCCTTATGATCCACCCCTTTGTGATCCACCTCATCCTCATCCTCCTCGTCCTCTTCGTCGATTTTGCCAGCGATCTGGACGAGGATGGCGTCGCCGTTCCTTCGGACCCCGTTCTCGGCACCGTTCGCTCCATTGGGTGTAGTGTTAGTTGTTGTTGTATTTGTTGTTGTGGTCGCTGTCGTGCTGCCGGAGTCCGCGGGTTTCGCACTCGTGCTGCCATTCTTGAGGATGCCGACGAGCGGGGCGCCGTTGCTGGTCTTCTTCTCCTCCTGCGGGAGCTGCGAAGGGAGACAAATTGGGATTAATTTGGTCACCTCAAGGATCGTGGTCCTCCTTTTGGTATTCGACACGAATACACACACACTCACCGGTTTGTAGCTGTAGTTCGGCCCCACGACGCCCGGCGACTCGTGCATCTTGGTCGCCTGCTCCTTCGACTTGATGATGTCCTCGTCCGTCTCGCGCTCGATGCGCGCCTTGTACGCCCGATGGCTGCGGTAGACCTCGAGCAGGCAGCAGATCACGATCACGACGAACATCCCGGTGAGCGTGATGAACACCACCTGGGTGGAGTCCTCCTTGGTGGAGACGTCGTACACGTAGCGTGCGATGTACGGCACTCGCTGCGGGGGCTCCTCGACCCACGTCTCAACGCTCTGCAACGAGGACCAGAAGACAATAAGGACACGAGCGCAGACCGCAAACGATCAGCATCAACAGTTGTTCGTGTGTTTTCGGTACTCACCGTGCTCAGGTTCTGCATGGGCTCCTGGGACGGCTGCTCGGAGATGTCGAACTTCGCGTTGCACTGGGCGCTGCGGACGCCCTGCGGATTGATTACGGTGATGTTGTCGGCACCCGATTTGGTGAACAACATGTACTCCTCCAGCGGTTTCATCACGTAATTGTTCACCTGGATGTAGATGTCTGTGGGCGAAGCCGGCGGTGGGATGGGATTAGAATTCGGAGGTTTTCGCTTAATTAAGCGCGACGAAGGGCGGTTAAGGGTGTGAGTATGTGAATGTGTGTGGGTGCTAAGCTGACCACTAGCTTGGAAACACTTGTCCTGGGGCAGAAGACGTTCACCGACACCTTGGCGCCTTCTCCCGCCAATGTGGGCTTTATGGAGACCGATGTGGGGTTTATCGTTTTCGATTGAGGGTTTCCGATTGAGTTGTCGAGTTCTCAACAACTCGCCCCGGGGGAGCATTTGAAGCGGAGGGCATTCGCTCGCCCGTTCACGAACCGTGAAGTTCCCGACCTCGTCTCGTCTCCAACTTGACTCGAGCGAAGACCAGAAGTTGGAATTTAAAGCCGGGGTGACGGCGGTAAATCTCCCTTAAAGGGCGATAATTCCAGACACCCTCCGACACCGCCCCGCCCGGTTCCGTCGGCCACGCCCCTCGCACACAATAAACGCAAGCTTTATGGCCAACAACTCAAAGTCAAGCACGATGTTTTATTTGAAGCATTTTTATGAACGCGTTGATGACCCTTTAGACCCCAACGTGCTCCACGCGACTGGAGCAGCTCGCTCGCTCGCTCGGTAGGAGCCGCAAAACGGCGCCAGCAACAACAAGAACACCAACCCACACATACACACACATCTAGAGTAAGAACATGGCAGGAAGGGCAAAGGTACGGCTTCGAACACAGCGGAAGTGCACTCATACATCAGCGTCGGCGAAAACAAATACAGCGCGGACGGACAGGCTGGGGAAGTCGCTCGCACGGACAGACGGATGGAGGGACTGACGGATGGAGGGACTGACGGATGGAGGGACTGACGGATGGATGGGTAGAGGGAGGACCAACCTATGGACGGACGGAAGCGACGGCGCGGCCCAGAGACAAAGACGAGCCAAATGAACCCTTGTCAGAGGTGCTGCGAGGCGTTAAGAATTAATAGCCTGGCCGGGGGAATTTATAGAAAGGACATGTGTGCGTGAGTGAGTGCCGTATGCGAGTGTGTGTGTGTGTGTGTTATCGCCTCACGCCACCCGCGCCAACCCTTTGGCCCGAGGAACCCCAAAGCCCAAGGACCATGTCGTGGACATGAACAATGAACAAGGAGGTTGAGGTGTTGGGAGTTCTTCTTGGACAGACATCGCACTCACTTGACAGACAGCCGCTGTAGCTCTTGAAGACGGCGAACCTCGAGTCGGTCGTGTTGATGCCTCCAATTTGCACACGATTCGTGCCCAGGTTGGCGGTCGGGGTCAGGGCGCGAGCGCCGATGGGGCCGAGCGGCACCTGTTCGCGGTCGATGTGCAGCGTGGCCTCGGTGCCGTTGCGCACGTAGTAGATCGAGTGGCGTGCGTTGTTCAGGAAGTTCCGATCCATGCGCGCCCCCACCGAGGGGCCCTCGCGGTCCTCCTCGAACAGCAGATAGCCGTCGGCGGTGATGGCCACCATCAGGTAGTAGCTGCGATCGTTCACCGTCTGCAGCAGCAGCATGACGCGATTCGCTCGCCGCAGGTCGAACGAGGAGAACGCGAGCTGGAGGCGGACAAAGTCCACCTTGCCGGAGAGCTCGAATTTGCGCTGCAACGTCGACTCCCCGCTGAAGTCGGCGCCCTTCTCCTCGACACAGAACTCGCCCAGGAAGCTCGTGTGCTCGCAGTCGCAGGTCGACTCCTGCTTCGCGAAGTTCTCCTTGCAGATGCCGCCGTTCTTGCAGGGCTCCGCGTCGCACTTGATCTGGCAGTTGGGCAGGACGCCTTCCAGGGCTGAAAAATGGAATTATTTAGAATTAATTCAATAAAATCTAATCGAGGGAACACTTTAATTCTCTAGGGATAGGAGGAGGATCGCGGCCCAATCCACCAGACTTTCGGGTACACAGAATATTGCAACTCCAACCGGAATGAGATCCATTTCCCAGAGGTCGTGTGGAGCCTTCGTATTCGTCTTTGCCTTCGTCTTCCGGTTGAAATTCGATTCCGATGAAGGATCTTGCATTTCCGCCTTTACCACATCTTCTTCTCCTTCAACGAATCGGACGATTCAATTAGAGCGATGGCCTCAGCGGTCGGGCCGTTGGTCGGGACTCCTTGAGTCCGCGGCCATCAGATTGGGGCGCTCGATCGACATGTGGGCGGGAGGCTCCTCCTCGTGTCCTCCCCTGGCGGTGAGTTATAACGAGGAAATTGCATGCTTTATCGGCGAGCACGCTTCCAAATTGAATTCCCCCTTGGCCCTGGGACTCGGGCCATCCGCAGGCATTCCCCGGCACCAACCGAGTGCACCGTGGGCCAGATTCGTTGAGGAGGGAAGGAAAGAGGGGAGGAGCAGAGTGAGTGGTACTTACTCGGCGAGATGTTCCGTTCGTTGATGTCGGCCAAGTCTATTAGATGCGGCCCGATTTTGAGCCCGCGCACGCACCCGATGTAGCCCTCGAGGGCGGGGGCGTCCGGGTTGGTGCGCAGTAAATTCGCCGGATCGTAGCCGCCGATGTTGAACTGGAAGTACTCGGTCGGTGGCGCGGGCGGACGGTGCGGCGACAGGACCTCTGCGGCGAAATTGAGAGAGAGAACGAGTGAGGGAGTTAGTGAGTATGTGCATGAGTGCAAGAGAGTGATAAAATTTAGCGAAATGTTTGTCCAAACCCGACCAGCGGCAGGGAGAATTTAAGCAGTGCAGCGGAAGCGGAAACGACCGAATCGATGGGGGCGGAAGCGGGAAGTTCGTCGTTCGTTTACTGCGAATGTGTGACTGTGAGTTTGTCGTTGTGTGTGTCTGTGGGCAGGCTGCAAGTGCGTCGAGTGCACGTGTGTGTGGTCGAGGCGGGGGCGAGGTTGGTGGGTGTGTGGACGAGTATCACTGCTGCGTTTGCTTAATTGAATTGTTATGCTGGGTCCTGAGTCCTTCATCCTTGCGGTCGAGACGAGTCGACTCGATTTGAACTCGGTCTGGGCTCCGTCCTTCTGGGTCAGCCGGTCTGGTCGAGGTCCGTCCGTCGCCCTCGTCTGCCTCGTTGGCTCTTCGTCTATCCCTCTGTCTGTCTATCCATCCCTGGGACTGTCCGTCTGTCAGTCGGCTGACCATCGGAGGAGCCTGTGTCTGGCACGATGGTTGTTTGCCCGTAAATCGAGATCGTGTTGGCCAATTCGAGTTGATGAGTAATTGTGTAAATTTTAATGAAAGCCGATGTGTAATTACGGCAAATGGAATTGAGGAGGATTTATGTGGTCCACACGAGACGAGACGAGAACGGCAGGGAGCGAGTCTGCACTCTGGAATTGGTCTTTGTGAATTTCTCAAAAAGTTATAAAATCATTCAATTGATTACGTTGGCATGGACCCAATTCCCCACATCTTCGTCTCCAGTTCTGGAAACGAAAACGAGTCCGGAACTTTTGGCGAGCACTGAGGTTTAGTGCAAACAGCTCTCAGGAAAAACCTCTTGTTCGGCACATTGGGCGATTGTTTTCCGCAGTTCGCTTCGGAAGTGGGGCTTCTGGGAGGATGTCACGGTGTGATGGGCCTGGGAGAAGGCTTAACTCAGGTTTATCTCTTATCCACTCACTCCGCCCACTTCTCCCGAAATGACGACTCTTTTTTGTCCACACCCCGTCGTTTTACCGAGCCGATTCCTCGCTCCAGAGGATTATAATTGCCGTCTGTCCCGGCGCATTCGTTCGGCGTCGTTAACTCAATCCTAAAACTCAATTGTTCATAACAGAAGCCATCGTCGTCGCCCACTCTCAGACCCCCCCCCCACTAAGCAACGACTTTCGAGACGAGACGCAAGACGCGAACTCACCTCGTTCCGGGTTGATCCAGGGCTTGTTCGAGTACTCGTCGAGGAGGAGGGTGCCGCGGTCGATGCTGGCGCTCCGCTCGTTCACGTGCATCACCGTCTGCTGCTCCTCGCGCACCACCGCCACCTGGATGCTCTTCAGGCTGCTCACCGTCTCGTCGAGGACCGTCAGGTTGACAATCTCGTCGCCGTAGTTGTACAGGAAGACGACCTCGTTGCCGTTGGCGATGTACAGGTGCACGAAGTTGTTGTGGTGATCGTTCGCGTACAGGACCAGCGAGTTCGCGTCGTAGGTGCGCAAATTAATGAGGATGTCCTGGTTCAGGATCCCCTTCAGCGTCTCGCGCTCGTCGACGATGCGCGCGGGAACGGGCGCCGCCGTCGCACTTAAATAATTACGCATCAGGAACGATTCACGGTTGATGAATGTCAGCGCCTTTTCGTTGATGTCTGGTTCATGGTCCGTGCGGTGGTTCATGGTTCACGAGGACGACGTCGGCAGCGATGATGACGATGACGATGACGACGACGACGACGAAGGTGAAGGTGAGTGTGAGTCCGGAGGCCATCATGGGCGACATCATTGTGTTGAGGAGCAGGCGGAAAAAAGAAAGAGAGAGAGAGAAATCGAATATGAGACACAATTCATCACCACAGGGCGGAAATTAGACTAGGACTAGGTCGCCGCGATAACAAGTGTTCTGCACCGTGAAATTGTGGGCGGACGGAGCCATTTGCACACCCCTCTCATATCGAGAGAGTGGGCTGGAGTCGTAAGTGACTCATCATGGCTCCGTCCCTACACAGGATGCTCAATGCTCCACCTACTTGTCTCGCAGAACTCTCCAATGTGCGCCCAGGGATTATTGCACACACACTGGAAGGTGCTCCAGAGTTCCTTGCACTGGGCGCCGTTCTTGCAGGGCGAGGGCACGCACGAGGGCTTGCAGTCCTTGATGATCTCCGAGAGGTGCACCGACATGTAGCTGTAGATGTCGAGTATCTCGCCATTGACAACCAGGCCGCGGAAGCACCCAATTAGGCCCGCCTTCACCGACAGCTTCTTCAGGAGGTCCCTGCAAAGAGATGAACAACGCAATCCCACATAAATACTACAAGTTAATAAGTGAACAGCCGTTAAGAACATGCTTCCAACAGATTGGCGGTGAGCCAGAAGTTATTGGCCAGCAATTAAAGCCAGATTCGTGCCCATCCTTCACTGCCGAGGTGAGCAGACGGACTCATGCTTCAGCCGAGGTGGGCTGGACTCGTCCGTCGACCGTAGGACGCAAGTGCTCGCAAGCCGTTAACATTGTTTCTCGCGGGCGGCAAGTGAAAGCTTTCAATTAAGCTATTAGCACAACTTGTCCCAGACGTGTTTGACAGCTCGACCTGTGGCGAGAGAGGGGGGTGGCAAGGACAGGAGCAAGAGTTGCGGCCGACGGTACGGCAAAAAACGCGATAAAAAGCGTACTATGAAAAACAACAAAATCGACAAGTGAAAAACCTGCGAACGGTAGCAACACTCGTTCTCGGGGCCAGCCGCATTGGGCCACAAACAACAACCTCGGTCGTCGCTGGTCCTGTGTGTGGCCGAAAGTCGGGCGTTTACGGCAAGCTCGAAATCCTATTAGGGCTGCGAACGTGAAAAGTGCGAAACTATTAAAAATGTATTTAATGCTCTCACGAGCAATTAGGCTCTTCACGTCCAGACCGACTCAGGCTGCAGACGGCGTCCTCTCGTGGCTGCATCCGGAGGCCTTTGACCGACCCCTCAACACGATTGGAAGCCCCGCTGACCGTACAAAACGGGGGTCGCTCCACCAGCCGACAAACCGAACTCGCCGCCGAACAACGTGAATTATTTGTTCGTCGATTCGATGCCGCCATTTTCGGAATGCGCCACCTTCCGTTTCCGCCTTGCACACGCCGCGGGACCCGGCATCCGGATTCGCCGCCGTGTAATTGTATTATTATGCATCGTGTTCACCAGCAATTATTGCATAACCAGAACAACAAAAGCAATAATAACAAAAACAATAAAAATCTCAACAGCAAAAACACAAACCAAACCATCAACAACAAAAGCAAGAAAAACAAAAGCGGTTATTACAACACCAATAACACGAATGCCAGCGCATCTGATGGAATAATTTCGCTCACATCGACGATTGGAGCGGTTCGGACATGTTCTGGACCCCGACGGAGACGAGACATTGGAAGATTCCGACACCGACAACTGGGATTCCATCCAGGATCCGGGGATCGTGGTGTAGACAAGAGTTCGCTAACTCCATGAGAGGTATTGAAGCCATTATCCGAGGTACAGGGCCCAGCGTGTCCTCGATAAATGCGCCGACACCGCGATGAATGTTAATGCAATCATCGAAGCTGCGAACAGCAATATGTGGGCTGCCCGATCCCGATCCCTACGGAGCGAGCGCCAGGGCTCCAATGGGGCGTCCGGTGTTTGTCGAGGCCGAGGTGGCGCTTTGTGTGGCGCCCAGCATCGCTGCCGGTCTGTGCTAGTTGTTGTTATTGCTTGCATCGCAGTGTTTGCTGCTGCTTTGAGAAGTGCTTTTGCTTTGTATGTTGTTCAGCAGCATTTGTGACTTTTGATGTAATCAACGTTGGGCTCCCGAAGCCGGATTCCAAATGAGGAGAATTCGATTTGTTCAACTCGTCCATTACGAGGGTGGGCAGAGGGCAGGGAGGACGATGGTTTTTGTTTTCGAATCCAGCAGCCTCGTGTCCAGGATTCAAAATCAATAATTAGTGATCAGCATTTGAAATCAGCATTTGAAAGTTTTGCTTTCAATGCTGGTATCGCGTTGCCCACCTCTGGTGTGGATTTGTGTAAGCCTCCAACATTTCGACCATCAGTGGAGGGGATTCGATACTGTTAATGTTAGTTTCGCATGGCTGATGATCACTCATTGGGCTGAACTGGTTCAATGGAACTTGGGAGAGTTGAAAATTCATTCGGGGAACTCAAAGGGCTCCGGCAGTGCTTTGGAATTACTTTTTCTATTTCTGTATTAAAGTGAAATTGGTGCAGTTTACCCCATCATAAAATACTCCATCATTTCCATCCACACAGATTTTCCCATTTATTCCAAGCCGAACTCGCAGAGATTTTCCCATTCACTCCAAGCTGTTTCCAGGGAACCCCCAGCTCTACGATGACCCGATTTGCTTGTTCTGCCATGATCACATCGTGGTCTGGCAGCACGTGGTGGTGACACCCTTAAGCGCCGTGACCTTTAAATGGACACGCGCACGCACTTGCATCATGACCATCACACACACACACTCACTCACACACACAGACAGACAGTGGAAATCCCAATTAATCAATGCGATGAGTGGCAGCTTAATTTAAAACGGAATCCACGGTTTTACGATATTCAATAAATAAGAACCGAACGTCGCGCCGTACAAGTGGCTGCCATAAAAATTAATCACATTAATTACACAAGTGTTTTACGATAATTACGCTCGAGGTGGCGGCGCGACGGTCACGACGACGGCTGCTTAATGGGCTCCTCTGTGTAGAGAGAGGGCTCTTGATTTATAAATCACCGAGGTCACCGCCGCCACCGCGACTGCAATTGCAGATGGTCACCTCGGTGCAGGGGGTGGTAGAGAGAGGGGCTTGAAGGATACTTACGCCGTGGCGCCCCCGATGTACATGCTGCCCTCGAATGGGCCGAACTCCTCCTCGGGCAGCAGATCGACCATCTGGTAGTCGGTGTTGATCATGAAGCGCACATGATACTCGTTGTAGTCGATCCAGATCTTGTGCCACTCGCCTCCGTTCAGCTTGCGATGCGAGTTGATCACCAGCTCTCGCGTCGTCCCCGTGCTGAGGGTGAAGTTGAACGTGAGCTGGTAGTCGCCGGTCAGGGCGACCATGAACGACGGGTAGTAGGGCCGGATGGGCGGCTGGAAGAGCAGGATCGCCTTCTCGCCGGTGGTGCGGAACGAGAAGGCGATGTCGCCCTTGCGCCAGCCGGGCACCTCGATGTACGACTGCGAGGTGGTGAAGGTCACCACGTACTTCTGCGTGTCTAGGGGGTGGAAACAAAAAGAGAGAGTGTTTTTTAATCGATCTAGTAGTCGTGTCGCTCCGGCCAGAGAAGCTCCTTAAAGCCTCGCAGTTAATTGAAGGACGGCAGCCAATCAAATGGGAAAGAGGTCAATACTCACTGGTCTCCACGCACTCCAGCGGGCCGAGGGTGATGCGGCCCTGGGCCTCCTCGTCCAGGTCCTTCTGCTGCAGGAAGAACATGTTCGTGATGCCCAGGCTGTGCGGCTCCGAGTAGTAGCCCTCGTCCGAGTACCATTTGCTCTCCTTCACGTCGCAGTTGCATGATTGATTTGGGTCCACACATGTTTTGTTCACGGAGCAGGGACAGGCGCCGCTGTGGAGAGATAGAGAGGGGGATGTGGGCGTGTTTTTTCATTACTCCCGGTTGTTATTTTTTGGGAATTTAAGCGTTTTTCATCATGGCGACCATTAAGAGGACGGCTAGGACGACGATGTCGCTGAGGGCGGGGGGCGTGGAGTGGCTTCAGAGCGACGGACCGCACGCTGGCGTCGATGCATTGTCTGAGGCCACAATGGACTGGAGACGGATCGGACAGGATGAGTGGAATCGACTGGAGTCGAGTTGAATTTGATTTGCTTGAAATGCGACACACGGACACTCGCACTCGCACTCACACTCTCACTCCCTCCCACGTGCCGACCGACAGACAGACACATGGCTCACGGACGAACGAGCGCAGATGAAAAATGGACCGTTCCGAAATTGTGCGGGGAGCGAGAGTGAAGTCGAAGTCGAATCGAGCTGAGTCGAGTTGAGCTGAGCTGCGATGATTTGATGTGAAATGGATCAGTGAATGGGAAATTAGAAAAATGAAGAATGTGCTCGTCGGACTCCGGCTGCCGTTGTCATCGACATCGGGCTCCTCGGCCGCATCTTCTCCCCTCGTGTTGAGGGAAAAATTAAATCTATTTCCGATTTTCCATCCCCTTCTTCGTGGACCTCTGTCTGTCATGTTCCGTCTCTCTGTGTGTGTTCGTGTCCAGCCCGACCGATGTTACCGTTATTCGGGCATCCATTCATTTCCTTCGGCAAATCCCTCATTCAGAGAGCCTGACATCGGTCTTAAGGCTTTTCGAGATTGATGGGCCCCAAAACCTCCTCCACTCAAATCATATTCATTTCACAAATTCGTCTCGAATTCACATTATCCGAGATCTCCTCCCAAAGACCCCGTTGTCCCAAGAAGGCTTGCAGCAGCTCTTAAAGACCACTTCCAGTCGGCGTCAGCACTTCGTAGTTCATTATGTTTCCGCTCCGAGCGCTGTCGACAATTGCAACAGATGCCCTCCGATGCAGGCCGGACGTCTGCCCAATTGTCTCAACGAAAGCTCATAATTGCTCCTGTCACTGCGCCTCCGCCCTCGTCTTCTCCTCCTCTCCGTTCGTCTTCGGCCTAGTCTTCGTTTTCGACCCCGTCGTCATCTCTCTGTCTCAGTTAGAAGTCGGACTGCATCTGGCTTGGATCGTCCGAGGGAATCATGCCGACTTCCGAGCAGCAAATCAAAATAAGTGTCGACTTGACATGCCCGACGACCTCTGTTTACAAGATTGTTTACATACACCACTCGGACAGTTAATCAGGAAGCGACAATGGACAGACAAACGGACCGAGCAACCACCCACCCATCACCCGTTCAAGAAATGGAGTCATCACTCACCGCTTGACGTTGCCGAGGAAGTCCACGGTGAGGTTCTTCGCCGAGGAGGTGAACCACGTGGCCGAGTGCAGCTCCAGCTGGGCCCGGTAGCAGTCGTACTTGATGTACTGCGTGCAGTAGAGCGAGTGCGAGATCAGCTCCTGCAGCATATCGGGCGAGAACTCGCGGTAGTGGATGCTGAAGCTGAAGTCGGTGTCGCGCGCCGATCGCACGTCCACCTGGCTGGGCAGGTTGTGCTCGACGATCGTCTTGGTCGCGTTCTCGAGGCTCTGGAAGTCGCACTTGACGTGCGCCGGCGGGAAGACGCCGTTGCCGTCGATGTCGATCAGGTACACGTCCGACTTGGTGAAGCCGAGCAGCGCCAGTTCCTCGCAGGTCTTGCGGTACTTGGTGAAGTGGCAGTTCTTGCCGATGTACCCGGTGTGCTTGCAGTCGCACGTGACCCGGTCGTCCTTCACGAAGCAAATGCCGCCGTGCTCGCAGGTGTTCGGCCGCTTGCAGGGGTCGATGTAGTTGCAGTTGTCCAGCGCCACCTCGCCGACGACGCGCTCCGTCTTGACCACGTGCCGCGGCTCGATCAGGTGCCCGTTGATCTCGATGTCCCGGATGCAGCCGACCAGCCCCGAGGCGGCCGCCTTCAGGCTGCTGCCGATGATCAGCTTGTCGCCGATGTTGAAGGTCAGCCCGAACATCTGGCTCACCGTGTGCTGGTAGTCGACGGTGAACTTGATCTCGCCCGCCTTGTAGTCCAGCTCGACCGAGTGCCACGAGGTGGCGCGGTTGATCTTGATCACCGTCGAGTGGGTCACGTTGTTCGTTCCGTCCGGCACGAGATCGAAGCTCAGCTTGTCCGTGGTGAGGCGGATCTGTGGGGTCGTCCATGTGGAAGCATGAAAAAGAGACATGGCATTAGCATCAGGATTATACCAAGATTTGCAATGAATTATTGAAGCGATTGGGGTGCAATTGGGGGAGGCGAAGGAGTCTTGCTCTTGGGGGAAAATGGTAATTGCCCACCTCCGGGGACGCACCGACACCGCTCGAGAGATCGCACTGAATAAGACATCAAAGTCGTGGCTCGTTGTGCGGACGGACGGACTCAATTAAGAGACAGATGGAGCGAGTCCGCAAAGCTTCTGGTGATGACTGGACGATGATGTCGACGAAGGCGAGCGGATGAAGTCATAAATAATTCCAACTCACTCTCGAGAGACCGACCAAACGACCATCCGTCTGTCCGTCCGTCCGTCCGACCAAAGCCAGACGAGAGAAAGAACGATTACCAGTGACAATTAAAACTAGTATTTAATACTCGCATCATCGGGCATTGATTGCCGGCGTATGGATGGACTTTGCGGAGCCAATCTGGGTGCCAGTGGGCGGGAGGGGGTTGGAGTGCGGTGTTTGTGCGAGTGTGTGAGTGTCGCCCAATAAATCCTTTCGACTTGGAGCGAACATTCGTAAATATTTTATCAGCATTTTCACTGGGTAGTCGTAAAATATGAAATGATAAATGTTCGATTGGAAGTGGGGTGGGGGGGTGGATTTCGTGGTTGGTTTTTGGGGAGCATCCGATCCTGGGTGCTGCATGCGAAATACCTTCGACCAGTTTCCGCCCGAATCGTATCGAATCGAAAAGCATTAAAATTTATTCCGTCCGAGCGAGAGCTTCCCGAGGAAGGAATACGTTATGAGAACTAATGAACTTCGGCAGCTGGAGAAGGACCGACATGTGTTCTTTCATCTGGTTGTGAATCTGGACTCCGGAGCACTAAATGGACTTAATAGACCGAAGATCCAATAAGTCATGCCGGTTTTCTCATTTGAATCAGAAGTCGAGTAGAGGTGTGGGATCTGCCCAGAGATTTCTCCGTACTCCGATGTCTCTTTACACCGATGTATCTGTAATTCAAAGTCTGCCACTGGCTTAAGTTACGCATGATTCAATTAAAACTTTGATCTGAGGATCTGCTCAGAGAACATGTGGACGACAACGCAGGAACCGACCTGTGGCAACTCGTCCAACTTCTTTGGCAACTCCTCCAACTCCTGTGGCAACTTCTGCAACTCCTGTTGCAACTCCTCGCATAGGGAAGCAACTCCTGTCCTGAATTACGGGGTCAAAGCGCAATTAATTGAATCCCAAGTGCCAAAAACTATCGTCGGACTGACGGATCGATTCCTCGACTGTCATCCGTCCATTGTCGTCCTCCTCTCAGAGGGCCAACAGTTGTGGAGCAACCTTGCAACAGCCACAGCTACCACGGCAACAAAACAATAACAACAGCGACAACAACGAAAGTCAGTGGGCTTCCTCAGTAGGCCGGGAGCTGACCCCATTTAATTGCCCCCATCGAGTCAGCACCGAACGTGGCCGCCTCACGAGAACAACAAGAATAACAACAACAACTATAACAGCAACAACAATAACATTAACAACAAGAATAATAACAAGAACAATAACAGCAACCGGCCAGAAACACAAGCAAGGACATTTAACAAGAAATTCCAGCCTGGTCGATTTGATTTATGTCACCGGCAGCCTGGACATTGTTGTACTGGGTCAGGCGAGTTCAACGACCGGCCCTTGACAAAGCCTCCAACCACCCTCTGAGCCAACCACCGAACAGACAGACAGACAGCCCGACAGACAGACAGACAGGGACGGCGACCTTTGTGCGAATTAAATTTGTGGCGATTTTTCAGTGGCGTCTGGGAGTAGCCGACTGTGTCCGAAATCCTGGACCAGGGGCAAAGGGTGGAGGTCGTTGAGCTTTAATTTGGATCCGGTTGTGACGGTTGACTTCTGACCCTTACTCCTATGTTGAACTCTGGTCTATATGTCTGCTTGTCTGTCGGAAGTGAGGGAGGAACTTGTTGCCGAAATTGAGGCGTGTTGTCGATTGGCTCCAATCGGGTCTGATGCATTGGATGAATCAATTTTCTCGCTCCGCATCAATATTTCATCGCTGCTCCCTCACAACCCCCATTGGAGGAGCATAAACTCCATCAGTCGTCAATAAAAGATCGGCAGGCGGTGGGTCGAAGAGGGAGGAAATGCGGCCAGTCGTGATTTATTCAAGGCGCCGTCATCTCGTGCACTCGCCGCAAGACGTCGTCGGCGCAACGATAGACAGGACAGTTGCATGCACAGACCGACAGGGAGCCAAGAGGTTGACAGACGACGGTCGAAAGGCGGGAGGTGCGAGGGGGCGTGTGGGAGAAGTGCAAATATTCGCGCTGCTGAAACAATTCGCCAACTGCATAAATCGTATTCAGATGCCGCCCGAGAGCGAGGAGCGACAGTGGAAGAGAGAGATGGAGAGGGGAAGAAGAGGGCGTGACAATTGCAATATATTCACTCGTCCCCGAGAGGACCCGTCATCTGCATACGCACACACACATACATATACATACCTCCCAGAAGCCTTTTCCGGCCGACGTCGTGACGTCGCTGTAGGCCAGGACGGCCGCCGTCCGACTGCTGCGGAAATCGAATTTGATATTAAATTCCTCGGCGTGATTTATTGGCCACCAAATGTGAGATGTCGCAAACGGATACGTTATTGGGATGACGTTCACCTCGTTTTCCCGGAATTCGGCCTCGAGCACACCTGCGGAGCAAGAAAGATTCACTGTTAGCAATGAGAGAGACAGAGTGAGATCTAGGGCGACGCAAGTTATTAGATACTGCTGTCTGTCTGTCCGTCCGTCCGTACGGCTGTCTGTCTGTCGGTGCAATAAAACGCACATCCCAGCGAGATGAACTCAGAACTGCGAGCAAGTATACGCAGACACATAGAGATATACACGTGGACGTGCATTCCGGCGGACGGACATCGCTGCACAAACACAAACCCAACGGCCTGGTGTTCGTTGGAATGGAAATTCTTCATTAAGCACATTGCATCGGAGTCTGCATCTGTGTCTGTATCTGTGTCGTGGTCTGTGGTCGTCGGAGTGTGTGGTTGACATGTCAATCCGCGACACCCTTCGCCCCTTTCGGCGTCCTCCTCATCATCATCGGCTCGATGATTGACATTCTCAGACGGTTTCAATTAAATCTACGCCCCCGCTCGACTTCCCAGAAGCTCGTCGCGTGTTCGACGGACTCGACCTCGAGGCGGCACCAGTGATGAAAGTGACCCCGATTTGAGGTCGATTCGAATGCAACCACCCTCCCTGGAGTCCTCTGTAAGTCGCAACTCGAAGGACCTCCCCTTCAGCTGAAGATGATGGCCATCGAACTAATTACGGACCCACTCATGGCCAACACTCGCGATTCGATGGTTTCCGATTGGACTTTGAGTGAAGTCAACTGACTCGGAGAGACACATGGATTCATCTTCAAACCCCCCACCGCCCCCACTCACCGTGATAGTGGACCTTGGGGTTGCCGCGCTGTAGCTCGTACAGGATGGAGACGTCGTTGTAGTAGACGTACTTCAAGCTGCCCACGAAGTTGTTGTGCGAGGCGAGGCCCTTCTTCTTGTTCAGGTCGGGGCCGCCGCCGAAGTAGATCTCGGGGTCGAACAGCAGGTTGGCGCTGACCGAGGCCGGCACTTCGAGGACCTTCATCTGCTGGTCGAGAATGATGCGGACCGTGCGCTCCTCATGCTGGATGGTCAGGTTGTGCCAATAGCTTCGCGTCAACTCGTCGGTGAGGGTGGCCGACATGACGTGATCGCCGAAGTCCATCTCGACGTAGATCGACTGGTTCTTGATCGAGGCCGCGATGTACTGGTGCTTCAGGGACTCGCCGCTCGCATAGAAGAGGGCCGAGTCATCGAATTGCGTGCGGAACATGAGGCTGATGCGCGTGGTGGACGAGTGGACGCGATCCTTCCAGTCGTAGATGCGGTACGAGACGTAGCTGGCGCCTCGCATCGTCATGATCGTGGCAGCTGGAAGTAGAGAGGGATAGAAATAGTTAGATGATATGTCAACAAGAGAGAGAAAGTAAGTAATGTAACTGAATAAGAGTGCAATGGGATTGTAGTTAGTGGAGAGAGGTTGAGTGAACTTCTTTCTTGGAGTAGAAGTGGAGCAGAAATCCACATTTTTCCAGGAGTAGGGCTTTTGGCGATTCACCTTCCTTCTGTCCCTCTATCTCCCCATCCCACAGTCCCTCAATCCAACCATCTCTCCATCCTCGTTCACCCTCCCTCCAACCTGGACAACGACGAGGTTAATTTGCATCAGTGTCTCGGCAGCTGCTCCAGGAGAAGGAGGAGCTCGTCAAGGATGTATGCGTCCTGGGCTAGAGTTCGGGCCAGGATGCGCGAGTTAAAGCCAGGTTCCTTATCTGGCCGCAGCATACGGCGACAGGAGCATTCACACACACTCACACTAACAGACTTACGCTGGCTCACGTCACAGGATTCGCTGGTGACTTGAGGACCACACGGCACGCTCTACACATGACAGAGACTCGAACAGAAATTTGGGCAGGGGGTCGGCTTTGTTTCCCCCATAAAACCGTGTCGTTTTGAGAAGGGAATCGGCCAAGGAGTCAAGGAGTATCACTATCTGCAGGAGCCACAACAGGCTGGACAAGGACTCGTCCATGTCACCACCCATGGGTGGGCGAAACACAGGAGGAGAGTTTTTCGGATTCGCCACGATTCGGGCGGAATCCAGTTTTTCACTTGCCCAGTGTTCTCCTGACAGATGCCTGCGACTGTCAGGACATGGCGACAAGCGTTTCAATCCGACGCCCTTCCGGCAGGAGTCATGAGCGAGCCCACTGTGCACAGTGGCCGGTGCCGAGGACGGACGTCAGGCTGATGAAGTTGGTTCACGGACGTGTTTGATTACGATGTCGCCCGGAGGACAGGATGGTGGGAGTTGGTGGCGGGGGGATTTGGATGCGACGACAGACGACGTCACTTCCGGCTGCGGCGATCGTCTGCCATGTTTGGCGGCGTTGTCGCTGGGCGTGGCACAAACTGCGCCGAGCGCCGGTTGAAAGCAATTTGCGAATAAAATTGCGATCAGCAGCCGGAACGTGCATTTCAGTGTATATGTGTGTGTCTGTCAGCATATGCAGTAATAATTATGTTTGGCAGTGTGTGAGTGAGTGAGCGAGCGAGGAAGAGAGAGTAAGCGAGGGAGACAGATCGAGTAGGGAGAGAGAGTGAGAAGGGGACCGAGAGCGCGAACGAAAGCATCAAATGTTTGTATTTCGTTCGCGGAAAATTGGAAATTGCGAGCATTGCAGGGCGAACGACGAAGGGCGGGGAGGGGGCTCGTTATGCGTGTGTTGAGTATGTCTGTGTGTGTGTGACTTAATGTCCTTTACACGAAGTGCAAATGCAGCACAACATTTTGACATCCTTCCAAATGAAATGTCGTTGAATCGCAATTCATTTCAGCCGACGGCAACCGGAGCCCTTCATTTTCTTTCTCTCATTCCCTTTCCGTCACTTTCTCTTCGCTCTCTCTTTCTCTAGCTTTAATTTTCCGGCGTTCAACTTTTAAGGATTAAACTCGCAGCAACCGCCGCACTCCCTCTTCGTCGCCACCCTAGCGAACCGTGCTCTAATTAATACCATTGTGACAATTAATTGCAATTAACACGCTCTGTTGTCCCCATTGTCGTTGCACTCCTCTGCCTCTCTCTCTCTCACTCACTGTCTATCTCGTTCGCTCTGTCTTTGCCTCTCTCTGTCTCTGTCTGGGGGCCCTTGTTCGACTTGACGCCAGCTGCAGTCTCCACACGGAAATACACACACGTGAAACACGCAGACAAAGAAACAAGCAAATCGATGAAGATGGCGACGACATTGTGTTGTTGTTGTTTCACCCATCTTTCATTGACCCCTCTTTCATTGACTATTGGCTCCTTTCCCACCATCCCTGATCATCCGCCTCTGAGTCGCTTCGTCCACTGCGGATCATCGTTGGTTTCACGTGCTCCGTTCACTCGTCGTCCACCGGCGATCGTCCCAGGACGAGTGCTTCTTTGTCGACACTGACACCGTCTCCCTCTAACGTCCTTGCATTCGTCGTTCTTCCGTCCCCTGATGACGCTCTTCACGGTGTTTCTCGTCGTCACGCACACGTACAAAAACAAACACGCCACACGCCTGTGACAGTCACAGCGTTGCACCGAAGATCCTTCAGGCCCCTATATGGAGCCTGCTCCGCCCCTCTAGGGATTGCGAAGTCGACAACCGAAACCGGTTTCATTTTCATGCAACACGCAAGTTCGATGGAACAATGGGAGCTGGAGACCCGGGGTGAAGGCAGGCGTTTAAGTTAATATCGAGAAAAATGTAGGCTACTGAATGAAGAAGGGACTGGGGAATTCTCAGGGCTGCCTGAATGGAAGGGCATGAGAGGAGTGAGGTCAGCAAGCTTGGGAAAGTTATCATTATAAATTCCCTTCTCGCTCTTTGTTGTCTTTGTTAAACTGAAGGAAGGGCAAGCTCAAAAGGAAGGACGGCACACAGTGGTTCAAGTCGATGAAAAAAGTTGTAAACAAAATGTAAGGATTATTTGGTAAGGGGGAGTATAGCCTTTTTTTATTATATTTTTTAAATAAAAAATTTTGTTCACTTGTTTTTTTTCCATGAAATTTTTTTAATTTGATATTTTTTCATGAAATTTATTTTTTTTTTTAAACAATTGTTTAACCTAATGGTTTTTTTGTTTGTAAAAATATTTTTTACATGAAATTTCCAGGAAATGTTTGAAAATTAAACATGTTATGAATAATTTATTGACTTTCACTGCTTGTCAACAAAATAATAATAAATGCATATTAATCCAAAATTAGGTAAAAAAAAACAACCATAGTAGAGTTTTGAAATTGGTGATACCAAAAAACTCCACGTTCCAAATAATAATACGATGACTTCTGTTTTTTTTACAATTTTTGTATATACACGATGAGGCATTTAATGAGCATGTGTTTGAGGATGAGAATGTGGTAATATCAAGGATGCGGTACTCACTGTAGATGTCGCAGTGCTCGCCCTCGTACTGGGTCCCGAAACAGTCGCAGGAGATGCCGTAGTAGTGGTTGATGCAGCGCGAGCCGACGAAGCAGAGGTTGTACCGCGAATGGCACTTGTCCAGGCAGCCCTCGTTGACGTTCTCGTGCTTGGTGGCCACCAGTGGCGTGATCGGCAGCAGGTCGGAAGCGGCCTTGCCCGAGCTGAGGACCACGTTGCGGATGCAGCCGACAAATGACTCGATGATGTACTTCACACCATGAAGTTTCTCCTCCGACGAAAGTCCTGCGGGGGGTCCGACGACGCCCATCAGTCGATATTATGGCCGTTGATATTTTTTTATTTATTATTTTTCGTATTTTATTATTGTTCGAATTTTATTATTGTTCGTATTTTATTTTATTTTGTTTGTATTTTTTTTATTTTTATTGCAATTAAGTTGACCATTTAAATGTTGTTAAGTTAAGTTGTTGTCATCGTCGTGGTTGTTGTCGTCGTTGTTGGAGTTGTCGATGTTGTTGCAGTTGTTTTTGGTTCATTTGTTGCATTTGTTTCGGTCACCAGGCAGCCAGACGGAGTGCAGGCGTTGCCACATCGCGAAAATGAAGATTAATTAATATGCGGAAGAAAAGAGAAGAGAGAAAAACATGCGTTTTTATTCGAGGTCCTTTCGACGCTGTCCGCGGCATTTGTTGTTCGTTTGTCGTCCTCATTGTTGCTGTAAGTGTTGCTGTTTTGTTATTGCCCTTGTTGTTGCTGTAGTTGTGATTAATATTTACGAGTGGCAACTTCATGTTCATTCTTCATTCACAATGCATTCGCAATGCGATTATGTGTGCGAGCGCTGACGAGGTCCGGGGGCGGAAGCGTGGCGCATTTGAAAAGCGCTCACAATGGTGAAAAGACGGAATCAATGGAATCGAAACCTCGAAAAATGAGCGCACAAAAGACCGATCGTTGGTATGGAGGGAGTAAGTGAGAGTGAGACGGACTAATAGCTCGAGTTCGCTCACACACGCGCGCCGAATGCATGCGAGCGGAATACAAATGCCAGGCCAGGTGGCAACTCCGACACCGCCTCAACTCAACTCGACTCGCCTCGGCTCAAAGACTGGAACCGATGAAGACGAACTTTTCATCGACGCGCTCGCCCCGCCCCCTCTTTCAGACGCTCGCCCACTTCGTCCACTACTTTTCGTGTCTGTGGCTTGTGCTTTGAACCAACTGCTCCCGCTTCCCGGCCGGACGTGTCCTGCATGGAAATGCGAGTCCTTTGTAACTGCGTCCTGCTGTTCGGTCAGGTGCGCGCGACAAAAGGAACAAATATCGAAAATAAGAAGAACAGCTGGAGCAACAGAAGCAGCAACAACAATAGCAATAAGAACAGCAATAACAACAAGTAACCGCAAGGAGCAGTTGCTAATGCAATCTCCCAAAGGGCTCCAAAGCCGAGGCTGAGCTCTTCAGCGGACGGAGGCGTATGAACAACCGCACTGGGCCGCCCGAAGAGGGGGCGGGGACAAAAGCGAAGGCATTGTTCGTGGTCAGGAACACGACACCAGAGCACGAAAGACTCCTCGGAGGAGCCTCGGGGGCCTGGCCAGACGTCTTCATCACCGAGCGAACCCACACGATCTCTTCTGAGAGGAACCAACGAGCGTGGTCGAAACTGAGCAGCAGCGGGTGTCACTTACCTCCCACCAGGACGACGGACGGCAGATTCGTCGAGACTCCGTAGTTGGTGTCGTGGTTCAAACCCTTCAGGTACACCTCCTCCTGGCTGTTGTCCACCCTGGCGATCAGTCGGGCTCCGTGGACATCGATGCGAACCTGGCAGAGAAGAGACGATAACATAAATAGAAAGGTAGAGAGAAAGAGACAGAGAGTTGGACTGATATGGATATAGAGCGAGTGAAAGAGAATGCGTGATTAAAAAGAACAAACACGAGACGCACACACACGAACACCTCAAACACAATCAACTGTGCTCTGCACGAGACAAACAGGAGGATGAGGTTGAAGCGAGAGGCAGATAGAGTGATAGAGAGAGAGAGAGATATAGACAGAGACAGATGAACGGAAGGAGAGAGTGAGAGGAAGAGAGAGAGAGAGAGAGAGAGAGAGAGAGAGAGAAAGGCAGTGTGGACGAGGCATCCCTTCGTGCCTTCCATTGAATCGAATTCAAAAATTCATTAAGATTTGTGGGCCCTGAGAGCGAGCGTGTGTGAGTGAAATGGGGGATCTGGGTGCGTGTGTGTGTGTCTGACTAGATTTATGCTCAGCCAATACACATGCTCACACGCACACACACACAAACACTCACATACAGCCCGCAGCCCCACACGCATTGCAATTCAAACACAAATGCAATCGGAGCATCCTCGGAACGACTGCAGGGACAAAGGAAGCGTTTGAACGCAGCGGTGATTGTGATTAGAGACAGACAGACAGACCGAAAGACAGACAGAGATGGAGCACGGGACGAACAGGAAGCCTCTACGGAGAGAGAGAGAGATAGAGACATCGAGAGTGGAAGCGGGTGAGAGCGATGCAAGAGGGACAGCACATCAATGGCTCGTTATTGATGATGATGATGACAGCGATGTAGACCTGTTGTTGTTGTTGTTGCCCGCCTCCCGAGGCCCCCCCCCAGGACGATGCTCCACAATGCGTCGAGGAATGACAAAGACTGCCATAAATCACGGTGCGCCAGGAACGCGCCTTTGTAATGGAAAAATAATGATCTCTACTTTCGAGTGCAGAGTGGAAAATGAAAGGAAATTAAACGTTCCAGTTGCGCTCGTTCGTACGGCTTTTCGGCTTGGAATTTCGAATTTCCAAATTAATATGGCTTTTGAGTCATTAGGCGAAGGTGTGCAGAATTGGGCGAGGATGGTAACAAGGGGAAGGAAGAGCAGGTGGGGGGCGTAACTCACCATCACGCTGTGCCACTCGTCGCGGTTGAGGCCCTCGCCCACGGTGACGCTCGTCGAGTGCTTCCCGAACACGTGGACCACCTTCAGCTGGCCCTTCTCCACGATCACGTACAGCGCGTACGGGTCCAGGTTGATCCCGTCCGGGTTCTTCACGTTGTGGTAGACGAGCAGCCCGTGCGGCAGCCGCGTCCGGAACTGGAACGAGATCTCGCGGCAGAGTCTGCGATTGGAGGATGGAGGTCGCAATTCATTCAATAGAAATTCGGACGATGTCGTTGTCGTCGTCAGTCGCAGGAACATGAAAAGAAGAGGATAAAACAAGGTCAGAGGTTCAGCAAATCGAGTCAGGAATGTGCGTCGCGAAGGTTTCGGAGATATTGCGTTGGCCAAAACGCCCCGGGGGAATTCAATTAAAGTGGAATCTGAAAGCATTTATCAGACGGTGGACGAAATATTATTTCTCTTAATTTTGCCTTCGTTACCCTGGTCGATGGGGGAGTTCGTTCTCCTCTAGAGACGGTCGTCATAGCGTTCACTGGTCTAATAAATATTTCAAAATCTCAAACTATGCATGAATATTTAATTTGTAGTTTTTCAGATCTTTATCACTTTCTCTTCCTTCATTTTCATTTAATGAACATTTTTTCAATTTAATTTCTTCTTTGCTTTATCATCTACTCTTCTCTTGTGTTCCTTGAAATATGCTTCTTGTTTAAATCTCAACTTTATATCATTTTTATTTCGATTTGAATTCTTATTCGATTTAAAGTTTTTCTAATCTTTATCTTCTCTAATCTTAATTTAAATATGCTTCTGATTTATATCTACAATTTTTCTTACTTTTATTTTAATACAAATTAAATTTCAAGTTCTTCTGTCTTTTATGAAATTCTCTTCCATAATATTCTTTAAATATGCTTCTTTTCTTTCTCCAATTTTTCTGCTTTCGGTGAAATTTTAATTCAATTTGAAATTTTTGTCTTTCTTGTCGTCTTCTCTTCTCCAATTTTCATTTAAATATTCTTCTTATTTAAATCTAATTATTTCTACTTTTACTTTAATATGATTTCTTATTCTCCTTTATATTTGAATATGAATTTTTAATCACATTTATATTTTTATATTAATTTGATGTGCATTTAAATTATTATATTAAAATTATTTTTTAAGGATATTATTTGTTTTTTCAAAGAATCATCTTTAGAATATATTTTCGATATTACTGAGAAGACAGTGCCTAATCGCAAGGACTATTTGAACGTCTACTCAGAAGACCAACGACCCACATTCGGGAGCCACCTGGCGATTGCGCTCCACTCCAGCTCGAACCAGTCACACAATGGCATCCAACGAATGAGTTCCAGTTTACGACCTTCCTTCGGACATTAATCCGAGAGAAATTCGGAATTAAATTCCTCCCACGACGACTGCTTTCGACAATACCCCCCCCCCCCCCCCCTCCCCCGTCTTGCCTCGCAATCCTCGCGACATTACTCACCTCAATTGGAATGTCTGGATGATGTCGCCGTCCATCTGGATGAACGTGTTGTTCTTGGCGAAGACGAACGTCTTCTCCTGGCCCGTCTCGGCGAACGTCAGCTCGGGGCCGCGCTGCTCGAAGGGCACCGGGCTGGTGTCGCCTCCCCAGTCCGTCTGGTAGGTGGACACGGGGGTGTAGGGGGGCGGGGCGGCCGAGGGCTCCGTGGTGCTGGGCTCCCGGGTCGTGGTCTGCAGGAAGGGCGGCAGCGTGTCTGTGGGGAGAGATTGAGAGTGAGATTAAGAGGAGGTCAGAGAGCGGGGACGGCGACTTACGGGGCGCGCCCACGCAGTGGAAGAGGCATTCGGCCTCCGTGTTGAAGCGGTTCTGGACGTTGCCCTCGCAGCCGCCCCAGATGAAGGTCGTGCACTCGCTGGTCGTGGGCTCGAAGCGCCACTTGTAGTGGTACTGCTTGCAGGGCCCCGGGTCGCCGGGTCCCGTGCACCGCTCGTAGATCTTCGAGGGTGGCGCGACGACGATGTTGCCGCTGCTGCTGTTGCTGCCGCCGATCGCGCTGCCGGGCGGGCCGCCGGCCACGTCGCCGCCGATCAGTTCCACGTGGCCGTTGTTGTTGCCGTTGGTCACGCCTCCACCTGGGCCGCCGTTGCTGCCGCCCACTCCGGCGCCGCTGTTGCTGCTGCCGACGCCTCCGTTGTTGTTGGCGTTGCCGTTACCATTGTTGTTGTTGTTGTTGCTATTGCTGTTGCCATTCGCGTTGCCGTTGTTCGTGTTGCTGTTGCCGTTGCCAGCGCCGGCGTCCGACCCGCCTGCTCCGCCCCCGCCGCCGTTCAACAGCATCGAGCTGGTGGCCGCCGGCACCGCGCCGACGCCCCTCAGGCAGCCGCTGGCCAGGAGCAGCAGGTGGAGCAGCGCCCAGGCGACCGGTCGCCGCCCCATCGCAGGACGTGTTCGGCTCGACTGGGATCAGGCGCCCCAAGTGTGTGACTGTGTGCGCGTGTGTGTGTCTGTGTGTGAGTGTGAGTGTGCGGTGGCCTCGAGTGGTCGCGCTGGAAGAAAACGAAACGAGGTGAAATTTCATTAAAACGTGGCAGCGCCAGCGGACGCTGGGAGGGATTTCGATTTTAATTAAATCGGTCCAGGGTCGGGTCCGGAGCGGGGTTCGTGTTCTTGTCCTCGGAAGCTGGTGAAGCTCTTGGCCGGCTTCCAGGGCTTTCATTTCCCTCACCTCACTCCGGAAACCCGTTTCAGGAGACTTTAATTCAATCTAAGAACCAAGGCGAACGCTTCGTCCAAAGCCCTTCTTCGTCGACCCATAAGCGTGGAGAAAACAATGATGGGAGGTGGCCTGTGGGCGTGGCGTGGTGTGGTGTGGGGCGTAATCACACTTATCGCTGATGTTGAACGGACATAAAATAAAACAAATATCGTCCTCGAGCACACACACAAGCGCACTCGGACAGGGCAGGATGTTTATGATCCGAAATATGGGAATCGCGAAAACAGCCGATGATATGCGGGATAACAACGTTCACACATAGACAGACAGACATACGAACAGAGGGTTGGACTTGCGGACGGATGCGCTTAGACATATGCTAATAGACAACGATGGTTGGCAACGCGGGCGGACGGCAGACGCCGGCGGACATTTAATAAATTTCGGGCTCAAATGAGCGCTCGAATTGAGCGATAAAATTCCGAAATTCGCGCGATTCTCTCATAATTCGGCGCCGCCTCTCGTTATCGGCACAAACAGCGACAGACCGATCGAGGGACGGCGGGGGCGGAGGGGGTGCGTTTGCCAATATTTCGGGATCCCGCCATGTTGACAGTAAATAAATTGAGTGCTTACGCAAATGAATGCATTTCGACGTTGTGGCTGCGGTCGGGGGCAGCTCCAACTAAAGCCCTGTTTAGGATGCTCCGAAATCCCCGCCGCCCTCGTATCGTGCTCTACCACACGGGAAGCCCTTTACCTAACAACAGTTTTGTGTCCCGAAGCTAGGAGCTCGAGGCTCGCCTAAATGACGACCGCTCCCTTGAGGCTTCCACGAATTTCGCCGGAGTCAAACTCCGAAATACGAATGGTGGAGACGTCTCCCTAGCGTTCTCGAAGTTGTCAAACCATTTGAATTCAAGAAAGTGAGAAGAGTCGATAACTCGATGAATGCAAGGGAGAGTCAATAACTCGATGAACTCGAATATCGAGAGGAATCCTTGGCTGAGGCTTTGCAGGCATCCCCGAAGGACCGCAAGTTGGGGCTTGTCAAGGTCTATCGAGTCGACTGAAGCCTGGCAGAGGCAACCGACGAAACTAATGAGAAGAAGGATGGATTTGACTCGAATGGCGTTTCATCGATTTTGTTCGCTGCACGATAGGGAATCCCTCAACAATGCACAGTGGTTCGGATATTTGATTTTAAAAATTTGTTTATTTTTGCATTTATTTAATTGATTGAAAAAAAAAAGTTTTTTGTTGAGTATTTATTTCTTTTTTTATGTTATTTTGGTTTTATTAATATTCTTCTTTAAAATTTTTGAAAAACAAAAATTTTTATTGAAAACAACTTTTTTTTTATTTATCTTTTTTGTTTTTTATCTTATTTGGCGTTTTTTATAAAATACATACATATGTATATCGAATTCTAGAAATATAAAAATGTAGAACACTTTTTAAGAATTTTGTTTGATATATGCTATTGAATAATTATCTCATCAATTAACAAAAAAAATCAAATTTTTAGTACTAAAGTTATGTTTTTATTACACTCCACTGTGCGTTGTTGGAACTGATCCGTAATGGGAGACAGAGAGATCCCAGTTATAGCAAGAGGTTAGGTCAGAGGGCTCCCATCTTCCCCACGTAGTTGCCTTAAGTGGTTCCCCCTCGCCTCACCTCCTCCCCCTGCCACTTCCAAAGCCCTCAATCACAACGGATCCTCGTGAAGATATGAAATTTTGACACTTTTAATTTAAGCTGCATTCGCGCGAATGAAACGGCAGTATTAAGTCATCTGTCTCCCTCACATACGGGGCACCCATCTCACTCACTCACATCCGGTGTTCGAGATGGAGGAGGGGAGCGGGATGGGGTGGATGTTAGTGTTGGTGGTGTGTCCTGAGAGCGTGACCGAAACTGAATTTAACCGTCATCACCGCGGAGCGACGTTGACTGATGATGCCATTGATGCTGCCGGGAGGACCGTCAGTCGGGGACTGGTGGCAACGCTGTGCACCCGCTGGCCACTCTTCTTCCTCTCAATCGTCCCCTCCCCATCCCTGCGACTCAGCGGGAACGGCGTGAAATTCACCAGAATTTCGTTGATTTATGAAACAGCAAATGCAATTTAAATGGCGTATTTGTAAGGAGTGCGGTCCGAGTGCAGCGGGGTGGGCGGCCGTCGGATTCGGAGTCGTCCTTTCGGTGTTGTCGTCGTCGCCATAGTCGTCGGCGTCATCGTGGTGGTCTGCTCGTCAAGAACGGGACAAAAAGACCCAGTCAAGAATGACGAATGCTCCGAGGGTCGTGGGTCGGAGTTGGCGAAACGCCCCAAAGAGTTGTGGCCGGTCGGTTGAGGTGGGTTTTAATGGCAACGGGGGCGGGGAAGCGAGGCCACTCGAAGGACTCGAGACCCCGCTGAGAGGATGACCAATATATTTCGGAGGAGGAGGAGTGGCGATGATGATGGTCAGGAAGGAACCCGGTCGAGTTGGAGCGATCTAAAGGACTGACTGACGACTGAGTGGAGGAGGAAGTATTCAATGCCATTCGTGTCCTAGGCTGGAACCTTGTGAAGCTGAACATGAACTCACTCACCGCCAAAAGAATAACTGAACTGAAGATGGCCTTAAATGAACTAAATTAACTTGGCGCGAACCTCAAAAAGCCGGTGGATGCAATGAACGAAATACGGAATACGATTGGAATATGTGTGAATCTATCTGTCTGTCCACGTCTGATGTCTAGTCGTGGTGACAATTCTATCATTCATTCACACACCGGCCCACACGTCGACTCATTCATTTATCACTCATTCACTCTCTCATTCATTCAGTCACTCATTTATTCGCTCAGCTGTTCATTCAATCAGTTGACTTGTGGAAACCGCACGCCCGCAGCTCGATTCACGCCGACGGCTGTGTGAGTGATTCTGTCTGTGTGTGTGTGTGTGTGGATGTCGGTGTGCGTGACTCTTATCTATGTTTTTATTATTGTTTTTTGCTGTTATTTCTGTTGTTGTATATTGTTGTGATATTGTTATTGTTATTGTCACTGGTCGTCATCAGGCCTCGGATCTAATTCAATTTGCCTGCTTCCAAGTCTCAGCCGCAGTTGACGACGACGCGACGTCGCTGCTGCCTCTTCATGTTCTTCTTCTTCTTGTCCCCTGGTCACGGACCATTTGTGTTTTCTATTTCTCTTCCTGATTTGGTCGCTGTCACCGCTGTTGTTGACCCACAAACATCGTCCTCTTTCTCTACTTTTCACCTCCTTATCTCTATCTTTCTCTCTCTCTCTCACTCTATCTTCCTCTTTCCACCTATACCAGTAGCCTCGACCTTCGAAAGTTGTCGTCATTCCTGAACCAGGACCGCGACGTCGGTTCCGAATGACCAGTGGAGAAGGGCCAGAGGAGAGGGATTGAGGTGGAGAGGGGATGAGGAGAACTCGAAATCGTAGTCGTATCATGTGGCGACGGCACTCGAGATTCGGACGCATTTCGAATTCGAAGCAACACGCGAATGCAATTCACGTCCCAACAACAACACCATTCACAATGGGAAGAGTGGGAGAGATAAAGAGAGAGTAAGGGAGAGAATGATATAGAGTGAGAGGAAGAGAGGAGAGCAGGAGGCGTGGCTCCACCAGAAGTCAATGTGCAACAAGAGCTGTCGTCCACCTGGCCGACGACAGGCCTCGACATCCGAGTGCGAATTAAGTGGAATCCGAGGTTTGCATTCGAAAGACGAGGAGGCGACGTCAGTCAGACGGAGGGGGATGAGGAGAGGACGATAGTTAGACTGCAGACGACGCAGTTCCGATGTGACGTGTTTTGCCCTCCACGAGAAGGAGCTCCAACAAGTGGACGCCTAGCGAAATGTTCTCACTTTCTCCACAAGTGATCACGACTCCTTCTTCTCTCTCTCTCTCTTCCTCTGCTTTCCTACAATCACTTGTCACTTGTTTCTTCTTGTCCCCCCTGCACTTGGGGTCGCAATCGATCGCAAACGACACCACGTGATTCCCGCCTTCGTCTGCCTCGCGAACGCTTCTCAAGGAACTCTGTCGTAGAGTTCGCGACTTTTCTCGACTGGGTTCCTCGGAGGCAACCGCGAACTGCGCGTGGCTCACCGAAGGCGATGACGTCGTGGATCAATGGACGGAACTTCGGATCGATTCGGATCCGTGGTTTTGTCTGGACCGTCGTTCGTCGGGCCGCTCGACGGGTTCCGCGCACTCGACTCTCCGCTGACCTCCGATTCGCGAGGCCTCCGACGGCGAACTGAGCGCGGCTCCTTCGGCGGCGGTGCCGACGACTGGGCGGCACCGGCCCCTCCCGACCCCTGCCGGAGTTCGCTCAACGAGATGTATGTGTCTGTGTGTGTTAGGTTAGGAGCGAATGGATCGAACACACGCACGCTTCACCCACTTACACACACACACACCGTCACCCAGTCACACTTTCACCCAGAGACACGCAAGGGCGTGTTGAGTGCTGGAACGTTAGACGGCCAAGAGCTCGACGGTAACCTTCGGCAGTGGGGCTCGTCGAGAGGGGGCATCCGATGGGGATCGGGGTTCTTTCGGTAGGGGTCGGTCGGCTTTCGGCTGGGGTCGGGGGTTCGGGCGGCTGTTCGGGAGCTGCTCACTCGCGTCGGCCGCTGATTCAAGAGCCTCGTAATTCGCCGACAATTGCTTTAAATGATTAAATTGCACGCCGGAGTCGTGGCTGAGAGAACGCAGAGGAAGGGGGAGAAGGTGCGGGTGGTGGGCGGAGGGTGCGGGTGTCGTTATTGTTGTTGTTTCAGTAACCGCTGCGCCGATGGAGTGGTCGCTGGAGGTTGACCCATGTCGCTTTGTCGCTTGACCTTAGCCGATGTCGCGTGGCCGGCGACGACGACTCCCGACGAGACACTGAGCGAAAGACAAAGTGAAAAAAAGACATTGGTCATTCCGGGTGAGGGTGGTCTCCAGGTAGGCGCAAGTCTCGTGGGCCTCTTGCAAAGGTCATGGATCGGCGGTATCATATCTTGAGGTCGACCGATGCAGTCCAACCTTCGTCGCGCCTTTTTCCTTCGTCGCCGATTTGTCCTTTGTCGTTTTTTCTTCGTCTTCTCGATCTTCGATTTTTCTTTCGATGGCTATTTATTCTTCGTCACCAGATTTTCCTTCGTCACCAAATTTTCCTTCGTCATCAGATTTTCCTTCGTCGCCACTTTTCCCTCCGTGTGCCTGGGCGCAGTGTACGCTCCAGCCTCGCTTCCCCCACCCCGGCGTCCTGTGCGGACTCAACGAACTCTTAATTGGAAAATCTCCGCGCTTCGGTTCCGCCCCCGACCCCGCGACCCGCCACCGCTTTGTTTCACCCGCCCGCCGTTCAATTGCCACAAAGCCCTGCCTTCCTGCTTGCCTTCTGTCGTCGCCGTCGTTGTCGTTGTCGTCGTCTTATTGCGCGCAATTGGAGGGATCCATTATCTTATTTACACGACATGGCCTGGAAGTTGCGCCTCCATCTCGCGCTGCGTCTTCCGGCGGAGCGGGGTGCGGTGGAGGCAGTCGAGGGGAGGCAACCGTTATCGAAGACCTAATCCGATTTAATTAAATTTCTGCTTCGAATATTTTTCAAGCAAATCCCGTGGCTTTGGAGACGTGGCCGAGGTGGAGGGCGCTCAAACCTCAGCCCAAACCTCGTCACGATCTTTCCCTTCAGGTGGATACCGACTTCAGTTAGGTGGTGTCCAAGGATTATTCAATATGCGGAATCCCACAGAAGCCGTCGGAAGAAACCCCGAATGATCTCGAGTGACTCCCGCCGACTGGGTTCGGAATTCACCTGTGGAATCTTCCCCAAGGCGTTCACCATTTCTTAAAGGGGGGACGAAAGAGAGAGAGAGAAGTAGGGTAGAGCGACAGAGAGGGGTGAGAGGAAGGTGTCCATCGCACGATTGTTTTTCCTTCTCATCTCCCACAACATCGCGCATTGAGGAGAAGGTGCAACAGTTGTTTTATTGTAGTCGTTGTTGTTGCGGTTGTGTTTTGGCTGCTGTGGGGCTACCGTGTGGGTGCTCCAGAGGGGAGGTGGTGGTGGTGGTTGGAAGGTGGCCGACAGTACGCGAGGAGGAAGAAACGTCAATGTGTTTGCTTTAGATTACTTTGTTTTTGTTCGGCCCGAAAGCGAGAGAGGCTGTTGTTGTTCCAGCCGGAGGTTTATCTAGTTATCTGTTTATCTTTACGACACAGATATCGCACGTGGCGATGATGGGGGGGGAGGGGGAGGGAGAGAGAGAGGCGGCGCCCGGAACACAACGGTACAATTATCACATCATTCGCTGTATTGTTCGGTCGTAAACTTCACCTGCCTGTCATCAATTGAACGCCACACCCTCCGCCCCTTTGACGTACTCGCACTTGTCATCAACGAGTCTCAGTTGAATCGACGACTAGGTATCGTACTATCAGACAGCGATCTGGGGATGGGCTGGGGTTCCTATGAAAACTTTCTGGGATTCCTGAAAGATTTCCTTTTCAACTGAAAGGTTTCCCATTGAGATTATGCAATAAATTGAACGACGACTGGACGAAGTGATTTCATTGTCATTATCGAGGGAATCAAAATGCCTCTTGTCAAGGCTTCCGCCGAAGTTCCGCCGTATCGAAATCCACCGGAGTCCAATTAGCGGCGTGGAATACTCCATAATTAAGCAGCCTCCTCTGGGCGGAACCGAGTGTGTCTTTGTCATTATCAATGCATGGTTAAAACAAATCCACATGTGACAAATCGTGCGCGGGTGGGGAGAACAAAGGGAAGGAAATTAAAAATACAAACAATTCACGTGACGGCGCCGGTTCGGTAGTTGATGCTCCACCGAGCTGTGGGAGGGGATCGTCGCGATCTGGCGCGTGCTAAGTGCGCAGAAACGCGGCTGAATCTCAATCGGGGCATGCAAATGATGTTGGGGCAACGCGATTCGATGTTGGTCGATATTTATTCCGCCAATTAACGGGACTTCAATCGAACCGAATCCGATCGAAATGATCGATGTATGTTGCGGGGATGAAGGTCGAGAGGAGCCTTCAATGATGGTTAAGAGTTTCGACACATGGATCGTCGTCACTTGGTTGACCTCTAGAATCAAAGGACTGAAGAATCAATCAAGGGAAGTCGAGGCAAGAGGAGCTGAGACGCTCCACCTTGTCTCAAGTGCTTCCTCCGCTCCACCACTTCCACCTCCGCCTTCGCCATTATACGGCGAACCTCCCCCGGCGATATACACCGAGCCCACATTGTTATCACGACAATACCAGTGATTAGTCAACAGCCGACGGCCAAGAGGCAGCGTCAAGTGCGAGTAATTGAGTCGAATTATTGTTATTTGCGCGCCATTGGGTGCTGGTGACGGTGACAACCTTAACACACGCCCATTGTCCCCACAATTCATCCATCCAGACTCCAACTCCGACCCTGACCCAGTCACCTGGCGGCCCACTTTGATTCGGTTCCCATTGCGAAGGGTCAAATTCCGGATTCCGGAGAAAGAGTGAAAGAAAACGACAAACATAAACATCAATAATAACAAAAATAACTACAAGAACTCCTACAACAACTACAGCCAGCAATCGGTGGCAACAGCTGTTGCTGTAAATCTAAAGCGAGCAATTAAAGGTGATCGATTGCCCATAAACTATGTATGAGCTGATCGGAATGGATCGCCGCTGATAGCGACGATTGCGTGTGAAAATTCGAGAGCGCCTCGCGTTCATCGTCCCCCGTCCGACGTTGTTATCGCAGTGCGATCAAGAGATTCGCTCGCTCGCTCACTTGTGGCCCAGAGATCAGATCCCAGTGGCACTTGGGATTTGGTTTGATTGTGTGGATTTGCAAATTGCGATTCGAGTGGAGGAGTCTAAACTCATCTTCAGACTTTGTTGGAACGTCGAGGGAAAGCAGAATCAATTGAAGAGGAGGATCAGATGGATCTGGGTTAACTGTTGGCGATCATTCTGAGTCCATTGAAAGGACCAGACCAGACACCTGAAGAGAGGACGACGGAGCTGTCCGGATTTTCAGAAACTCCAGGCGCCCGCCACTCACCTCTGAACACAATATCACTGGAAATCCTTCGGCCTTCGCAGGCTCCTTTTCTTGATGATTTTCGCTTAATTCGATCCACACACGCGACTCGATTCGCCGTCCGATGGGTCGAACAATGCACTGCCGCGGGTCGGAGAGACCGCCGCCAAGACCAAGACAAGGCGAGCACACAAACACCAATACCGACACACCGAACCGACACCAACACACCGAACCGATGGCTCACGGACGCAGTGCGCCGCGATCTCAAGAGTCAAACACTTAATTAGCACTTCCGCGGCCGCTCGTTACACAGAGCGGAGCCCCGAATTCCGGCCTGGTTCGTCGTGGCTCACCACCAGGGCCGGGTCGTGAAAGCGGGCGGGCGTACGAGTTACGAAACGCACTGCGAATACGCCGAAATATAATTCGGCTACGGACTTTTCTCTCCTCCTGGGCCGCGGACACTTGGCGGAGAGCTCAAGGGCACTTGATTCGATCAAAAGGAAAAATTAATCACATATATGTATCTCCGAGGAGATTCCACTGTGGACTGAGGCTTGGGGTTGGACACTGACACAAACACTAACTAACACTAACACACACTGGCACTCTGGGATTCCACGGGATTCCACTTCAGTCCGGTCGCGATCTGCTCGATCGGAGCGCAAAAACTCAACTGATAAGCCGCAGCGATCCCATCTACAAATCCGAGCCGGCCTCCGCAGGGCACTCGGCGTGTTTATCGCATGCGATAAAACTCCGCTCTCACTCTGACTGTCTCTCTCTCTCTCGTCTCTCTTTTTCTTTCCTCCATCATCTTTCGTTCTCTGTTGCTCTTTGGAGAGATGTGCATCTCCCGAAAGGTTGTTGTCGTCGTCGTCTGGCGCCGGTGGCCGGGTCTGTGGCTCCCGGTTCATGGAAGGGCCGGCTTCTGGGATCTTCGGGATGGCCCTGGTCGCGGAGGGAAGCCCCCATCATGCAGTGGGGGTGGAGAGCGGCTCTTTCTCTCGCTCTGGGGTCTCCACTCAATTATCTCGGAAAGTACATCGCTGCTCGCATTACGATCTCGTTTCGTCATCTGAATCATCTGCTTCAAGCCATCGACGTTGCCCCCTCCAGCTGTCAATTAAATAATTGCCATTCCATGTTGTGGATTCCATTTGCCTACGATCGGTGACGCGGCCTGGGGTCGACCCCGAATCACCGATGACGTTGCAGAAAATCCAAGATCCAAGCAGTAGAGGTTGGTGAGTTAAGGGTTGGGTGAGAACTGCTTGGAGAAACTCTTGCATTCGGTCACCCCGAGAAGGTCGCGTCTTCGTTAGTCGGCGGCTTCTTCTGGAGTCGACGCCGTCCTCGGATCGCGTTCTCGTGCACCTGCAGCTGGGCCACCCGACCACCTGGGCCCGGTCGCTACCCTCCGGCGTCCTCGATTCGACTCCAATTAGGCGGCCACTAATTAATCGCGATCGATCGAGATCCGTCGCCGCCTCATTAACGAGCCTCGCAAGTGGTGGTGGGACCGGAGGAGCTGCCACCCATCACAGCGAAGCTCCCACGCAGCCCCCACATTTTGTTCGGTTAATTAGCAGACGCGCCTCAGTTCGCACTCGAGCTCCGGGCGGCTAATTGGCGTCTAAAGCGCGCCCTGGATTCGCCGAATTAGGGTTGCCGTCTTAATGGAGGAGTCGCGAAGGCACCCGGCGACCCTGACACGGCCTCCCGGCAGCCGACAGAGGGCCGTGATCAGCCCCTGCTCGCGACGATTCCCTGCTCGCGAAATATACGAGAGGAGGATTGCGGGCGCAATCGATTCACTTGGCCCGAGGGAGTCTCAGCGGAGTCGCAGCGTCATCAGCGTCGGAGCAGTCAAAAAGCATTGCATACCCCCAGGCTGCGAGTGAATCGCGTGCCGAGGCGGAACAGTTTGGAAGGCACTGGGATGGGTTATTGTGGTGAGCAGAGCGGAGCCGTGTTGCCACCAACCACCTCGAGCTGTGGAATAAACCGACTCTAGCTCAAAGCTAACGAAGTTACCAACTTTTTCGGTGGTTAGAAAAAATAAAAAAATATTTCAAGGGAT
Organism: Coelopa frigida; assembly: GCA_017309665.1. Classification (NCBI taxonomy): domain Eukaryota; kingdom Metazoa; phylum Arthropoda; class Insecta; order Diptera; family Coelopidae; genus Coelopa; species Coelopa frigida. The sequence goes on from CM029563.1 coordinate 23,170,393, forward strand.
GTTCCTGAATTGGTATCAGAGGCTTCAGGGATTCCGCAGCTCGAGGCTGGCTGGCAGAGTTTCCCAAAAACTCTCTAGTGAGGAGTTCTGCCTCTGGAGCGAGCCTCCTCTCTCCCCTCCCTGCCGTCGACGACCCGGATGATCTCTGGCTTCGATCGCGCTCCGCGGATGCCGTGAAAGTCATCGATGCAGCGCGATTGCGACTCTAAGTGGTTTCTTCTGGAACTGATTAATGTTGAATTGCAATGGTACAACAAGAGCCACAACAACAAACACACAACAAAAACAATAAAAAACAACAGAAACAACAAGAGCAGTAATAACAACTGAAACAACAACAAGCTCAGTAATGCAGTAATGACAACAAATACTTTCACCTCCGACTCACAGCAGTCGTCGACAAGAGCGAGAGCAAACCAAAGGAAGGAAATAAAGAAGGAAGGCCAAGGTGGACCAGGCTGCGATGGGGTCAAATTGAGATATATACATAGATCGCTATATATATATAGATCGACCGATCGATTGGATGCAGGCTTCCGAGTAATGAAGAAGTGTCGAGGAAGCCGTTCGAATGCATTTGACGGGGTCGGAAGAGTCCGTCCAGGCGGGGAAGCCCTTGCGACGAAGCCTGCAAGACGAAAACGAGCCCAGTTCGACGACAGACGGAGAGCTACCGAAGACAGACGAGAGCTACCGAAGACGGAGGGCCAAAGAGAGACGTCCAAAGACAGACGACCGAGGACAGATGGAGAGCGACCGTAGACAGACAGCCGAAGACAGACAACGACCAGTCGATGACGCAGGGAGAGCACTCGAGAGCCACGATCATGGAGCGAGAGCCCGATCATGGAGCGAGAGCGAGGTCAGCTGAACCGGCGGCCGACGTCGGAGGGGCCAAAAGTGTATCGAGTCGGCGAGCAGCTGGCAAGAAGACCGCGAGAACGCTGACAATTAAGCCGACGATGGCCTAAACGGGCTTCATTCGGGAACCAACGAAGCGACCGCAAGAAACTCGCCGAAAGTCGGCCGAGCGCGGCTGCAGCAGCTGCTGCGAAGAGACAGAAGCTCACGATCGATCGCTCTCACGTTGGCTCGCTCTCCTACTCTCGCTCTTCTACTCTCGCTCTCTTTCTTCTCTAGCTTTGGTCTCTGTGTTTTGGCCACGATCGCTGCTAAGACACAGATGTGGCCAAAAAGCGCTCAGCGGATCTCTCGAGCTCTCCGACGCGCTCTCGGCCAAGTGGCCAACACAAGACGCGGCCTCCCGACGCGACGGCTCGAGCGGCCCCGACTTGGCCCGAACTTGGAGCGCAGCATTCGCAGTCGAGACGTTGCACCGGCCGAACGCACCGAGATCCGATCCGTCCGCCGCACGAGCGGCAGAGCCAGAGATTTTCAGTATTTCGAGTTGTTTTTTTTTTGTTAATCCGCCTACCGTTGCCATCGCCGTCGTTCCCGTGGCACCGTCGTGAACCATCATCGTGCTTTCGCCCCGATCTCGACCCGACCCGAGTCGTTGTGCGCGAGTGCAAAGGACGAAAGGGATCGTCGGAGCCGCCTCCGTCGATGTCCCTGCTGCTGGCGCTGCGGCTGTGCGCGTCCCTCGTGCTGCTCGCCAACCTGCACCGGCTCCAGCGGCGCTTCCTGGCCCTGCAGCTGCTGCTGCACCTCGGCGCCCTCGTCGACGCCGTCCTCCGCGACTGGCTGCAGATCGGACGCCAGCGACTCGGCTGCTGCTGACCGGACCCAGAGTCCTTCGGCCATCGTTCGGCGACCCTCGTTTGTCGACCTCCCTGGGCTCGTGTCGTGTGATTCGCGAGTCGCTCGAAACCGTTATTGAGTAAAGACGACGACGACGACGTTGAAACCGCGAGGTGCGAAAAACGAAATTCGAAATTCGTAAACAAAGCGAACGCGGAAGAGGTGACCAAGAGAAGAAGAAGAAGAGAAGAGGTGACCAATAAGAAGAAAAAGGTAGAAAAATACCAAGGCGAAATTGTTGAAGAAGAGTTGAGTTGAGTGGAGTGGAGTGGAGAAAAATAAAAGAGGAAAACACTGAAAACCTCGAAATTCCCAAAGTGGGTCAAACGCAGCGTCGACCGCGACTGAGAAAGCGCTGCGACGACGCTTGGCCTCAATCGGTGCGAGAGTGAGTGCGACAACGCGACAGCAGCAGCGACTGAGACTGCGACAGCGACTGAACGCATCGCAGCCCAGATTCTGCGAGTCCGTGTCCAGAAGTGAGTGTTTTGGGAAATTGGCCAGATCGGATTTGAATTGGGTAGGAAGGAAGTGAGAAAATAGATCGTGTGTGGAACGAAGATCCCAGTGCGGTGTGGGGTCCGATTGAGTGGCTTCTGTGACTTCTGTGACCTTCTCAGAAGAGCTCAGTTCGCCACGGCCCACACGCGGTCCGACGACGACGACCATCGGCCGTTTGTTGAAGTAATAGCAATTGAAACAATAACAACAAGAACAAAAGTAACAATAATAACAGTCACAGTTGCCTCTTTAAGCAACAACAACTATTATCAAAAAAACATTACAAAAATAACAATAATAAAAACAACAACAAATATAACCACTGTCCATCGTGAGTCGTCGCGCGCAGCTTCGACGTGGGAACCAGCGATTTTCTTTGGAATTTTTGCAGAAACCCAACATAACAACAACAACAATAATAACAACAACAACAAAGTTTACAACAATAAAAATAAAATTAACAACAACAACAGCAACAACTGGTACCAGCACCACCACCACAGCAACCTCCGACTCCACCGCAATCCACGGCAGGAAGGTAAGCGTTGAAACCTTTGGCTTAAACTTAGCGTCTTGACTTGTCTTGAAGTTTACCAGAACACGAACGTATAACAACAACAACAACAACCACAGTTGGTGGATTGCAGTTGTAGTTGTAGGTTAGTTGTTGCCGCCGTGGTCGCAGTCGACGTCGTCGTCGCTGCCTTCGTTGGCTTCACTGCGACGTTGGGGTTAATTTTGCTTTGACTTCGAAAACAGGAATTTCCACTCCTACTTTTGTTGTTGTTCATTGTTTTTGTTGTTATTGTTATTTTCCTTCTTCTTCTTCTTCTTCTTGTTGTTGGTTCTTGCAGTTGAAGTATTTTTGTTGTTGTTGCTGTTCATGTGGTTTTTGTGAGTTTTCTCGATCGGTTGGAAAATGTTTGGTGCTTCTTTGCTGCTGCTATTTTTGTTGTTGTTGTTTTTCTCTTTGTTATTGTTGTTGGTTTTGTAGTTGTTATTTGTTGTTCTTCTGACTCCGTTAGTTGTTGTTGTGATTGCAATTGTTGTTTCTGTTGTTCTGATCAAGACGGCGAACGTTGGTATTTTGTCAACTGTTTTTTTTTAGCCCTTACAGGTCCTCTTAGCAACTGTTGTTGACTACGATTTCACCGTTACTCTCTGTTGACGATGATCTTAACTCTAGCCCTCAATAGAGTTTCGGCCAGGTTATACCAAGAAGCACGGTTCCAGGTTCCGAAGTGAGCAGGAACAACTTCAATTGTCGTCAACGTCAGTTAGTCGGTTGTTGTTTATCACGGTTTATCACCGTTTAGATTCGTATTCAGTTCACATCCCAGACCCAGCCTCAGATTTCGTTCAGATTCCGCGCAGTCGCCGTTTCCTCGGTTGCATCAGCGCCTCGCTCCAGCCGCGCATGCGTCTCAGGCAATTAATTTGAGTGCCCGCCGAATCGAGTCCGGAGCGGAGTCGGAGTCAGAGTCGAGTCGAGCCGAGCCGAGCCGAGGCCGATCCGCCTTCGCACTCGGAGCCGTCAAAAGGTGATGAAACCAGGGAGTTAATGTTCCGAGAAGGCGCTCGTTCGGCGGTACTCGAGACGGGAGTCAGTGGGGCGGGGGGGAGTGCGGTGAGGCCCCTCTAATCCGCAGCCAGTTAGCGAGTAATCGAGGCAAATTGTTCGCAGCTCCGTTCGACAGGGCATCATTTGTACCCGATGGGGTGGGGAGTTGAGGTGAGGTGCGTTGAGAAAGGGGAAGTTGCCCCATTCCACCGCTGCGGAACACATATGAGAGTGTTTGCTTGAGTATGTTTGATTGTGTTACGATCACTTCTACGAGGAGGAGGAAGGCGGACTCGAACGCCGCTTGACTCCGTCGTTCGACTTTCTCTGCCGACTGCTGGCAACAACAAACACCGTCCAAGAAACGCTCTAATGGGGGGATTTGTGTTTAAGTGGGGGACTCGTGGGGAGGCTGGAGTCGGACTAAGTATGCTAAACAAACAGCGGGCAGATCGTTGCTAATGAATGCGTCAGCGAGGCAAATAAGACGGAAGACTTTTTCATGTGTTTCTTTTTTTTTTTGCTTACTGAGAGTCGGGTGGGAAGGAGGCCTCTGTCTATGGCGGCCCCTTTTCTATCTGCCGCCTCTGGAACAACCCTCGGTCCTTCGCTCCTGCCACCCAACTGGGGGCGTGGGTTGGTAGGGGGTGAGGGTAGACGGACGTCACTCGCTGCAAGTGAATCAGGTTCGAGCTTGTTCGTCCGGTTGGGGCGCGAAATTAAGAAATGGATATTAATTATGCATGAATTAAAATTCTTTGTTAAAACGAGCAACAACCACTTAAGTAACGACAACAGCAACAACAACAACAGATGCAACAATAATAACAACAGCAATAACAAGAACAACAATAACAGCATCGACAATAAGAAACAACTACAATAACAGCATCAACAACCTCAACCAGAAACCGCTAAAATAATTTCAGTTTAAGTTCTCGTCGAAACAACGAATTTAAGCGGGGGAGACGAACGGGGACGAAGGTGGGCGGAGGGGGCGCCAGGGGCCATCGTTCGACTGAGGTCGTAATTGCTCCAGCGGCGGCTGCGACTCTCGGACCAACGACGACTGGAGTCGAAGCTGGAGCCTACGTGGAGGCTTCGAGAAGATGCGTCGACGTCTTGACGTCAGTGTCGATTGCGGTGGGGTGGAGAAGTGACACCAGCTGCGAAGGAGTCGACGCAGAGGACCTCCGAAGGCAGGGAAACGAGGCTAAGGATTCGTTATAAGCATTCACTCATCTGCCTGTCTGTGGTTCTCATCTGAGAAGTAGAAGGTTGAATCGTTGAAAAGTTAGGTCGTTGGAAGGTTGTTTCGTTAAAAGGTTGGGTCGAGGTAGGAAGAAAACCTTTGCTTAAAATGTTAGTTTCAATTTTATGAAAAGTCCGCGATCGCCACCCCGCAGTAGGGACCAGGACTCCCAACACTCTATAATCAATAGTCCTTGAACAGCAGAAGGATAGGTAGGGAGGGAGGGAGGTGATTGTCATCTGTCTGTCTCTGACTATGTGTCTCTCGTTGTCTGTCTTTCTCTCTCTCTCTGTTTGCCTGTGAACGAAATCGAGTGCTAAAAATGGCCAACAACTGGACAAGAAAAACTAACGAAAAAAAAAAAATGTCGAAACTGAAGTTTAAATTGACAACAACAAAAACAACAATAAGATCAGAGCACGATTAAACACAACTCGTGATCATTGGTTCAACAACGAGACTAACAGCAACATTAACAACAACAATAATAACAACAACAATAATAACAACAAAAATAATAACAACAATGACATCAAGACTAACAACAGCAATAACAACAAAAGGAAGAGTGACAACAAAAACAACAAGAAGAGTAACAATAATAACAACAATAAGTGTAAAAACAAAAATAAGAACAAGACTACAATCAAAAACAACAACAACAACGACAACGATGAGATGAATAACAACAACAACAACAACAACAACAACAAAAACTACATCGAGATTAACAACAACAGTGAGAGCAACGACAGCAAGCGAAACGAAAATTAATTAAACTTTAAAGCTTTTATTTATTTGAAAGCTCTCGACGGTCGCCTGTCCTTCGGAGTCGGAGAAGTCGTAGTTGTAGTTGTTGTTGTTATTGTTATTGTAATTTTAGTTGTTTTTGTTATCTTGTTGCTGCTGCTGCTGTCGATGCGCAGTTGTTCACAATGACATTCGCAGTGAGGAGTGAGATCTGAAGAGCTGCGTCCGAAGTTTGCCAGAGTTCAGTCCAACGACGAGCAGGGCGATGGCGTCGGAAGGGGGCGTGGCAGGGGGGCTGCCGTCTGCCGTTCATTGCGACACAATGTAATAAATTTGGCAATTGGCGAAATTTAAATAAAATACAAACAAATGAACGGTCGGCGATGAAGAGGCAGAAGAAGAGGGCGAAAAAGAGACAAGAGATACCCGATGGAGATGGCCTGCGGGCCGCAGCAGACGAAACTGGAATTTAATTTATGCAATGAACCAGTTTTCATGACTAACGCCAATAATTAGCCGCAGTCTCGACCTGCCTCGATCCCGCCTCCGGCCCTTCGAGGCATCATCTGGAGCCAAAATCTGAAGCCAGAAATAATACCCGATGCTTGATTGAGGACTTTGGCGCGGATTCCTTCGTCAGGCCATTGGAGTCGTAGGCGTCGTTGGCTTCACCGACGTTGACTGCGACATCGTCGAAATTCTCGTCGTCCCCTCTCGGGTTTCGGTCGGTTGGTTCGGGAAGGGCGTGGCGTGGGCGGCGGTGACGACGACGGCTGCAGCTGTAGTTGAAGGCGACCTCGTTGCGCGTTCGCCGGCGTCACGTTACCGCCGCCGATCGATGCTGCGACACCTGAGCGCTCGGACGTCATGCGCGACGGCCTCCAGTAACAGCCCCTCCTTCGAATGTCCCTCTATCAACCAAACCTCCCAAATCGCCCCTTGGAAGGGCTTCCCTCGAGCCATCGACCGGCGGAGTCCGGCGATGTCCTGCGATGTCCTGCGATGGCCCAGGGGGAGAGGAGGATGGAGGCTTCCCCTCACAGTTCGATCGAGTCGTCGAGGACGCTGAGCTTTAGACACCTTCCCGATTCCCGCGTGAGCCATCGAACTGTGAAGACTCCGCCTGGCCAACTGTTCGGAGTGATGGACGGACTAATGGATGAATGAAATGACTGAGGGAGGAGGGGAGTGACTGACAGATAGACCGACGAAGAGAAGGACGGACTAATGGATGAACGTACAGATGGACGGACAAATAGACGTACAGATGGACTGAGAGATGGACGGACAAATATATGTACAAATGGACAGACGGATGGACGGACGGACGGACGGACGGATGAAGGAACGACAACAATGCTGCAATAACACTGCAACAAACAACAATTCGTGTTCGCATTAAGATCGGATCTGCTCCAGAAGATTTCAGAAATCTCGTTCGTCTCAGTTGGTCGCTCAACTACGAAGACGCCGCCGCCGCCGTCTTCGGTTCATGCAGCTGAACCCCCGCTGCTTCTCCACCCAATACAAGCACTGGTCCCCACTGGCCACAACAGCAATAGCAATAACAACATCAACCTTAACAACAACAACAGACATAACAATATCAGTAGCCATCACTTCAACACTGTGGTAGAACAACCGACTCAAGAGAGAATGAGGGAGCGAGAAGGTAGAGAGGGAGGGAGTGAAAGGGATGGAGAGAAAGGGAGGGAGAGACAAGGAAAGAAAGATAGAGAGAGAGAGGATCTATATAAGATATATAGGGAGAACGAGAGAGCGTGATTGAAGGAATGTAAGAAATAAAGAGAAGAAAAGGTGGGCGGTGGTGAAACCGAGAGGGAAACGAAAGAATGCGACGCATCGGAGCGCAGAACGCAGTCAGACGAGGGCGGGGTTGGGTGCGCAGTGGGTGGGGGGGGATGCGTCGCTGGAGACAGGGTTGGGCTCCACCACTCGCTTGAGTCCTCTGGAGACCCTGCCCGAAGGTCGGAGGTTCTCCTCATCGTAGACATCGTGGTGGGCGCAAGGCGGAGGTGGGCAGAAGTCAGAAGTGAAGGCTTTCGACCAAAGTCTGTCGGTGGGCGGGGCGAGGTCGATGTCGATGGATGGCAAAAATTTAAGGAATTAATTTGGTGAATTTCGAATATGTTGCGATCGTTACGACAAGAACAGAAACAACAGAAATAATGGAAAAAAAATAATAAAAGTCAAAGGATTCTTGATTGTTGCTGCACTCGCTGAATTCGCTGAGTGGGATGTTACAGAGGTGGAGATGGTAAGAGAGGAGTGGTGAGGTTGAGGGCGAAGTCTGGCTGTCCGGGAGATGGCGACTTTTGAAGTATTCGATTGGGATGCATTCGAGCGAATTGCATTTAACAGATACGATTTATTTGCAAAAAGCGAATATCTTTTTAAAGTAAAAATGACAGCGTGAAGAGAGAGAGAGAGGTGAAGAGGGAGGACACGAGAGGGGGCGAGGTGGGAAATGAGGTGATGGGTGGGTGGTTGGTTGGTTGATTGTTGAGTTGGGGGTGTTGCGCCATGTTGCCTTTGTTTCGAGTGGCGCAAGAGTAGCAACAAAAACAAAAACATGCATCGCTAGGAACTCGAGCTGAAGCGGTGCGAGTGAAAGTATCCGCGAGATACATGATACAAACGACGTTGGCGTTGACGTTGGCGACGGCAGCGGCAGCGACAGAGACTGCAACCAGTGTGAGCGACAGAGACAGAACGAGTGTGCGTGTTTTTGGGGGGACGGTCGGGTTGAAATGTTATGAAATGCCTGCGACTGACAATGATTTTAAAGCAGCAACGGCAACGACAACAACAATGACAACTATGAAAAAAACAACAACAACAATGGCAACTATGAAAACAAAAACAATGACATGTATGAAACAAAAAAAAACAAGTACAACTGGAGCAATAAAAACAGAAAAACAATGGCAATTGCAAGAAATAAATGTAAACAAGAAACGACGCTTAAACGAAATGAAACGAAACACAACACGAAAAGCTGGTGGGAGAGAGAGAGGGAAGGGGTGGAGGGGGGTAGAAGGGTGGTGTATGGGGCAAAAGGAGAAGGGGGGGGGGTGTGGGGTAAGCAGGCTGTCCGAAAGATACGAAGGTTCGCGCCGCGTATCGCAGAGTTCGCATTTCTGGCGTTTTTCCTCGCGTTTCAGTTTTTGCTGCTGTTGCACGTTGTTATTGTTGTCATTGTTATTGTTGTCATTGTCATTGTTGTTTTTGTCATTTCTATCATTGTTGTAATCTTTGTTGTTATCATTGTTGTAATCGTTGTTGTTGCAGTGCAATTAAATCGCATCGACAGCAACACGTCCAACTGAAACAGCAGAAGCAACACTCGCATCAACAATAAAAGCCGTCAATAGACGTTTTGACCCGACGACTGACTGATGGCCATCTGTCGCCGAGGCAGACGACAATGCCACGCCCCCCTCCCTCGTCCGACCAACTCCGACCATCGGCCCTTCGAGAGGAGGTCATCGCGTCACCTCGGCCTGGTTTCCACCCTACGGGATCTGATGAAAATCTATCAGCAGCAGTTGAAGTCTGAGCTCGATCAAGCGGTCTCGTTGCGCCGTTTTCCAGCCTCGTCTTCTTCGGGGAATCTTCGCAGAGTTTCTCCAAACAAGAGATGGTCAGCTCCGCTACTTGGTCAAGACTGGCCACGACGAACAAGACATCGACATCGGCCCTGACCAAGAGGGAGTCCAACGGCGTCCGCGACAGAAGAAAGCGCAAACTAACGGATGATAGAGAGATGGACGGATGGATAGACGGACGAGTGGACGGACGAGTGGACGGACGGAAAGACGTACGGATGAGGCGACGAATGAATAGACGGATGGACAAACGAATGGACAGATGGAGGGACGGACGGACGACCAGACGGAGAGACAACAGTCTCGACGAGGTCTGCTGAAAAGGCAAACTCGAGCCCATCTTCGACTTCGAGTCCAAATCGGAACCCTCCGCGATGGTCGCGATCCATCCATCGATCTATCGATCGATCGGTAGAGCGCGAGCCGTCAACGGAAAGTGGTCGAAGCCGAACGTGGCTCGACAAAGAAAGCATTTTCTTTTCCCCACATAGCTCGATGACGTTTTCCACGAATTCGCTTGGCCAAGTGGAGCCACCGCCGTCCAACTTGACTTCTTAATATGGAATCAAAATCGATTTCGGAGGCGATTTGGAATCGAACTCGGAGGCTGCTTCGAATCGGAGATGTTTTTGGTGTCGTCTGGAGATTTGTGTGTGAGGTTGATCCTAATGAGTTCATGCTCTGCCCTTCTCCCCAACTTTGTTGCAGACCACGGCCTCTCAGTTCAAGGCGAGCCCGGAGCCGAGAGGAATCGGCGGAGATGCTGCTTCTTGTTTTTCGCCACCACCGACCGCCCCCCGGCGAAACCCATTCTTGGTGGCGAAGAATTGGGACACCAGATGCATCGCGACTAGTTAGAAATCTCGCAGACAGCGAAATTACAACAATGACAAAAACAACAATAAAAACAACAACAACGAAAACAATAACAAAAAACTCAAACAACTGCAATAACAACATTACTTTACAACAAACATCGCACACATCGTATCGTGAATCGATGCATCGAAGAAAACGTTTCACCAACAACAACAGCAATTACAACAACGCCAAATGGTCGAAACTGGTTGGCAACGAGGCAACCGATAATTCTTGTGCTCGGTACCGCGATCGAAAGAAGGAGGAGGAGGAGAAGGAGGCCAGGGGGAGCGATGGGGATTGCGAGAAGGAACCGAGGCAACCGGTTTTTTCCGAGACCAGACGGGTTCGAGTTTCCGCTGGGCTCGGTTTGGGGCAGGAGCTGCCGATGGAGGGCCAGATGTTTGCGAGAATGAGATGGAGAATGGGATGGAGCAACGGGATGGTGAATGGGGATTCGGGAATGGGATCTCCTCGTGCCGTATGGAGCAAGGGATCGCAACGGCAGATGCAAAAAACGAAAAACGAGTTTTCGTAGGTGGGGCGGCCGGTCGGGAGTCGGTTGGGTCAGGTCGCCTCGCCGTTCTGGACCAGGTGGGAAGAAGCCATGGAGAGTTGCCAACTAATTGTGAAAAATTACAACCGCCGTCGCGGGACCCCGTCTAAGGTCGAAGAACCTCCCGGTGACGACCCGAACCGACCCCCCATCGGCCCACGGTTTCCGATGGTCGACTGCGAGGGTTTTTGTTTTGGTCTAGGTGTTTTATTATTGTTGTTGTTATTGCTTTTTATATACAATAAACAATGTGTTTTTTTATTTTTTATTTTGAGATGTTGTTGGTATTTTTTTACTATCGCTAATGTTGTTGTTGTTTAAGAAGCTCTCTCTGCCCCCTCTCAATCTGACCAAAGCCGAGTTTGATTAATTGCACTTGCCTTGCTTCGAAAAGGCCGAGTTTGGTTTGGCCGACTCTGGCCGGGCTGCCTCGAGAAGCTCTTGAACGACACTGGGTGGAGAACATTAATTTCCCAACTGCAGGCCGCTCATACAGGGTGCGCCAGAACCAAAAGTCAGCAATGGTCGGGATCGGTTTTTGAGCCAAGAAGGAGAAAGGCGGAGAAACGCAAGTCAAGAGCCCGAATATTCGGAATGGGGAACGACGTCAGACCCTCAGGTGTCCTCGTCAACTGCGACGTCGACTGCTGTTGCTGCTGCCGTTGAACGACCCTGTAACGCGAGTGCGAGTTGAATCCGAGCCTCGTGGCGGGCTGAAATTAGAAACTAAATACATGGTCATTAACGTGCTCCGAAGAAGACGCACTCGCCGTGTGAGTGCGAAAGTATGTGTCGAGGTGTGTGTGTGTGTGGAGCAAATGATATTGTCTTAGCGGCCTCTTGTCTTTCTACTTCTTCTTCTTGGTCGGGTGCGAGCATGCGCGAACGCTTCTGTCCGTCTCATATATGTCTGTCTGTCTGTCCGTCCGTCCCTCTCTCCGTCCGTCCGCATTGCGCAACAGATGCGAAAACTAGAGAATCGAGGCGAAAATAATCGTAGCATGAAGAACGATTGCAAACAATGAAATATGGCAACGCTGCAGGGCCTCTGCTGCTTCAGTTGTTCCTGATATTGTTGTTATTGTTTTTGTTTGTTGCTAATGTTTTTTTTTTTTGTTTTACCTATTGTTGTGTTTGTTGTTATTGCTGTTGTTGCTTTAACTGCTGTTGCAGAAATCGCCTTCGAATCCGGCGGCTTTGCGAACATGAAGCGACCAAAGAAGGCTGTTTGGTGAGTCGAGGAGCCGGAGTGTCGCAACCTTAACAAGAACAAAAACAACAAGAGCAACCATAAACAACAACAATAACAACATTATTAGCCATTACAACAACATCGGCCATACCATTCATTCCACTTCCATCTGGGCTTCGTTGAGTTCTGCAAGAAAGTATCATGAGTTCGCACTTCCATGGAGTTGGAGTATGAGAAGGAGGGGGATGGGCGATGGGGATGGACTCTTCAGTTCTCTGAAGCCAGGGAAACCCTGGAACCACAGAAGCCAACGAGGTTCGACGACTCCACGAACTCCTCGTTCAAAATTAGCCCGAGCCGGAAACGACGCGTGCTCACTTCCGGCATCACAACTCATTCGGCAACGAGTCCGGGTTTTCCACTGTGTCGTTCGGCAGTGGAGCTTAATTTTTTCAACAACAACTATAACTTTAACTCCAATAATATTAACAACAACTTCAATAATATTAATAACAACTTCAATAATATTAACAACAACTCCAAATACAACAACTCCAAGACATCAATGTAACAACTGCCAGATGGATGAATTCGTTAAGCTTGGCTTTTGCACGATTCTTTCGCATGGCGCCCGCTCCACTTCAGCCTCTGCCTCTGGCATCGTGCGTCATAAAAGTAAGGTTTGCACAAACAAATCCTTCTTTACACTACCACTGAAACACTACCACTCATATACTGACACACACACACACACACTACCGTTTACACTCACCCCCACACACGTGCGTGTCTCGCGAGCTCCACGAACCGCTTTCAAAACGTTCGACGGGGCCTCGGGGCCGTCAGAACTCGGCCGACCGGGTGCAGAACCGGCTCCGATCGACATCGCGCGATTAGCAAACACGACGACCGCTCTTATTTCCCCCTGTCTCCTGCTCCCTTCGCTCTCGCTCCTCCCTCTCTCGATCTCCTCCTTTCACTCCTGCTTCCCCCCATCTCCTCCCACTTCCATCGCCACCACGACCGCCATCGCCGTCGACGACCCGCAGCAGGAACAACAAAGCTGCCAATTAGTCTGGGCCGCAACAGGTGCCGAACCCGAGCACGTGTCGCCGCAGCCTGGGACTAATTCGCCCCCCATAATGGCGACGTCCCGGGCCACCCTCAACAATCGAGGGATGGGGGAGCTCGGCAGCCACGGCGACTGGCCGCAGACTCACGGTTAATGGAGCGCGGCCGAGCCTCGGTTACTCAGAGGGTGCTCGTGGTTAATTACGGCGAGTGGTCGTCGGCTTCCCGCGACTTGTCGTCGCTCGACTTAAGTTGGGTGGGGTTGAAATGGGGGAGTCTCCAGAATCCACCTCCTGCCCGAAGACTCCTCGTTGCATGTCTCGGAGGAGGATTCGAAAGACCCAGATTCGCTGATCCACCGTTTCATCGACCGTGCATCGACCGTATTATGGACCGTGCATCGACCGTGTTATCGATATCAAACTCGAATCGACTCCCCACAAAGTGGCCTAACTCGATATTAGGACTGCCCCCCCCCCCCCCTTCGAACCACAGACCCCACCACAACTCGACTCTAATGCAAAACCGTTGGCAACGCGTTCATCGAATTTCGCGCCACCGCAAATATTTGAAGCGAAGGCTCTTTGGCGAAAGGGAGCCGCGGTAATTAAAAACGCGTTTCCATTTTTGTGGCGGCGGTCGTTGGGGTCTGGGCCGAGGAGCCCTGGGTATGCGTGAGTGTGCGTATGTTTTGGTGTGTGTGTGGTTGGGTGCGTGAGAGTTTGGATTTTGATAAACATGAAACGGTAACCGCGGACCGTGTGCGAAATTCCAGCCGCAAACACACGATTAATTGGCATTTTTCGACGAAGGGCGGCGGTGCCGGGGGCTCCAAGGGGGGCTGTTCTATATTGGGGATGCCCTGCCGGCGGTCGCAAATCGTTGAAACTGTAGGCGACCCCAATTCCAGCAGCATTAAAGGAAAATAGGATCCCTTACATTCGGGGTAATTTAGATAGATCGAAAGGGATCCGATGACATTCGTTGAACCAGGGGCGACGGGTGGAACCTGCCCCTCTGGCCACCAGTTTCGAAGCTCCTCCACCGTCGTCGTTGCCTGGACCCATCGATCCATGGGTGAAGACCTCTCGATGCCGGCCGACCTACCATTAAAGAGCCATTAGCTCGAGTTTCTCCGATTGCAGCATTCAGGTGAACGAAAACTGAGATGCCACCATCATCTCTCGTTCTCTCTCACACGCTCGCACTCATCCACACCGAAATTAGACGAAAACATCCAAAATCGAGCCCGCGCATCGATCGCTCGTTTTTCCCACAATTAAAAACCAACGAGAGGTCGATCGTGGTTTCGACAGTCGATGGCTGCCGGCGCTGGTCAACGATCGGCGCTGAGGGTCCGGAGCGTCTGGCGGGTGGTGGCGGCGGGCGACGGCCGAAGCAGTCCAAGGTCCGGTGCCAGCTGGTGCCCTCTGGGGGGGAGGGAGGTAGGCAGGTAAGTTGAGAGGCCGGTCTCACTTCCGGCGCTGACGTCAGCCGACGGCAGACGACCCGCAGCGGCAGCGTTCGATGCCATCGTTTTCGCTCATGATTCGCCCTACTTTCGACTCCGAGGCGACCCTCTTCGAGCCGGTGTCGATGTCTTCGATTCGCAATGATCGATGGGAGGGGGGTAGGGAAGGGAGGCGGGGCATCAACTGCGGCAGACGGCATCGATCGGCGCAGCGTCTGATGGAGCGAAGCCCACGAGCTGGAGGCTGGAGGACACCGGGTTTCTTCTGAGGACGGAGAAAGTTCTGCCCGCAGTGAGGCGTAGAGAATCGAAGAGAGGCGAAGAGAAGGAGGAGGAGAAGATGGAGAATGAGGAGAACGAGGAGGATGTGGACTCAGTGGACTCTCGCGGAAGCACCGAGGTCGAGCAGGGAGAGATCGCGACGAGATCGCTTGGGTTTCTTGCATCGTTTGAGTTTCTTTCATCGCTTCGGCTTCTTTCATCGCTTGAGTTTCTTTCATTTTCTTCGACAGTCGGCACTCGGCGCATTTTCATTGACTGCTCGTCGTGAGCAATTCTCTGGCAACGCCGCACGACGTCGTCGCTACGTCACAAGACGAGACGAGAACAGCCGGTCCAAGTCGAGTCGGTCTTAGCCATGTTGATTCGAACCAAGCTGAGTCGAGCTTGGTCGAGACTCTAACGAGGCCTATTCATGCCTTCATATGGGCTCGATCCACTCGACTCCACTCGACCCCCCCACCCCTGCTCCTCACGTGACTGGTGGCGGTCACGATAACGAAAGCGCGGTGACACCGAAACGCGAGAGGCGGCCGATGGTCGACGAGTCGAGGGGTGGGCGAGGAGAAGAGAGGCATGGAGAGCGGAGTGACAAGGGGAAGAGGGAGCAAGAGAGATGCTTTCCTCTCGCGAGTGGAAACCCACGGGGAAAGAGACAATGGCGGCTGCTTCTGTTTCCATTTCACTTCTCGCCGCGGCAGAAGCAGAAGCGAAAACCAAGTCAAGCACTCGACCGAACCCTGGACAGAGGGGCAGCGACAGCGGCAGAGACGGCGGCAGAGACGGCGAAGACGGCAGCAGAAAGTGCGTTGATGACGAATGGAATGAAATGGAATGGAAAGAGCAAAGAGGAAAGAAGGTGGCTGAGGAGAAAAAGAGGAGGAGGAAGGGGGGTGGACGGAATTAGTCGTGAGTCTAATTTAATTGCCTTTGTCTTGTTGCGAACAAAGTTTTCTCGCGCGTTGGCAACGCGACAACGACAGCGGCCGCGACAGCGACAGCGACGGAGGAAACTTTCTTGAGCAGTGCTTCCAAGTTTGGCGCCGATCCACGCATTTCAATCAGATGGTGGGTGCGTTTATGGTGTTGATCATTGTTGTTGCTATTGTTGCTATTGTTTTAGTTGTTGTTATCGTGATCGGTTTTCGTGCTTTCGATGCAGTCTGCATTTTTTGGCCAAGTAACAACAACAACAACAATACAAACAACTCAAGTGTTGCCACTGTTTGTCGTTGGTAATTACAATTTCAAGTAGTTGTTTTCTGTTTTTTCGTTTTTTTTGTGTGTTTTTGTAAAGGGTAATGGTCAGTTGTTGTTTTTGTTGTTGTTGTTGCTGGTAATGTCGTTTTCACTTCGCAAACATCGGCCGATATTTTTTTAGGTGTTTTCCCGCCTGTGTTTATATTGTGGCTCGGTCAAATTGTGTCATAGGCGAAGTCACGTAATGTGTCACACGCCCGACAGACAGACAAACGGACGGGATAAACAGACATATCTCTCTAACGAATGAAGACGCTCATAGCAGACGAACCGATCGACAGACGGTGAAATGGAGAGTCTCAATGGGTGGACAGACAAATATACAAACGGACTGATAGACGGACAAATGGACAGACAAATGTACAGTCAAACAGACGGACGAACAGATGGACGGACAGACAGCGGGATGGACAGACGCACTCGCATTCGCAGCGGATTCCAGCGAAGAAACTCTCACACGGAGGCAATTGAAAGTCTGCAGCCGAGCGTCAACAGAATTCCTATGCGATCTCCGGACCTCTGGGTCCCCTCGGATCCACCTGAATCCCCTCGTTTTAGCCGATGTCTTCTTCTTAGGTCCGCCGGGCCATTGAAAATAACAAACTCTAGTCTCGTTAGTACATTTTTTCGGCATTATTATACTTTAATTGTATCCTCCCCCTGACCTGATACAACTGGAGGCCCGCCTCCGAGAGATGAAGGTCGCACCCTCACCTTCCACCATTGCTGGCGCTGTCGCTTCCTGGCTGCGTCAGCGACCGTCTTCCGCTGGTCTTGGTCTGGTTTCGGTGTCGATTGATCCGGGGCCCGCGGCTGCCCCACGGCGATGAAGAATCGTGGCTTTGTTTTTGCCATTGCGGTTGCTATTGTTGCCATTGTTCAACATTTGTTGTTTTTAAAAGTGCCTCTATTATTGTTGTTGTTGTTGTTAGTGCGCTCCATGATCGCTGAAACAACACTCGACACAATAACTGGCCATTGCTTCAAACCCAATGAATAATGACGGCGACTCCTCAAGGTCGATGGATGATGATCACTCATCATTATGGCCACAAAGCCAAACATCATCGTCAAAGTCATTAATACCAGTAACAACAACAACAACAACTACAACTCCAACATCAATAACAATAGCAACAAAATCACCATCGACAATGCCAAAAAGGAAGTGTTGTCTGCAGTTGCATAACAAAGCCAATGGAACGGTTGGAGTTGTTGCAGTTGGAGCGACCACTCGAGAATTCAATTCAACCAACAACAATAACCGATATCCGATCCTGATTGTCAGTAAGCCAACATCAACAACACAACAACAACACAACAACAACACCTGAACAATGCCAATCGACGCCTTGCATTTGCATCACGAACAAAAGCGAACGGTGTCGGTTTCGTTGATGGCTCCACCGAGCGATGTTCGGGCCGGGGGGGGGGAGGACGTTTGGCGAAATCAAATCGCATCGCAGAGACGAACAAAGGATCCCCTCTCGAGCTGATCGACGGGTCCGACCGACCGACCGACCGAGGATTGCGTGCGAATTCTTCTCCTCTTTCCTCGACTCCTTTCTCACCACCTTCTTCACCGTTTTCCCTCCCAGTGATGGGTGCTACGGATTTGTGCGTCGGAGGCAGGCGCCGATCGTTGGTGAGTCATCGCAGCGAAGCGAGCGTGGGCAGACAACGCGATCACGAGCCGATCGCCATCGGCTCCAAACTCCACGTCCGACCCTCGCCCCGAGCTCTGCCAAAAGACGATGGAGCGATCTGTGTGTTTACGAGATTGAGTCGAGTTGAGTCGAGTGGAGTGGAGCCGAGGTGAGGCGAGAGAGTCGACGAGTCGGCCGCCCAGACACACAAAACTTGATGTAGGTCAACCATTCGAACGGTTCACGGCGCGGAGACGCACGGTCGCTGCGCCTTCGACACGGACCGGGCCAAGACGGACCTCGCAGCAGTGGGAGGAAGTCGTCGTAGCTCCGAAGGGCATCGGTTCAGCCGACAGATCATTATTCATTCGGACCGCAGCGAATCGCGCCGTCACTCGACAGCGACAGAGACAACGACATCGAGTTGCGATCTTTTGTTTCACGGTGCCGGATGTGGCCCAAGAATTCCGCCTCCTCCTCCTCCAAGTGTTCGCGAAAGAATCCAGTTGTCCCTCACCTTGGACTCGGGATCGTCGGTTCGGTTGGAACGCGCTTTCCAACCTGGACACTTGGAATATCGGACCCGCTGACCCGCGAAGATCACTTCGGCTGATCCCAATGAGCGAGCGATCGCGAGAGAGCGAGGGGAGAAGAGAGCGAGATTCACACCCGTTCGGAGAGAAACCCAACGGCCGAGAGGGCTATAAATAAGCATTCTATCGTCAGCATCGCATCGAGTTAACGGCATCGGACCAGCTCCGTCCGGAGACCCGCCGAGTGACAACCGTCGAAGCGACTGCGACTGCGGCCGAGGCCGAGAACCAGAAAGACGACTTTTCCATATTGGGTGCTAATGAGTTAATGCACGGCCGGACCAGGCCGAGCCGACTCGACCGTTCAAGACATGTGATCGTGACGCTCTCCGCGTCTCCCCCGCTCCGACTTTGTCTCTGTTTGTTTTGGCCGGGTAGAGCGGGCCGTGCAGCAGTTCAGTTAGAAAGAAAGAAGGAAACCCAGTCTCGATTATGGCTGTCGCTTCTTATGTAAATAGCAATAGTCTCGGCCTGACAAGACCAACTCAAGCGATCTCCCTCCACTCCCGCCTCTCCGTTGGCAACCTGCTGTTCGACTAGCGGAAGCCTCAGTCACAGCTTCAGCTGGAGCTCTAGCGGGGCCGATGCACATTCGGCGCGCTCCAACTGTAACACTTCGCACGGGACCCCGGATTTTCTGGTTCGGGCCTGACAGAGAGCCGTGACGTAACTGTTCTGCCAACCGCTGAGGTGTTTGGGCCGCTCTCCACCGAATGGCGGGGGACGTCGACGACCCGAGTCGCCGGGGTCAGTGGAAGAAGCGCTTCGTCGTCAATTGCGGGAAGCGCTTCGTCGCCAATTGGTCGCGGGAGGAGTCGGAATCGGAACCGTCACGGGACACTCGTCGATTCGGCACGGTTGGAGGGCGTCGGATCCGCAGCAGCTCCGTCGCGATTCTCTCCAGAGCCATTTAATCGACTTCTCTTCCTCCTTCTTCCACCCTCATCCCCACTCTTTCGCACCTCTTCACGTCACGGATTTAATTGGATTTGCTTTTCAATTGGTGCCAGACTTGTGTATATTGCGGACATAACTATTTGCGCCTTGTTTACGATTTAAAAACCACACCGCCCCGTCCTGCCCCGCCCCTCTCCACTGTGTGGCGATATTTCACCGATGCATAAATGCAAATAAATAACAACACAATATTTATAAAATATAAATATCTCACCTCGCTCTGCTTAGAGAGCAAAAAAGGTTTTAAATTTTTAATTTTAATTACCGTAGTTTTTATCGATTCTGCACGGTGGACAAATTGCTGGGCTAATGGGATATTGTCGATGGTCCTTCGTAGTCCTCGAAATCAAGGTTGGGGTTCAGTTGGAGCATCGACCACTTGGGGCGTGGTCCCCCGACTTTTTTCCCAGCTGTCCACGGGGGGGAACTTGATAACGATGCCATGATAACATGGTCGTAAATACGCGCGTCTAACGGTAAAAGCATTCTAAATGAATTCCAGAACTGCCGCTGCCGCCGCCGTCCGTCGCTAAATCCCCACTTCGATGTGTAATTAATGGCCATCAGTGCTGCCAGATCGCCGTGCATTGTTAGGCAAATTTCGAGAGCTCTTCACTTAGGCGAATTAAAGCGTTATTGTCGGCCAAGGGAATTAAGTTCTATTGTGAACGACAGATCGTTTAATTTGTGGCCTTTCTCCGAGCCGGCGATTTGAATGACAATCGCTCGGGCCCGAGTCGAGACGATCGGCTTAAATTGTGGCCGGGGCACGATCGGGTCTGAATCAGCGTCGGGTCGATCGGTTCGGAGGGAGGCGATCGAGAACTTCGACCTCGTTGATCTCTTGGTATCCCAAGTGGAACTTTCAACGGATCGAAGCCTCTCAAATGCCGAGTAACAGAAGCTGGTCCACGGTTTGGGCCATCCGAGGTTCGCTGTCCACCCGCCGCAGGATCCGGCCGACTCTCAAGAGGAGGCGAGGCGACCTCAGTTGGAATGATCTCATTCCCAATCCACGATACTGTGCGAGAGGCTTCAGATGGGGGCTCCCCAAGAAGAGAGCTCAGCGACTCAACTCGACTCGATTCGTTCCGTTTAGTTCCGTTACGTTTCGTTCCATTCCGGTTAGTTCCGTCGTTCCGAGCCGAACCGTTTCTTCGCGATTCGCTTCGCCTCGATCCGTTCTCCATCTCGCTTCTCTTCATCGTCATTCTTCATATGTTATTCGTATGATTTCGTTTTATTTTTCTTTCTTTTTTTAAGTTTTTATTTTTGCTAAATTTTTGTTGTTTCTTCTTCTGTTTCTATTTTCATTTTATTTTCGTTTTATTTTCAATTTCGTTTTATCTTTATTTTCTCTCTTATTTTATTATTTTTCGTTTTTATTTTTATTTTGTTTTCATCTTTATTTCGACTTGTTTTTGTTGGCTTTAATGAGGCTTGAAATACTCTTGCTTTGAGAAATGACGGCGACGGAACAACAACAACAGCAATAACGAAGGACGGCAATAACAACAATACCAAACATAACAAGAGCAACAATTACAAAAAATATAACAACAACAACTACTCAACTGCTGAATGTCAAATGCAACATTTTGTCAAATTGACAAAAGCTTTACGGGAGTTGTTGCTATTGTTGTTGTCGCCAGTGTGTTGTTGTCATTATGTTGTTGTTATTGTCATTGTGTTGTTGCTATTATCATTGTGTCGTTGTTGTTACTGTGACAGAGCCATGACTTTGAAAGCGCTCGGCGATAATTGGCGCTTTGACAGTCAGCTGTCGCCCGATCCGTCACTCGCCATTCGCTCCCCATCCCCTTCGCTCCGTTTGCGCCAACCCTCACCAAACACTCGACCATCGGTGGAGCGGGACCGAAGGCGGTGACGGCTTGACCAGCTCTTCCAAGGCGAAACCGTTGCTGCTCGGACGGAGGGCGTTGCCACCTGGCCATGGTTGACAGAACCGTCCACCATCCACCACGGGAGTTCCAGCATCGCTCCAGCCTCCGCTCCATCGCGTCGCTTGTGCTGACTTCAGCAACGACGACGACGACGACTTCTTTTCGCCGTCCGCCTCCGTCGATGTCAGCCGCGTCGCCGTAAATGGATCCGACGCACTCGCGCCCCGACGACCGCCCGACGACCGCCCCCTCGCACTCGATCTGCGGCTGCGGCTGAAGTGCACTCGTATTTAAATCTAAAGGTCACCTTCCTTTCACTCGCAGCCACTTCGAGGCGTCCACCCTACAGCCGGCATCGTCGCCACTCATGGGTCGGGTCCTCCTTCGTCTCGATTCGACTCAGCCAGGTTCGATTCTCCATCGCCAGGGTCGGTGGTGCCTCGTGTAGGGCGCGAGTCGCAACTTCTTGCCGCCTGCGGGAGGCCGAAAGAGCCGCCGTCCATGAATTACACAAATGGCAAATCAGCGTGCGACCGATCTGGATTTTCCGGTCTTTTCACGCCCTGCCCCCGCCCTACAGGCGACCTTTCGCCACCGAGCGAGCGATCGGAGCGAACGATCGGTTGTAATGGCGATGCCACCTCATGTGACGCCCTCATAAATTCACGTGTTTATATGGCGGAGTTATTTCTGAGCGCGGCTTCAGGAAGTGCCAACGACAGGGTCGACTTCAGGTTTAGGTCCAGGTTCAATTTCTGTTCCAAGTCCAACTTCAGTTTCAGCTCCATGTTTAGTTCCAACTTCAATTCAAAGTTCTTGTCCAGGCCCTGAAGCTATCCCTCGGTACATTCGCTATGAATCTCGAGTGGGCTTTTCCAATAAGTTCAAATGGTCCCGTAGCAATGGTTCAGTAGCGAGAGAAATGAGAACGAGAGGTCGCGTGAGTCACACCCTCGGCCTCCAGAGCAAGGTGCGGCTCCGGAGTCGGTCGTGTGGAGAGCCTTCGGACGCCCTCGGGCGGATCTTCCATTCGCTGCGGTCAAGTGTCTCAGTCGTAACAGCTAAAATAACAGCAATAACAAAAATAACAACAATAACAATTACACTAACAACAAAAATAACAATATCAACAATTCGGTTGCAGGCATTCTGGGCAACTGGTTTTTCCTCCTCCTCTCGGTTGACTTTTCGACAACATTTGAACGGCATTTCGTTCACAAACCCAAACGAACGACGTTGCCAGATTGGGCTGCTCCAACGTCGGCGACAGCGACAGCGTCTGCGCCTCCTCAGGAGCAGAGTTGCCAAATGTCGTGAGGGAGTCGTCGGATCGTCGGATCGAGCGCCCCATGGCATTCACGAACGAAGCGAGGCAGGGCTTTTGTAACGTGGGATCGTTGGATAAGTTGATTGTGCCCTAGGGAAAGGGGGTTGGCTCGAGGGGAAGGGATGGGAGTAAGTGTAAGTGGGAGGGAATTTGAATGGGAGTGGCTCCTGTGGTGGGAATGGATTCTTTAGGCCAACGAAGGGGAGGCGCCGTTATAGCCAGGTGAAAGGAACAGAGGACAAGAATGTTTACGGGAAGACGGGAGTCAACAAGGGATTCAGAGTATCGCAAGAACCCTCGTTAAACCAAAGTTCAAACGGTTGAGTTTCAGAATTCTCCAAATCGAGTTCTGTGATGCGATGACGGGGGGCGGCGTCGCTGAAGCCTAATTGAGCATCGCCGCAATTATTACGGTATCTCGGCGGGAACCGATAACGGCGCAGTTGGCATCGACTTCGGGGGCAGCAGAACGCGAACGCAGGAAAAGAGTAAAACCATAGATGAAAACAGAGAAGTCGAAGAAGAAGAAGAAGAAGAGGAAGCGACGACGACGACGACGCACGCAAACCCCAAATTTGCGCGATGGACCGGATCCGATCGGTCGGTCGGTCGATCGGTTCAACGAACCCGGCGCCGGCCTCTGGAGTCGATCGCTCGGAAGCGTTAGTATATGTTGTTATTATTGTTGTTGTTGTTATGGTCTCCTATCGTACAAATCGAAGCATCATCTAATCGGATCGAAGATTTTTGGGGGGATGCCAAAAGGGGGCGTGTGGGGCAGAAACAAACGCGGGTGCGGGAATTAAAGCCGATGATGCGAATAAATTGAGTCGTCTCCAGTTGGTCAGGGTCAAGGGGAGACGAAGGGGGACTCCAAGGGGAAGGTCTACTCAAGGGAGGGGTCTGAGGAAGCCCCATCGACCCTCTCGATCGACTCCCGCCCATCTACGGTTCCGTTAAAGCGGATGCTCCAGAAATAATTCTTCGTATTATGGAGCGTTGTGGAGCGATTTTCGCGGGAGACAACGACAAAATGAGCAAAAGCAAGAAAATGTGACAAGAAAAAACAAAACATGAGGAACAACAACAGGGAGTCTGTGGCTTAGGCTTAAAGCCACGAGGCAGGGGGCAGAATCACTGCCACGCCCCCTGACGATGGCGGGCGACTTTTTATCGCCAGCCTCCGGGGTTGCGGCTGCGCGTCGACCGCACGGCGCGTGACTTTCGTGGGGAGGGCGGCGAAGAGGTCGGAGGTCATATTTACCGAAAACATCACGTGTGCAATGGACCACAGCATCAGCAACAACAAAAACAAAGGCAACAGCTGCAACAACAATAAAGGCAGCATCAACAATACCAATGACAACAGCAACAACATTTTTTATTAACAATCCACAATTAAAATGTATTTTCTCTCTCTTGCTGGTTCTCTCACACTCTCGTCCAACCACTCATGGTCGGGCTTCGGCTTCGCTGGGACGAACGAACACGAACAAAAACAATAGCAACAACGACTACAAGTACAACTATGACTGCAACAATGGCAACATCGACAACAACAACCACAGCGAGAGCAACGACAATGACTGCAACATGTTGTCCGTGATTCATGGCGCCAATGAGTGGTTCCCATTCTCCTCCCCGCCCCGCCCCGCCACGCCACTCCACGCCCCCGCCCTCGTCATCATCCCACCGACTGAGAGCAGAGCGTAAAATTAATATTAAAACAATCTCGATGCGTTTCAAGGATTGCAATAACACCAACAACAACAATATAGGGAGGCCGAGAGTTCACCACGACAACGACAACAAGAACAATACGATACGATACGCATCCTCCTGCAACACGCAGGACGTGGATCATTAAATCGGAGCGTGGGGCGGTTGCGGTTCTGACTCGTTGAATATTTATAAAGCGGCCGCAGGGAACGATGGGAGGAGGGGGCTTTGGAGCTGTTTGAAGAGATGTGGGGAGGGGGAGGAAGAAGGGTTGGTGACTAAAGAGGGCTGAGGTAAGAGAAACGAGGGACAGAGTTCGGCGTGATTAATTAATAATATTTAAGCCCGATCGCCCGAAGAATTAACATGATTATTCAAACATATCCGACACCGCACTGAACTCCTCCGCCCCCCTCCAATTCCACGCCACGCCCCCTCCGTCCATGGCACGCCCCGCCCTCTGGATCATGCCACGCTATTTGCATGTGAATCAATTTTTATTGCTTCGTGAATTAATCAAAATTAAAGCTTAATCAAATTAATGCCGCGACGCAAATGGACTCGTTCGTCCGACACGGCCCGACACATGTGTGCGTGTGGCTTTGTGAGTGTGGTTGAGAACCCACACAACGACACAGGGTTTTCGACATCGTTTCCCACGGCCCCCGATGGCGATCTGGGCTTGAACCGGTGGACCTCTTTCAGGCAGAAAACCCCGACAATCAACGACCTAATTCGATATCGAAAAATAATTTCCGACAAAACAAAAACTGTGAACCAAAAATGAATTGAATGAATTTAAAAAAATAAATAAATTTTGTAGTACAAGAATCAAATGAAAATTGCGAAAATAAACCCTTCATAAATATCCCTTCAAAATATACGTTAATTATCAATTTAAATAGCAGAAAATTATGCATCGTTCGGTATTCTGTTTTGTTTTTCGGAATTCCTCTCTTGATTAGCAGAATTGTGTGAATGTCGGAGGAATTTTGCTTCTGTTGGAAGATATTTTCCTCATTGTGTGCATTTTTTCTTTTTGCCAGTGTTCAATTTTTCCTCGAACGATTTCAATTTTGCTTGTCGGAAATCATTTTTAAAATGTCTGAAGTTTTGGTTCCCAGCAATGTTTGAATGTCGAACTTAAGTTTTTATTCGTCGAAATTAAATTTTTATTCGTCGAAATTAAATTTTTATTCGGTGAAATTAAATTTTTGTATGTCGAAATTAAATTTTTGTGTATCGGAATTAGGTCGATGATTGCCTGATTTCTGCCTAGAAGTTTATTTCGACTTCTGCATAAACTCAAACTAGGCGACTCGACATTCATAAGTTCAGTGATCAGCGTAAAATCAAAGACTTTTCATTTGCCCTTGGATCCCTCGAGCCTCATCGATTCAATCCCAACTTTCGAAGCAGTTCCTCCCCCTCCACGCTTCTTTAATTTGCTAAGATTCCCAATACTTGATTTTCCGATGCCTCCACCACTTCAACGCTTTTTGTCCTTCGATCCTGCTCTTTTGATGGAGATTCATTCCATCTGCCATTACTGTATTTCAATGCGTTAACAAGTATTTATCGATTAACGGTTTTATTCATGCTCTCAGTAAAGCATTCATTCATTCATTATTGCATGCTTGCAATTATTAAAAAGCTCTTTTAATTCATTTCATTACATGAATCATTCACTCGTCCTTCAGTAGTCCTTTCATTCATTCGTCCTTTCCTCCTCTCATTCATTCGTCCTCTCATTTAGTTCGACTGAGTTCGTTTTTTCCTTCTGCGAGCCCATTCAGACGCGACTGAACTTAGTGGCAGCTTCTTCTTCTGTCGGAACCTCCCACCTACTTCTACTGGGGTCATCGCTCACCGTCGACCTTCGCTGGACCCTCTTCGTCCCCCCTCCATCCATCGACCTGCTTCTGTTTGCGACTCCATCGCTTGGTCGTTGCGCGTTCTCGCGACGCAAGTGGGACAGCGATTGTTGGTCGATGTCTCTGGGAAAACGTCCATTCTTCTTCTTCTTCTTTCGTGTCTCCTCCACCCCCTCCGCAACACGTTTCTTGTTGTTGTTGGCGATGCTTTCGGCCGCTTTTGGGAACTTTTAATTACCGCGTGGTTGTAATGGATTTCATTGCTGATGCTATTGTGGTTGATCATTCTGCAGTTGTTATTCTTGTTGTTATTTTTATTGCAATTGTTGAATTGTTGCAATTAAATATTTTCGCGCCCTTCGCACGTCGTCGTTCACGACATCGCATGCAGCAAAATCAACAACAACAACACAATAATCAACAGCAGCCGCAATTCCGAAGATAAGGATCGCGCAACCTCGGACAAAGCAGCAACAGCAGCGACGACAGCGACAGAAGCTGCTGCTGCTGTTTTTGCTGCGACCACGACGCGGGCCAAATCTTCGGTTAAGTAACTCGAAGACCACGCGAATCGGGCCCAGATGGAAATCGGGGGCCGACGCTTGAGGTTTTTGTTTCGTTTTCAGCTGCGAGTTGTTGCCAACAACAAAACCGACTAAAACAACAACGAAAAACAATAACATCATCACTGATCTGCAGAGATTTCATCACTTTCGCTTTTGTCTTTGTGGAGGCCCCCCACCACACCACCAACTTCCCCCCTCGTCCGGCGCCCCTGCCGGCATCTGACGAAAGTCGCGATTCTTGCAAATTTTTTATTGTTGTCGTTTCGTGATGTTGCTGCGGTTGCTTGTCTCTGCTGTTGATGTTGTTGTTGTATGCCGTTTGTTTTCGAAATTAATTACGAATTCATCCATTCATTCATTCGTTCATTTATCCACTCGCTCCACACGGCAACAACAAAAATAACACGCAGTGGTTCCCAGTGAAAATTTCAAAAATTCTTCCCACACCTTGGCCAACGACGACGACGATGACTGCGACGTCGACTGCGATGCCGGAATCCACTTGCGCAATGGTTTCCATCCATGTCAATTTTGTCTAGTGATTTTGTTGTTATTGTTTATACTGTTTAGGTTGGGACAAAGTTTCTTGAACTACTTGGAAACGACATCCAAAACAACGAGAAAATCGGAAATATATAGAGATGCAGAATGAGCTAGAAATAGAGATAGAATATAATAGAGAGAGATAGAGATAGAGAACGAGAAGAAGTTCGCAATTAAATTAAAGGGGCGGATCTATTGAACCACGCCTACCCGCTCCCCCTTTCAGTCCGCCTTTCAATAGCTAAATTTTAATGCACAAATCCCTTGGAAATTCATCAAAATCCCTTCGTCACTTTCTCATTCTATTGCTATCATTGTCCTCTCTCCCTCCCTCCTCCCTCCCTCTCTCCCTTTTCCCTATTTCTTTTTCTCTCTCCCTCTCACTGACAAAGTGTGGCCTTCCCTCCAAAGCGATCTCGATCATCCTCTGAATCGATCCGCGCTCCGATTAAAAGTTTCCACCGTTTGATTTCACCGGATCCATTCCTTCAGATACCTGCCTTTTTCCATCCAGATATCGTTCCATCTGGATTTCTTTGGAAACTCCATCCCAGCCATCCTCCTCCTGCTCCTATGGGCAGCTCCACAAGACGCCTCCTCCTTTCATCAGGGCGCGTCCAAACTTTTCCCATTTCCGTTACGAGACCCTCGGCTGACGAGCGACGTCCGTTGCTGCTGTTGCTGTTCAGTCGTCGTCGTCCAGATAAGAAAAGCAGCGACAACAACAACAATCAGTAACAACAACCAGTAACAACAACCAGTAACAACAACAACAAGAAACAACAACAAAAAATTACAATTACTACAAATACAAGAAGAAGAAACAACAATATCAACAACGATAACAGGAAAACAACAAAAACAACAGGATGAAAAACAAACACAATAATAAAAAAGAAAATATAAGAAAAACAACAGCAAAAAAACGAACTGGAAAACACCAACAACAACAAACCAACAAAAACCAACAAAAACCAACAACAACAACATAGACTAATAAGATAAAAACAACAACTATTCAGAGCAGTCAACTGCTCTTTAATCTGTGCAAAAACATCATCGCACGAGGGGTCGGAGGCTCGGCAGCGGGACCCGAACGCACTCCCAGGTGTCAACGCAGTTCGGATCAACGAGAGGGGAGGAGGGGACTTCACTGCCACGACTACGGCTGAAGGGCGCGACATCGTTAGCGGTTAATGACTCGCACCTGATGGGGGAATTCAGGAGAATGAGGAATGAGAGGCGAAGGAGAGTGGAGCACAGGGGTTGAGGGGAACGCGACGACGCTCCATGTGCAGCCTCAGCCGCAGTCGCAGCCATGCATGGGAATCGCTCGGCGGCGCACGAGAAAAACTCGATTTGAATATTCTTCCAGGTCGCTGAGACCACTAAGAAGGAGGAGACAAAGACCAAGATGGAAGAAACTGAGACGGGGAGAAAACGGAGCGATGCGTGGACGTCGACTGCGACCGGGCCGCAGTCACAGGCGTCTATCAGAACCGTCGCACATTCGCCGCTTCCTCCTCTTCTTCTCTTTGGTTGTCTTCATATTCCTTCGTAAAAACTTTTTACTACCGGCCTCTCCTAATGGCCTTCTTATGCAATACCGCTGGCCGTGGGAACCGATGCGACGGCGCCTCCCGCAGCCCCCTCACCACAGATCACGTGGGCTGTCGAAGACCTGGGCTAGCGACAAAGTCAGCCCAGAGTTGGTTTCGTTGCCTTTCACAGAGGACTCCGAGGACTCCAAGGATGGATGACTTGGATCGACAGCTGTCTACCTCCCCTCTCCTCTCCTTGCCCCCTCCACGTCGTAAACTTCCGACGGCTCCTGGCCACAGGATCCACAGGCTGCCACTGCACTTGGCGAGAGCCTTCAGCAGGGCTTACGGAAAGGAAAAAAAGGATGAGAGACGGACATTGAAAGCGGTTCAGGGAGAGGGGATGAGGGTATGATGTTGAAGATAAGGGTGTGGGAATGAGGGACAGGATCAGAACTGAGCAGGCTTCTGTAATCCACCGCCAACAGTTGACGACCACGGATCGACCGAGGGCTTCGGGTCATCAGCGCTCAACACTCAAAGCTTCGGTGGAGATGCAAGAAGTGCATCCTCGTGGCGAGGGGCACACAGAAGGCGTGCCAGGTGGGGGCGGGGCAGTTGGTTTTACCCACTCGACTGCATCCGGAGCTGCTCCGCCTCCTTCTCGAGTCAGCCCCCACTTGTAGCCCCCTGGCTCCATCGATCCTCCGCTTGCTGCGTAACGCGCTCCCGACCACATGCGGGCCGATCCACGGTCTAATTGCCGGTGTTGCCAACGTTTCGCAAACAACCCACCCCAACCCAACACAACCCAACTCGAAATCGACTCGCCGCGGAATAATTTCACACTCGGCGAAATAAATCGCATGCGATTTTGCGGCGATTCGCATGCAAATTGCCGGCAATCGCAGAAATAGCGAGTTCGCAAATTGCAGGCCTTGGGGAGGCTGAGCTCGAGTTGGATTGGGAGATGAATTCGAAGACGGATTCGGCCGGGTCCAGTTGGGGCCGCCAAAGATGGAGCCGAGGCCGGTCAGTGCTTTACCGCAGCCACCGGCGACTGAAGGATCATCGAACGAACGTGGACCGAAACTAGTTTCGTCGGCTGCGGGTCCCGGCGAAAGGAAAAGTCGTCGTGGTCACTAGACGCTGGACGCTGGTCGGTGGCCGGCTGATTTCGTCGCCGTTGTCACCGATGCCGAATATCGCTGGACTCGTGCCGGTTAATTGTGTGAATGACACCGGTTGCAGTCACAAACAACTCGGGCAGCGACAAAATCAGCATCAACAGCAACAACTTTAACGACGGCATTTGGATCAGCAACATCGGGAGCAACAACATCGTCTCGGCTTTCGTTGAAATATTTGCACAGCGGCCAACACAGTGGGCAGTCGAGGGGGCCGAGGGAGCGGGGGCTGCAATGTTTATGGAAAGTGAAAACGGAATTCGCTGCAGTTGAGCGTGGAGTGGTGGAGTTAAGTTAAGTGGGATGATGTTGTTGTTGTAACTAATATTAATTTTGTTGCTATAGTTGATGTTGTTGTTAATGGTTT
Organism: Coelopa frigida; assembly: GCA_017309665.1. Lineage (NCBI taxonomy): Eukaryota > Metazoa > Arthropoda > Insecta > Diptera > Coelopidae > Coelopa > Coelopa frigida. The sequence goes on from CM029563.1 coordinate 23,200,758, forward strand.
TGTTGTTATGTTTGATGTTGTTGTTAATGGTCTTATTGTTGCTGTTATTGTCGAAGTTGCTGCTGTTGTTGTTGCCCATGCTTCACTGTTACGAGTTTCAGCCACGCTCTCGCGGACTCAAGGGACTTTCAACCAGGCCGAGCCGCACTTTCTAATGGCCTGCCCCTTGGGCTCTCCCCCTCTCTTTCTCCTTCTCTCCCTGATCTCTCGCCGCCCTTCACTCCAGGTCCAACGATTCGTCTGAAAGCAAGGTGCTTTTTCGATTAGAGAGGGACATCGTAAGACTGATAAAGAGAGGGAACGGATGATGACAGAGGGCGAGGAAGGTGGGTAGTGAGAGAGATAAGTGAAATGTGCTCCCTTTCTCTTTTAGTTTTATCCCTATCGCTGAGCCGATATGACCTTGAGCCTTCTTTGTCGCTCTCTCCATCCCCTGTGGATGGCGGCCACGATTTCCCTTCACTTGGAGGAAAGTGAGAAATTTCTCGAACTCCTTCGCCCGAACTTTCCTTTGCAAAAACCAATAAATTCATGAAATTTTAACAGTTAAACTTTTCAATATTACAATATTTAAATTTTAACATATTCATTTTTGAAAATTTTTCTTTATCTTATATATAAAAATGAAACTGAGAAATTGTAAGTTCCGAATGGGCTGCCAAACCGTTTGTCCGATCTTTATGAAATTTGTACAGTATATTTTTGATTGACACGAGATCAACATAGAATACTTTAAAAATTAAAAAAAAAAAAATTTTACAAATTTAAGAACTTTAATCACTGTCTCCCATAACCGGACATCCAGCGTCGAGTACACATTGAAATATAATTTGACATTTCATCAAGGTTCTGAAAACTATAAAGAAACCCCGGGAGAAAAATCCAAATTTTCAATAAAATAAAATAAAATTCAAAATTTTCAATAAAATAAAATAAAATTCAAAATTTTCAATAAAATTCAAAATTTGAAAATTTTTAATGAAAATACAAAATTTCAAAATTTTTAATAAAAATTCAAAATTTCAAAATTTTCAATAAAATTCAAAAATTCAAAATTTTCAATAAAATTCAAAATTTTCAATAATATTCAAAATTTTCAATAAAAATCAAAATTTGAAAATTTTTAATGAAAATACAAAATTTCAAAATTTTTAATAAAAATTCAAAATTTCAAAATTTTCAATAAAATTCAAAAATTCAAAATTTTCAATAAAATTCAAAATTTTCAATAATATTCAAAATTTTCAATAAAATTCAAATTTTCAATAAAATTCAAAATTTTCAATAAAATTCAAAATTTTCAATAAAATTCAAAATTTTCAATAAAATTCAAAATTTCAATAAATTCAAAATTTCAATAAAATTCAAAATTTTCAATAAATTCAAAATTTTCAATAAAATTCAAAATTTTCAATAAAATTCAAAATTTCAATAAAATTCAAATTTTCAATAAAATTCAAAATTTTCAATAAAATTCAAAATTTTCAATAAAATTCAAAATTTTCAATAAAATTCAAAATTTTCAATAAAATTCAAAATTTTCAATAAAATTCAAAATTTTCAATAAAATTCAAAATTTTCAATAAAATTCAAAATTTTCAATAAAATTCAAAATTTTCATAAAATCAAAATTTTCAATAAAATTTAAAATTTTCAATAAAATTCAAAATTTTCAATAAAATTCAAAATTTTCAATAAAATTCAAAATTTTCAATAAAATTCAAAATTTTCAATAAAATTCAAATTTCAATAAAATTCAAAAATTCAAAATTTTCAATAAAATTCAAAAATTCAAAATTTTCAATAAAATTCAAAAATTCAAAATTTTCAATAAAATTCAAAATTTTCAATAAAATTCAAAATTTCAAAATTTTCAATAAAATTCAAAATTTTCAATAAAATTCAAAATTTTCAATAAAATTCAAAATTTTCAATAAAAATCAAAATTTTCAATAAAATTTAAAATTTTCAATAAAATTCAAAATTTTCAATAAAATTCAAAATTTTCAATAAAATCAAATTTTTCAATAAAATTCAAAATTTTCAATACACTACTACCTTTTCAACACAATATTTTCGAAAGTTATTCTAAGTAATTTTTATTTAATTTTTTTGAATACATTATTTTTAAATTTTAATTTTGAGTTTAAATTTCATTAAATTTCAACTTTCAGCAATACATTTTTGAAAATATTTTTTGGAATTTGATTTCACAAATAATTTGAATTGTATTTAAATTTCATACACTTTTCAAACATTCGACTATTTGTTTTAGCTTAAATTATTTTTTGAATTTAAATTCAATAAGAATTTAGTCATTGTATCGATATAAAAACTTCTCGACATCTTGAAGCGAAAATGCCTCAATATATTTTATTATTTCAAAAAATAGAAAATATACTTACTTTACACAAAATACATTTTTTCTCAGTTATCAGTAACCATTAAAATATTTGTTTATATTGAAAATTAGGTTTTAAATAATTAGTTTATCGATACACGAAAAAACACGGATATTTTTAGTGTTTTACATACGCACGCTTGAAGTTGGAATAGCTGCTTTTTTATATCTCCTTCTATCATTTTCTCTTCCTATCTCTCTCTTTCGCAGCTGACTCACATTCTCATCTTCTACCTCTCTCACGATATCATCTTCCACTGTAAATGAAGAGCTCCGAAGCCCACTTGATCCTTGTTCGCAGCGCATCCTTCGTGACACCTCCAAATATTCGGTTTTTTCTCTCTGTCGCACGTTCTCTCTCTCATGCTAGCTCCCGCTTCCACGGTAGAAGAAAAGGAAGACGAAAGCGATCCGAGTGATTTAGCGAAAATATGTTTCACAAAATTCATTTATAAATTTCGGACGAACTAAAGCGAAAATAACAAAAACAACAACAACAATAATAGCAATAATAATAACGTTTCTTTCTACGTTTTCATATGTTGTTATTGTCGTTGTTGTTTTTCTCTTTTATGTTGTTTTTGCTAGTGTCGCCGTTGTTGCCCCAAAAATGATAAATGAGTCGACAGCAATTGCTATTGTTCATGTTGTCATGGCATTTAAAATTGTTGTTGTTGTTGCTGCTGGTTTTATTATTTTTTGTTGTTGCCGTTTCTATTGTTGTTCTTGTTGTTGTTCCTACTGTTTTTGCTACCATTGTTATATTGCTGCTTATTTCTGTTATTCTATGGTATTCTTGTTGTTTTTGTTTTTTTTGTTTTTGCTTTTTAGTTGTTGTAGTATTTTCAAATATTTTGTAAATAAAAACTGAAGCAACAGCTTCGTTGTCGTGGTTGTTGTTGTTGAGTTGCAGGATTCAGAAGTTGCTGCCATTAGTTGTTGTTATTGTTTTTGTTGTACCACTGAAGAATAGCGAAAGCCTCATTGACATTCCCAAACCCATTTAATACCCCTCCCCATTGCCTGTTTTGGCGGCCAGGGATCGAACGTTGGTCCCAAGACCCGGGTTTTGGGAACCGGATGGCGCGGTGCTACTGACCGATAGACCGGCTTCAGTGTCACACCATCACACATCATTATCATCATAAAACAACAAAAACAGAACAACAATCTCTTCAACAACATCAACATCATCTGCTACACCAACAACAAAGTCATCGTCTCCACCAACAATTACAAGAAGGACTTTCAACTAAGCCGCACGCATCGCACGACTCGATTCGAGTCCAACGTTTTCTCCGCCGTGGGGGGCGCGAGGGGAGGCGGCGTCGCCGTAACCGTCGTCGTCGCCATTTTCGTTTGGTTTCGGCCGGCGCGACGCAGACCTTGAGCCAGTTAACAAGATGTTGCTTATGGTCTCGCCTCGGCGTCGTCGTCGTCGTCAGAGTCGCCATCGTCAGCATCGACGTTGGCGTCGTCGACTTCGGCAACTCGAACTTGATTGACGATCGCGACCGTCGTCGCCACCGTCGACCGGTCTGCTTCTCTGGGGGGGGGAGCCCGCGGCCAGGTCCATGTCGCGGGTTCACGAACGGCCGTCGACGCAGCCTCTCCCACCGCCCCTCGTCGAATCCCCTCCCATCGGGCCCCGCTTCTCTTAAACCTCCCATCACCTCTGGCTTCTCTTTAACAGCCGAAGTCCCGAGGCTTTCTTCGATCCAATCGATCGTCGGTCATCGATTTTGACCAGATGGCGTTCGATTTGGACACCAGGGGAATCCTCCTTGTCTTGTCGTCGTCGTCGGGGTGGGGGAGGAGAGGACGAGGAGGACGAGCGGATGGTGAAATTACTGGAATCTCCAGTGACGTCATGTCGTGAGGCCCCGGCTTTACACACATTTACTGTATATGGAAATGCAAGCAAATATTCATAATTAAAAGTTGCAATTGAAGTTTATACAACAGCTCGGATTAGCAGTAATAGCGATAATCACATGGATTTCCAATAAGTTGGATTAATGAAAACAACATCATTACAATAACATCATGACATTAACAGCAAAATTATTAGAAAACAACCTCATAATGGCAATAACAACTACTCATCATTACAACAAAATCGCATCATGACAACAACCACATTATCATCATTGCAATAACAACTACATTATGACAACAACATCATCATTGCAATAACAACTACATCATGACAACAACAACAACAATTCGCCATCACAGGCCGCCAAGTTCATCAAATTGAATAAATATTAATTTTCGAATGTGACTTCGAGCGGCTGCTTTTTCTTCTCCATCTACTAATTCACTTTTGAAGTCGTTGGCAAACGCCGATCCGAGGGGCGGGGCGGATCCGAGGGATGGGGATGAGGTCGGATCGGTAATTATCCGCGGGACCGGGAGCCACGAGGGAAAGCAATCAATATGCTAATCGAGAAGCGCGAGCGACCGGAGATCGAGACTTTGGCGATGGATCCGATCCGAGGAGGGGGCGGTGAAGGGAGGGGTGGGAGGAGCGGAGGGATTCCCCACACGCGACCGCGGAGTTTTTGCGAATTTGCCTCGATGGAGATGGGTTCCGGGGGTTGAGGTCTGGTAATGACGATTTCTTGTCACCCGCCAAAAACCCACAAAGAAAAAGGGTTGCCTCGAGGGAGGTGGAGGAGGTTGTGTGAGGTGAAGAGAGGGATGGAGTTTTTGTGAGCGCCAGAGACGAGACGCCACGATGAAGTCGGTTAAACATCCAATGAATACAAAAAGACACACACATACCTACATGGGTCGGAGGATGACGGATGCGAAAAGTACCTCGAATGTGGGAGCAAACCAAACACGGTGAAAAGGGAGACAGAAAGATGTGTGGGAAGGGGAGGAAGAGGGTGAAGAAAGTGTGGGTTGGGGACGAGGGTGAAGAGAGGGGAAGAAGAGAACAAAGTTGTGGTCCCACCAGAGGGGGGTCAAAAGAGGGCGTGTCATGACTCGACAGTGGGATATCTGGGTATCATCATGTCGGATACTGCGTTGCAAATCTCCGGCACGAGTCGACCGAGGCCGATGGCGAAGTCTTGATGTCTCGAAGTCGGGAAGCCTCGCTAAAGCGACGGCCCCCAACCGGGGGACTCCGCCCGGCCCTCGCCACAGGGTGTCGAACACTTTCACAATCCCTGCATCCGCATTTATCTTCTCATCCATCCATGTATCTTTATCTGAATCTGTATATCTGCTGTCTCATCTGTAAATTCGTCTTTATCGTTCTCTTTGTCTCTTTCGTTCTCTTTGTCTCTATCTCTTTTACTATCTCTCTCTTTGTCTATCTCTCTCTTTCTCGATTCCTTTCTTTTTCTTTGCTTGCCTATCTCTCTCTCGCTCTTTGCCTGCGATTGGGAATCGCGGAATCGTTTTTGTTTCTTGTGGATTCGGGCGAACGGTTCGTGCGATCGGCGAATTTATGCGATCGATAGTAGAACAACAACAACAACAATAACAACAAAACCAACAACAAGAACAATAACAATAAAATGGCAAACAACTAAACTAAACGTAGAACAAAAACAAAGTCCATAAACGAAAACAATGTGGATGCAAAATAAATCTTCAGGTTGCTCCAAAAACCTAACGAACCATGAATCGCGAGAGCATCTGATGGATGCGCGCCACACAAAATTAGACACAATCAGCGCCAATCGAGATTGTTGTTGTTTTTATTGTTGTGGTACTAGTAGTTGTTGTAATAATAGTTTTTGTTAGTACGACCCAAAACCCGATCGAAGCCTGTGACGAGCGCCCCGGGCGGAGGCCGAAATTCCGAAGAGAGCGACGTCGACATCGACTTCGAAGCCCAGTGACGACGGCGCCGCCAACGTTGACGTCGACGCAGGCTCTGCCACTTGATGGATGGCGTCGCGAGCGGAGCGCAACGAGGCGAAAGTATCGCTCAGATGCACAGCGCGTCTCGATCCGTTCCGAACCAAACTGAGCCGAGCCGAGTCGAATCGATGGGATGCAAATCGCGTCGTAGTCGTCGTCGGCCGCCCCGCGTTCCCAGCGCCAATTGAAGCGGGACTAATTTGACGTCTATCTGGGCCGTGGGGTGGCTCCTTCATACTATCCCTCCCACTCGCTCTCTCTCTCTGCCTTCCTCTCTCCCTCCTTCCTCACCGCATCATGCGATTGAGATGTTTATCTTCGAAGATTTGCGATTTCCGTCCTTTCACGCCACAAACAAACGACGAAGATCGCGACGCGCTGATGGCGGGAGACGCCCACACTTCCGGGACCAGCGGTTGAAACTTGGGTCTCTGGGGGTCCCTTCATCTTGGGATCGTGTGATTCTCTACCTCAGAATGTTTCTTTCCCTTGAACTCCTCGCCTACTTTAGCTCCCTTTTTTGACTTTCACTAATCAGATTCTATCTCTTCTCTTTCAGCTTGTCGTCCACCAGCAGGAACCTTCGAGTCTTCGACCACGAGGTGAGTAAAGAAAAGGACAGGGAGGGAATTGTGAGTGGGTGAAGAAACCATGACCTTTTCAATGGTCCCCAGATGGACCTCGAAAGGACCCCAGATGGACTCCAAATGGACTATATTTTCCCAAAAAGTCTTCAAAAATTTCAAAACTTCCCAAGGCCAGTTTCGACTGTTGCGATGAGGAGGTTGAAAGGAGGGTGGTCGGGGGCCGTTGGAACCCTGAGCACGTAATTAATTCGCTTCTTTCGCGCTTCTCCCGCGGCGACAACTTCCACAAATCCTCCACCGGATGGCGAGGGCAGGAGGCGGCGGCGGCGGCGGCGGCAGAAGAACTCCAAATTCACGTTCACAAATTGCATTTGCTCAATTGCCCTCGCCCTCTTCCTGGTGCCAACCCGCGACTCCTCCTCCTGGTCACCACCCACGCCTCCTCCCGTGACCCCCTCTACACGACAGACTCGAACCGACCTGGGCCAGGTGCAACGAGTGAAGGGAGGAGTGAAGAGAGTGGCGGATGGTCGTCAGTTTCCATCTCCCTCCAACGAGCTGCTAAATAGTTTCTCGCATGCAACTTACGACACCAATAACAACGACGGCAGGGACAACAAGAGGAAATAAGGGGTCTAGGAGACCGGGAAGGGATGAGAGCACAACAGAGTTGCCAGCTTAATGGAATTTGCGCTCTTCCATTGTCCGCCAGAGCGGAGTGATTTGCGCAGTGCATCCGCTGAGAAGACGCCACGGGGGGCCGAGGGGGGCGGTCTGGTGTTCTGATAGTGGGCCAGGGGGTGTGGCAGTGTTGGCCACCCCTCCGCCCTTCTGATCCTTCCAACACCCCAACACCCCACGCTGAGCGTGCAATGATGATAAATTGTATCACTCGGCGATTGTGGCTCCTAGAAAATTCCATTTTGTGCCCCGCTGCCCGCGTCGTCAGGAAAGTTTTTCGATTTCGAGCTTGTTCTCCCTGTTGTTGTTGTCATTGCTGTTGTTGTCATTGTTGCTGGTTGTTGTCATTGTTGCTGGTTGTTGTCATTGTTATTGTTGCTGGCATTGTTATTGCTGCTTTGTTCTTTTTGTTAAACTTCTTTTAGTTATTTTATAGTTCCTTTTGTTGTTATTGTAGTCTTCCTTTTTTTTTTGTAGTAGTTATTGCAATTGATGTTGTTGTTATTATAAATCTTGTTGTTATTGTTATCCCTATCGTTATCCTTGTCGCTCTCATTCTCGTCTTCGTTTTCGCCCTGGACCTCGTTGTCATCGTGAATTTGGTTTTTGTGTCATTGTTGTTGTGGTAGTTGTTATTGTTGTCGTCGTTGTTGTAATCGTTGTTGTCATTTTCGTTTCTGTTCTCATTCTAGTTTCTTGTTATTTTCATTGTAATTTTTGTTGTTGCTGTAGCTTCTCGTTCACTGTCCGTATTCCTCCTTGTACTCGGACATGGACCGAGATCCGGGATCCTTCTTCGAATCCTCAAATCCGGAAGGCTCTCAGAGCGATGAAGCAATGGGCCGGCGTCGAATGGATATTCAGAGCTCAGACCGAGCTTCCTCAATCGTTAGTTCGAATGACCAACTGGTGTCCAAAGAGAAGGTCAAGAACTACAGAACAGAGATTGAAGGAGTCCAGTGATTGGAATGAACGCGATCTCTTTCGAGCTGAGGACAGTTGAGGAATCTTTCTGGCTACGAACAGATTGACTGCGGGTGAAACTTTATCGATCTGCTCTCGCAAGAAATGATCAGGATCTCGATCTGCTATGGAATGATCGGAGTGTAGCGACTTTCAATCCATTTACTATTTGGTATTTGAGGAACCCTCGTTGCCCACTTCAGCTATCTCAAGAATGCGAGAAAAAAAATCAATAGGTCGTTAGCAGTGAGTGACGAATGCGAATAAATAAACGAGACCTCATCACGTGCGGTCTTCAAGTCGTCGTCGCTTCTTCGTTTCTTCGGATCTTCAAGATCCACTTCCTGCCTCCACTTGCACTTCCTCCCACTGATCCGTCAGGAGGTGTCGCTGCCTCAGGCTTCCTTCCGTCCGTCCGTCCGTCTGTATGCCCGTCCCGTCATCCGTCTGTCCGTCCGTTCGTCTGTCCTTCTATCCGTCTGTCTGTCCTTGCATCCATCCGTCTGTCTGTCCTTGCATCCATCCGTCTGTCCCTGTCCCTGTCGGCTCGCTTTTTGTTTGGACCCGTGGCTTCCGTTTGGCACCGCATTCGTGTGGTTTCTTCTTCTATTCTTGTGATCTTAGATTCTTGTTGATGTTGTTATGTTGTTGTTGTTGTTGTTGTTGCTATGATGTTGTACTGCTGTTGCTTCTGCGTCTTGTTGCAGCTGCCCACGCGGGCGGATATTAATCAAAACTCCACCAGGACACGCTTCCTCGGTCATTGTTGTGGCTCACATTTTCTACAGCGTCTTCTTCTCTTCGTCTTCCTCTCCAACTTCTTCCTCTATTCATCTTCCTGCTCTTCTACCTCTTTGTCTTCTTCCCCTTCGTTCTTCATGATTTTCTTCTTCTCTTCGTTATCGTCTCCCTCTTCATTTTTTTCCTTGTCTCATCCTTCATCTGTTTCTTCATCGTTCTCTTCATCTTCTCGGTGGAACACTGAGGCCTTCTTATTGTTCGTTGTTGCAGTGATTGTTGCTGCTGCTGTTTTGCTTCTTTTGTTGATGCTGTTGCTACTACTGTTGTTCGAGTTGCTGTTTTTCTTATGGCTCCCTGAGCCGCTGCTGTCGCCTTGACGAATGTTGAGCATCCACCGACGACCATCGGCCATAAATTCGACTCCCATCAGCCCACGGTCGTCTTCCCTCGAACCGAACATAGAAATCCAAGGAGGCTGATGAAGGGCTCAGAGACATCTGGGCAGAGTCTCGAGGGTCCAGTCGAGGGAGCCAAGGAGGTGGATCGAGGGAATCGGGAGGGGGGACGGGGTATCGAAGCGAGGTCCGCCGACAGATCGCGGGAGGCCACGTGTGAAAGCTGGAGGCGCCTAAAAAGCCAGCAACAATCCATTGCAAGTTAATTGCATGCGAATAATTAATCGCCATGGCCGAGACCACAAAATTGGGACACACAAACACACGCACACACTCGAGTGTGGGGCAAAGGTGGCGACAGGAGAAGGTGGTGAAAGAGGAGGGGGGCGGGGGGCCTGAAACACATTGGAAGGATTCGATTGCGTGGAAAATCGCTCGGCATCAGTTGAAGCTTTAAAGTCGCAGGATTTCGTTTCGCGCTCGAACGCACACCATGACAATGAGATTTATGCGTGCGTGTGGGTGTGAGTTGCGTGTGTGTCTAAGTGTGCGTTATGTATGTGTATGTTCGTTGTGTGAGTGTGTGTTTACGTGTGCTTTGCGTTATGTAATTGAGTTGTGATTTCTGCCTAATTGCGATCCGATCCATGTGTGAGTGAAGTCAGTCAGTCGTTGCCACCAGGTGACGTCGCGAGTTTGTTCACCCGATGGCAGCAGCAACAACAACAACATTGCGCATCAGCATCAGCATCAGCATCAGTAATAATAATTACAATGACAATAACAACGACTACAACAAGTAATAACAACATCAATAACAATAACAATAACAAAAACCCACATGTTGTTTACATTTCGCTCTCATTTCGCTCGCTAATCGTATGCAAACTCCTCAACCCCGCCCCCTCTCGCCACCCTCCCTCGATCACGCCCTGTTCGTCTGTGTCGCCGCCCTGTCTGTTGCCAGTGCTGCCAGAGTTCAGTCGCCTCTGCCGCCTCGGCTGAGACACATCTTCGTCAACGTCGCTGACGCTGTCGCAGCTGCTGCTCTCGATGCAGATGTTTTTATGATGGTTGCTATCGTTGTTGTTATGGTTAATGTTGTTGTTATTGTTGTCGTTGTTGCTATTGTTGTTTTTGTTGTTGCTATTGTTGTCGTTGTTGGAATTGTTTTTATTATTGTTGTTGTTGCTGGCATCGTTACTGTCAACAGATGAAACATCAGTTCACGCCGTCCAACGTCCGACGAATGCCGTCGACTGAAGTCAATTAAATTCGTCGTCATCATCATAGTCGTCGTCAGCGGCGTCGGCGGCGCATCGCTAGCGTTTGGGTGGGGCCGGGGGTTCCGGGGGCGGACGCTGCCCCTCGCGGCCTCATTGCTATTCCGAGGGGGCCGGTCGCTCATTGGCATTCATGCGATCCGAGCGCCAGACGCCATCGTCGTCATAGTCGTCATTAGCAGCAACAACAGTAGCAAATAGAAACAACAAATGTAACAAAAACTACAACAACAACATTAACAAAGACATCAATAACAGTAATAATAACAATAACAACAGTAATAGTACAAAAACATCAGATCGGATCCAACCATAAAAAACGAGACGAGGAACGAGAGTTCGTTTAACGTAAATTTCCTCATCTCTCTTCCTCTCTCTCTTTCTCTCTCCCACTACCTCTCCCTCTCCACCTTATATATCTTTCTCCCTATATCCCTCTCTCCCATCAAACCTCAGGCCACCTCAAGTGATCCCAGTTTCTGGATCAGATCAGACCAAGGTCACTTTAGACCCCGGTTTCGCCATCGAAGAAGAACAATGTCAGAAAGCCAGATCTCGATCCTTGTTCCACTCTCCGAAACTAGGTCAATTAGAAAGAGACAGAGCGACAGAAGGAGATAGGAAATCGGATTTCGAATGAGAGAGGGAAGGTGATGACGAGTGATTCCCCCTTATCCAACTCTCATCCATCGTCCATCGCGCCCCAGAACCACGAATCAAAGGCAAACAAGCGAAATTAATTGTCGAATTAGCGTTGCCACCTCGTCGGGGGTGTCTGTCTGAAAGGCGTGACAATGTGATGAATGTGATCGCTGTCTCACTGTCTCTCTCACACAAGAACACACATACAAAGCCAAACGCCACTTTCACACACATACATACATGTCCCAAGCTTTCTGAACGAATGAATGAACAATAATTGATCGTCTCTCTTTCTTTCGCTGCACCTCCATTGCTTCCTCCTCCTGAAAATCCTTGGGGGCGAGTTTTGGGTTTTATTGACCCACCAGCTCCGTCGCTTCCAAAGTCCACAATGCTCGAAGACGTCGATGTACGAAAAAAGTCAAGATCCTCCTTGGACCCAATCCAAGTCATCCATTGAAATCGATCCACGTTCATCGTTCGACAAGGGTTGACTGACGTCGGCCGCTTTGCAAATCGAATCACATCGAGAGCCAAAAGATGCTTTATTCGTCCCACGAACCGAGAATTCGTCCGTCTGTTGGAGCTTTTAGTTTCCTTTCTTTCTTCTGCCGGCCTTCCTTCCGGCGCTCATCTGTCTGTCCCTCGGCCATTCCCTCTTCTATCTGTCTGTCTATTCGCTTGTCCCGGATTGAGCCGCGAAATCGCAGTCGCAATTGCATTAAAAATTCCAGTGGCGCCGACGGATTCTCGCCGCAGTCGGCCGCACTCGGCCACTTCCGGCAGCCGTCGACCGGAGCAGCTGCGACGCTCCACAATTAGCCGGCCACCGGGTGGAGAGCGGGGTTCGGGGTGGGCTGAACTCGGCGGGATTCGGTGATTGCGAAATGAGTTTCCGGGCAAAGTTTCCACCAAAGCCATTGACAGCTCAAGCGGTCGACGGCCGAGGGGGTGGGCGGCGGTGCTGCTGTTGGAACGACCAACTGAACGAACGAAAGAATGAATGAATGACGAATGGTGGACGCCATCGAAAGTTTCAGCGGCTCGGATCGCAATTTGCAACCATTGCGGAATTTGTCAAACGCCCACCGCCCCCTGCCTCTGACTCGTAAGCGAAACTCTTACAGAAATTAATAACGTTTCTCTAATCAGAAACGCCGGAAGCGTCGCCATTTCAAGAATCGCTCGGCAGGATGGGGAGGAGGAAAAGGAGGAGGAAGAGAAAGAGAAGGGGGCAAACAGATGAAGCGGAGGGGCAGAAGGCAAAAGCAAAGATGAGGAAGCGAACGTATTTAAAAACTTTCGACATTCTAACAGATGTCCGTTTGATGACTTCCGCTCGCCTCTCATCGTCGGCGTTGCATTTCCGGCCCGAAGACGGAGAAGAGGGAAATCCCTAATTTTTCATTCGGGACGTGGCGTGCGCTCGCAATGCCGGAGAGCTTCATTAGTGTGGATGGGGAGGGTGGTGTGAGAAGGGGGAGAAGGAAGATGAGGATGGGATAAAGGACGAATGAAGATGAGGAAGAGATAAAGTGGTCAGAAATAGCTCCGGTCAGATCCTGGCATTGGTCTTCCTTCACTTCACCTCGGGCTCGCCTGATGCTCCATGCTAAATGATCTCTCGACTGGAGGAGAGAGGTTGAGCGGAGAGAGCGAGGTCAGAGGAAGAAGGACCAAAGGGAGATGTTTTGAGATCGATTGACCACAGCGCGGAGTCAAGAAGAAGACGGATGAGATCTGTCGAAGTCCCTGCGGAGTCGGGCGAAAACTCGAAACGATTTCAATTAAAGACGTTCACAGCTCCCGCTCCTCCTCGTAGTTGGCGGCAGCCAATCTTAATTGGCAGGGCCCCTTCCGCGATTCGCGGCCCCCGGCGCCACCACCGCAGACCAAATCGAAGCGACTCAAATCCTCTTAAAAGAGATCTAACGGTGGGATGTGGGCGTGGTGGCGAGTAGTTGAGCGCGTGTGGGCGTCACAAGTAAACAATAATTAAGAACGTCTTTGAGAACCACTTTCACTGCTTCCCATTGGAGTCCCGCGTGCTTGCGGTTCTCACGCCCCACCCTTTGAATTTTTCTTTCTCTATTCTATGTCGCTCTATTTCTGTCTCACTCTTTCTCTCTCTGTTTCTCTCTATCTCTGTTTTCGAGTTTCTCCGGCTGCAGGAGCAGTAATTAGCACAGTTGCAGCATCCGCTGCGAAGGATTATCACCACGCAGACACGCCACCTCTCTCTCTAGTTTTTTTCCTCTCCTTCTCGTCTCTTCGTCAGCGTCCCCCCCTCTCCCCTTCGTCCCCTCTCCATCCATCATTCCGTCTTGCCCTCTCCATCCATCATCCTCTCTATACGACTATCATCTTCTTCGTCTTCCACAATCCCGTTCTCAATCCCCAATTTCCGAATGTAAGCGCCTTAAGTGCGGAAAATGAAAATATTAAAAGTTATGATACCGTGTTTCGTGCACCCCCCTCGTTGCTCTCATCGCCCACGACTCTCGCTTTGGAACCCTATTCCTTTGAGCGTCTTCTTCTATTTACCACCTTCGTCCTTTCACTCTTTTCCTCTTTTCAACATGCCATGGATTACGGCATTTGTCAGACTCGGCGTGAATTCGTCAACGTCGTCCTCCGGATTTACTCGTTCTATGTTGGTGTTAGTGTTTCCTCTGGCTCTGGCTCCTTATTCAACTTTCTTCAATCACCGTCGACCACTGTCAGAGTGGTTCCCGTTCTGCATGGTCCACATGGCTCTATCACCTCGAAGTTTTTGAGACGATGCCGCCATCGATGGAGCCTTTGATCGTCCACCAAAAGCCGCGGCCACAGGTTGCTGAGGTCGTGTTGGTGGCGACGATATTACAGAGACGATGCGCAGTACAAAGGAATCGACAACAACAACAAGAGCAACAAAAATAGAAACAACATGAGCAACAACTAACTTTCAATATCTCTGAGAATGCACGAGTTTTCATGCATTCGCCGCAAACTGAGAAGTTTGCAACCGCCCACAAAAGCCCCGCCCACCGCGTGCCGCCCACTGCAGCCATAGCATGAGGTCGTGACGAAGACCGTGTCCGGGTCCTGTCGGAGGATCCAATATGACCTCCTGCTCCTGGCATCGCCCCACCTTCCACGATCCATCTCAACTAAATACTTCCGGTCGGCCATCAAAGGCGTCCCCGACGTCCCACGAACAACAAACGACGAGGGAGCCTCGTTGCCAGGCGACCAGGACACGATGAGGACGACCCCCCGACCTCCCAGAATCTGGCTGGCGTTTGGCGGCAAGAGGTTGGCGGCGGCAAGGGGTTGGCGACTGTCGGTTGGCGTTTGGCGGCCGGCGAAGTTCGGTGCAAACAAAACTGAAATTTAATTAGTTTAAAAGTTATCCTGCCCCTACAGCTGCCCCGCCCCTACAGCTGCCCCGCCCCCCCTGCTGGCCACGCCCCTCGTCCACAGGCCACATCTACTCGCCGAATATGAAAAATACATAACATGGAAGCTTAATTACGGGAATATGACCGACTTAAGAAAGCTCAACTTTTAATGAAGAAACTTTCTGTCTTGTTCTGGCGATGGCGATGCGCCATCGTCTCCTCGCCTTCACCCTCTCCGCTCTGACCCTACTGCTCTTTCTGCTGTTGTCTGGAAGAAGAACAAACACACAGAGGACAGTTTGTGTTCAGTGTTCGGAATCGACCCCTCGGTACCCCCAAATTCCACTGTTCAATCGTCTCGTCAGCATCGATTACGGACGGCTCCTGTCGCCGAACGAAGTCAATAGATCAGTGGAATCGGGGGGAAGAGGGGATCTTTGGGTACGGCCGCTTTGATCTCAACCGATTACAAGGGGAGCGGGGGATCGTCTCGATTCGACCCCTGCTGTCGGGTCCATGTGAAAGTTTCGAAAGCCGGGACACGTAGCGAAAGAAGGGGGCAAAGGAAGGAAACGATAGCCATGGGAAGTGCGAGCCTTTGACATCTGCCGTCTCACCATCTTACTACCCTCTCTCCACTTTCGTCAGAGTAATGTACTAATATCAATCTCTCTCTCTCTCTCTCTTGCAGCCGCAGCATACAACACGCCGGTCCAGCGCATGGGGAGACGCAGGGATTGAGATTATGAGCCGCCCAAGACAAAGGTAGGTCCGCACGACGACGCGTCACGTCGCGTCGCGGTTTCTCCGCCACTCCTACCTCTAATGACACTATATCTCTCTCTCTCCATCGCAGCCTCTGCCGATGTACGACAAATCAAAGAAAACCTGGAGTCAGCGGCTCAAGATCAGCAAGTCCGAGAAGACGACCGCTGCCCCCGCACCGGTAGCCGCAGCGGCGTCGAGTAGACCAACAACAACAACAGCAACACCATCGAGAATACCAACAACAACAACACAGACACACACCATGCACTTGCCGACCGCGCTGCAGCAGCTCAGCGACTACCACGAGTTCTCGCCGAGCGCCCTCTCGCGCTCGATGAAGTACGCGGAGCCGTGGATCTACGGCACAGTGCGAGGGGTGCCCGCACGCCCCGCCTACCACTACCAGGTGGGGGCGGGGGGCGCGGCCATCGCCGCCCACCCGACCGCCTTCGCGTTCGCTCGACCCCTGGCCGCCTCCGAGGTGGCGATCGTGCTCTGCTCGTGCCCCGAGTACCTGAGCGGGACGAAGCGCGACGTGAAGAAGGCCTCGGTCTGCAAGCGCTGCAAGGGCTCGCGCCTGCCGCTGGCGCCGCTGGGGGGGACGGTGCGGCTGCACGCGAGCAGCACGCCGCTGACGTTGAAGGCGCGCTCCTCGGGCGCCGCGACTATGCGCGTCGTCGGGTCGGCGAAGCGGTCGCGGCCCACGATCCTGGTGGACCCGCAGCAGGATCCGTACGACCTGATGCGTCGCTCGCGCCTGCTGTCGCCGGAGCCGGGCGCCTCTGCCAAGGGGGGTAGCAAAGCTGCGCAGGCCGCGGAGAAGGCGGCGTCGCGCAGTCGCGGCAAAAGCGCCAGCCCTGGACGCGGTCGCAGCCGCACGCGCGCCCTGCCGCCGGCTGAGGCGAAGCGGGGTGAGGAGGCGGCCACGCCCACGCCCACGCTCAGCGACTGCTGGCTGGTGGAGGACCCGGAGGCCCTCGGCCACGCCTACAGCAATGGCGGCGGAGGCAACAACAACAATAACCGCCGCTCCATCCTGCGCTGCCACGTGAACCCCTACGACCTGATCTCAAGCCAGAGCTCGCCGACGGTGACGCCTCCGCTCGCGCTGCCGTCGCCCTCGGCCACGCCCTCGCACAGCAACGGAAACGGCTCGGGCAGTGCGCCGACCACGCCCTCGCCGTCCGCCGCCCCCGGCCACCATCGACCGCGCTCACAGAACGAGTTCCTGGCGCCCGGCGCCGTCGACAACGACGACGACGATGACTTCGACGTGGCCGACGCCAACCTCTACGACGAGGCGCCGCCCTTCCTGACGCGCAGCCGCAGCAGCGCCAGCGCCAGTAGCAGCGGCAGCAGGAGCAGTCGGAAGCAGCCGCCCAGGAGTCCAGGAGTCGACTGCGGTTTGGACCAAGAGGCCAAGGCGTCGCGGGCCAACAACAACTACACGAACGTCAAGGCGATCGCCGGACAGCGGATCAGCCTCGGCGACGCGGGTCGCTCCGAGAAGAAGGCGCTGATGAAGCAGAGCGCCGACGGACGTGTCTACGAGAGCATCATCGTGCCCGACGAGGGCAGAGGCCGCGCCCCCGCTCCCTCTTCTGCTCCCGCTGCCACCGCTCTCACCCCCGATGAGCCGACGTCCCCCGAGGCCGCCGCCTCCTCGCAGCCGAAGCGACCGCCGCGCGTCAGACACTCGGACGCTGCAGAGGCGGCCAAAAGCCCGCCACCGGCGCCTCCGCCCGCAGCCACGCCCCCCATCAAGTCGATCCTGAAGCGACCCGCCGCGTCAACGACGACGACGCCGACTACGGACAAGAGCGACCTGCAGCCTGCCGACGCAGAGGGCGACGCGCAGGAGACAACGTCAACGACTCAGCCAAACTCGCGTCGCACGCGTCGCCGCACCGTGTCGGGCAGAGACCTCGGCGACGTGGCCGACGCGTCGTCGAAGTCGTCGTCGTCGGTTCCGGCGTCGCCGACCTCGGCCCCAACATCGGTTGCGTCAACACCGACGGCGACGCCGACAGCGCAATTTTATATCCCACTGCCGCAGACACAAGCGCAGACGCAGACAAGGAAGAAGGTCCAGTTCATGGTCGAGGAGAACGTGATCCACGCACACAACGACGACGTCCGACAATTGTCTGCGAGCGAGGATGAAGAGGGCGACGAAGGGAGGAACAACTACAGCAACAGCACCGATGACAACAACGACATCGACAACGGCAACGATGACTCCATCGACAACGAAAACGACGTCGTTGATTGCGATGTGGGCGAGTCTGGTGGGGCGCCCGCAGTTGTGATGCCGTCGAGGGGATCCGTGAACTACGAGTATTACGAGAAGCAGCAGCAAATAAAACAGCAGCAGAAAAAACAACAGCAACAGCAAAAACAACATCACCAAAAGCAACAACAGGAGCAGCAAAATCAAGCTCCTCCGTTGCAGCAACAGCAGCAGCAGCAGCAACAAAAACAGCAACAACTGCAACACCAACAACAACTACTGAAACAACGGCAACAATTACAACAACAACAACGTCAAAAGCCCGCTAATCCCGCCAACCAACCGCCTTCCAACGAGAACGCCAACGATTCCGAAGCCTCACCAACGATGTTGACGACGACAACGACGATAACGACAACCGCCAGCAATGGAGCACCGCGTTGCCAACAATCCCAGCTGACGGCGAGTGCATCGACGACCTCCATGGATGGAGGCAGCAACAGCAACAACAAAGGTAACAACAGCAGCAACACCAACAACAGCAGTAACATCACCATCAACACCAACAATTGTGGATCAACTACTGTGGAGACCGGGGATAAAAACGACGACGAAGCTGCCAATGACAGCCAAGACGAGCCCTCGTCCGCCCACTACGAAGACGTCTCGCCTCCCCCCGCTTCCAGCATCCTCAACATCGCCGTCTCAGCCGCCGCCCCGCCCACTTCGACGCCCTCGCTATGCGGTGAGTAATGAATTAATTAATTAGCCCTGAGCTCGGTTCCGTTCCCCGCCCAACCGCGTCCAACTCCCCTCGCGCCCAAAGGACAATGCCAGGCTTAAGGGATCACCTCTTTCTCCTCCCCTTCCGCAAGAAGTCGTCAGCTGCACAGCAACAGGCGACATGGCGGCAATTCGTTGCCAACAACTGGCAATCATTGGGCGATGATGACGTCTACGTCGATGGCGACAACGAGGCCTCTCTCACAGTGGTCTACGAGGGCCATCGGAATCATCAGAACCCTGGAGCCGTGGGCCGATATCGACCCAATTGATTGACTTCCTTTCTCAGTCTTTGGATCGACCTTCATCAGGTTCATCAGGTCCGTCATTTCCGGCTCTGACCCGCTGAGTCCACTGTAACTACTTTGCCCACGTTGCTCTCTGTTCCCACTGTGCCCACTGTACTCCGTGGCTCATGGAGGAAGCGAAAGCGGACGTTCCATTCATTCCATTCATTGTTGCACTATCGGAGCAATCAGTCTCCTTCAGGACTTCGAAGACATAATCTCTCTGACGTCCTTGTTCCCCGATGGCCCATCTCAACCCACTGCTCCTCCGTTACCTCCAACTCCAACCTCTTAACGCATTCTCTTCCTCGTCACTTTCGCTGGATCACGACAATTAAAGCTCTTGTTAACGAGCAGCAGAGAGGGAAGGATCGAGGGGTAGCTTCAGAAGCTGAACGCCCTTCAAAGTCTGAAAGTAAATCAAAAGATTTGTCAACCAGTAGCGCGACCTCGGTGCGTGTGTGTGTGTGTGTAGGTGTAAGGATGGTGGATGGCCGAAGGGGAGCGAAGAAAGGGGAAGACGGCCCTTTTGTGAAGCTTTAGTGTTGAGGCTTCAAAGAGCGAACAAAGACAAAGAAGTCTTGGGCACGACTCGACGCGAGACGAGTCAAAGGCAGCCCTGGGGAATGCGACGCATACGGAGAGGTTCCGAGGGTGGGAAGAGGGACGTGGTGGAAATGCTGAGGGGCGTGATAGCAGGGAGTGGAGGAAGGAAGATCAGGGGATCGATGTTGGCCGAAATTAATATGAATGACTATGCTGCAGTCAGCAGAAGGGAGAAGAAACGAGAAAAAATAATTTCCAGGAGCCCCCAACCCACTTCATCCTTCCATGACCAGATCGATGATCTAAGGAGCCAACGTCTCGTCAGTCAGACCTCCAGTGACCTGTCTATCGATGAAGTCCTGTCTGGACTCAACACCCGCCCACCTTCGACGTGGATTTTCTGCAGTTGGAGCCGAACTTAGTGACCTCTATTCGAGTGGGGAAGAGCTTCGACTAGGAGTGGGGTTCGGGGGATACCTTCAGGCATACCTTCTCTAGTCCAAATGACGACCTCTGGCCCTGAGTTTAGGGACGTTGGCCTATTGCAGTGGGACGGACCCAGACCGTCCCTAAATCCAATGGTCAGTGGATTTCGAGCCAGATCGGGCGACATTTCCAGGGAACGTGATTATTAATTGAGAACCGTTGGACAGTCACCTCCTTCATCCACTCTTCACTCATCGCCCACCCCCCTCAGGCATTGAGTTCCCGACCGTGGTGATTTGCATAAGCCACCACGTGACGGCGACTCCTGACGAGCGCACATTCGGCCACGAGGGAAATTCCATCACCCTCTCTCTCTCTCTGCCTCTTCGTCGCCTTCTTCATGTGGCAGTCTCGCCAAAGCAGCACGTATCGTGACGTATCGCAATGTATAGTAACGTAATGTGTAGTAACGTAACGTGGCCGCCGCTGGTGATGCAGTCAACCCATTATGCAAAGTGAGCGCTGGCTGGACATGAATTAGTTCCCATTTTATGGTCAGCCCAGGACGAGGGCACGAGGCGACCAGAGCCGTCGGGTTCTCGCTCGGTCGAGTGATGCAGTTTGTTGCCTTTTCCGGACCCCCTCTCTCTCCCTTTCTCCCTCTCTCTCTCTCTCTCTCTCCTCTCTCTCTCTCTCTCTCTCTCTCTCTCTCTCTAACGACCTGCGAGGATTTTTTCCAACACTTCTGGCCAGCATAATTTGAAGGATGCTTTTTTGTTGCGATTGCTGTCGACTTTGTTGTGGATATTTTTCATGGAGTCGTTGTTGTTGTTATTGTTGTTGGTGAATTTTGTTATTGTTGATTTGCATGGTCTTCTTCTTGTTGTTATAGTTTTTCTTATTGTTATAGTTTATTCTTGTTGTTATTGTTATAGATGTTGTTGTTGTTATCGTTGCTTAGCTTCCCCGGCCAACGACTTCAATGGACTTTGCATATTTGCACTTCCCTGGTGATGGAAATGAAATTCTATCGAGTTCTCTCTGCCCGCCTCGAAGCAAGATAAGGCGCGGCGAAGTGGAGCGAGGTGAGCTTTTCAATCGATATAGTTTTAATGCGGAGCCCTGCAGCCGGAAGATCCCGACTCCGAGAAGGCCACAAGGAGCCGAAGGCGACAAGTGTGGTCAGATGGAGAACTCCAAACACCGCTTGTAGGGCACCGGGCCGAGAGCTAGACCAGGTCTCCCCTCCTCCACTTGGCCAAGTTCTTTATGTGAAGTGATGAAATATTACGACGAGGTTCCTTCTTTGCCTTCGCCTTCTTTTGTTTCGTCTTCTTCTCCTTCCACTGCTTCGTCATCGTCGATCGCTTCCTCTTTGCCTGCAAATGCTTATTTCAGAGGGAAATGCAAACATAATAACACTTTTCTGCCCCTCTTTGTCGCCCCTCCCCCCCCTCCCACGCTCTGCAAACAGATTCCGATTCACGCGAAAGTAAACATGGAAAATTGAGTGTTCGAAGTCGGACCCTGACTCAGACCAATAGATCCTCAGATCCTCCCCTCCCCTGCTGTCCATTGCGGTAATTAGGCGTCCGTCCAGGGGTGGGCAACTGTCTCCTTCTCACTATTCACTTCAACCAGGTTCACATCGTAGAGATTGAGATGGACAGGGTGGGGAGGAAGACTTGAGTTAGTTGCATGA
This sequence comes from Coelopa frigida, assembly GCA_017309665.1. Lineage (NCBI taxonomy): Eukaryota > Metazoa > Arthropoda > Insecta > Diptera > Coelopidae > Coelopa > Coelopa frigida. Next base: position 23,222,458 of record CM029563.1, read on the forward strand.
GTGCGGAACTCTTCTTCACCCATGTCGTCATCAGATGTCTCTCACCCACACCGTCACCGACAGTACAGCAACAACAAAGAGGACAATACGAACAAGAGGAGAACAGCAACAACAACAACCAATTAGTTGATGCAAAATGATGTGACAAACTTTCGTTGTTGGCGAAACTGAATTTTATTTGGTTGCAAACATTGCAGCAACAAGCTCCCGAGTTGTTGATGCAGTTGGTTGCTTATTGTTGTTGTTGTTAATGTTGTTGTTGTTGTTGTTATCATTGTTGTTGTTGTTGTTACTGTAGTTATTCTTGTTGTTGCTGTTGCTACTGATGTAAATGTAGTCGAAGTTGCTGCAAGCGCTTAGCAAAGTTTTCCGTTCGACTCGCTACGAATTCGGAAGCGAATGTAAATAAAATTAACATTTCGTGCAACATGTGCAATGGTCGCCATTGTAACTCTCTCTATCTCTCTCTCTCTCTCACTCTTCCTATCCCATTCTCCCTCGCTCCTTCCAGCCTCTCGTGTTACTGGCTAAATTTATTTTGGCTAAGGACTGGCAGGACTCGCACGCAACGCGCGCTCCCGGCCGAAGTTTTAATTTGTTTTGCTTTAGTTCTGATTGCCGTGAAACGAACGGGGGACGCCGTTTTGTCCTCCGCAGGGAACCCTTCGTGGAGCGCACCCCACACACGCCCTCCTTCTTTCACCCACCCCACATCCCTCATTTCTTCATTTCCTCCATCGACCATTTCGCCTTTCTTTCGAGCCAATCGCAGGTTTATGAGAGATTGCCGCCTGCTTTCTCATTCAAAAGTATTGTGTTTCCCTCGTTTTTTTCCAGTCAATCGAATTTTATTTCGTATTTATCACTCACTCACTCTCACAAAAGAAGATGAGGGATGGGGAGGGAGAGAAGTCCATTCACTCGATCTTTAAATTCTCCTCCACCCGCCTGCAGACAGCTGTAAATATAAAAATAAAATGTAGAGAGAGAGCGAGAGGAGGGAGCGAGACGGGCCGAGATGCAAAATCGAAGCCGACAAAGGGCTGGAGTCTTCTTCAGCCAGGTGGGGAAGCCATGCTCCTCTTGTCTCCCTCTTCGATGGCGCTCTCACGAAGGCGATGGGGAAGCGACGATGGCTTCCTCAGTTGAGTTTTCCCGGAGTTGCCAACTTGGATCCGATGCCCCGCGGCCTCCCCCCCTCTCTACTGACGGCACTTACAACTCCGTTCTTCAAAGCAATTCCATCGCATTCTATTCTCGGATTCGATTTCGGCTCTGACTCCCGGGTTCGGCGGCGACTCCGACTGCCGTGGCGTATTTTATATTGCTCCAGCCGCCGCAGAGGCAGCAGCGGTAGCAACAGAAGTAATAGCAATAACAACAACAATTCCAACAACAACTCTAACCACAACAGCAACAATTGCTTGTTTCCACTCCGTGCAGCACATTTCAAAATTCAACCTCTCAGGAGATTCCTTTCCTTTGGATCTGTTGCCTCTGTTGCGGCTGTGGTTGATGTTGCTGATGCTGATATAGTCGCTGATGTTGTTGCTGTTTTTGCTATTGTTGTTCATACTGTTGTTGTTGTAGCTATTGTTGTTCATACTGTTGTTGTTGTTATTGCCGCTCTTATTGCCGCTGATGTCGATGCATCTTCGGAGAACTTCACCAAACGAGACGATCCGCAAATGCCACAACAATGCCAACACAACAACAACAACTATAACAACAACAAGAATAACAGCGATATCTAACAACAGCGGCAAAAACAATTACAATAGCAACAATAGCAAAATATCAACAACAACAACAACCAAAAAGGTATGGATGGAATCGTCTCATGTTGCTAGGGATGTTGGAATTGGTTGTTGCTATTATTGTTGTTGTTGTTGGTTTTGATGTTAATATACAACATTGGTGTTGTTTGTTGTTGTTGTTTATGTTATTGTCATTGTTGTTCTTGTTGTTGTTGTTGTTGAAGCCACATAATCAAGAAACGGTATCACTTCGCTGCAGCTCTGCGGCGACAAGAACAACAACAGAAATAACTACAACAACAGTAACAAAAACAACAACAACCGCAACAATACCAACAACAACAACAACAAGTGAAGCCGTCGCCGAAGAATACCTGCGAGAAAAATGCAAATAAATTGAATTCGAAATTGAAATCGAAGTCGGAGATGGAAACGTGGACGAAATCGAAGTTGGAGACGAAGATGGAGACGACGATGGAGACGTCGATGAAGCTGCTGAAGAATGGAGACGAAGATGGAGTGGCGAATGGAGTCGCTTCGCTTCGCTGCCGCCGGTGGTCAGAGGGCGAATTCCAGCAGAAAATTCAACTTCTTCGACTTCTTCTTCTATTACTTCTGTTTCTGCTGCTACTTCTACTTCTTCTTCTTCTTCTCATGCTGCACTAGCCTTCTTCTTCAACTTCTTCTTCTCCTGCTTCTTCACCTGTCTTCATCACCAACTTCTTCGACTTCTCCGCTTGAGATCCCGACGCCGACCTCGCCGACTATCGCCAGTAGCTGATTCTGTTGCCAACGCTCGCATCGCCGACACTTCCTCGCAGCGATCGGCGGAAGCCGTCGGTCGTCGCACGCTTTTACTTTCGAATGTTGCTGCGCGATTGCGGCAACAAAGTGAGCAAAAAGTGAGCGACAGCAACAGAAAAAACATCGACAACAACAGAAAAAACATCGACAACAACAGAAAAAACATCGACAACAACAGAAAAAAGAACAACATGAATTAAAAAAAAAAAAAAAAAAAAAAAAACAAAAACCACAGCAACAAAATCCAACAACAAAAACGATTTCCCGACTTCTTTCCTGTCTCTTGCTGAATCGCTCCATCTTGCTCGGTTGCAGTGGAAAATTGCAGCAGTCGTCGTTGTTGTTGTTGGCATTTGTTGTTGTTGTAGTTGTTACTCTTGCTGTTGTTGTTGTTGTTGTTGTCAAATTTAAATTTATTCAAATTGCACACTTTAATGACGTCGTTCATCCGCTCGCTCAGCAGTTGTTGACATTTTCCTCCTGCTCTCGACGGCTGCGACGACGACAACGACAACGACGACGACGTTGGCAACGTCGACTGGTGCTGCTGCTGCCTCGCATCGCTGCTTCGTCCATGGCGGCTGCGGCTGCAACATGTGGCAACGAAAAGCCATTAAAACATTTCCGACCTCTCGCTCTACCATCCTCCCTCTCCCTGCTTCACCGCTCCCCTTCTTCATCGAGTGAAAACCCTATAATTTTGGTGCACAAATTGTTGTTGCTGTTGCTGTGCTCGATTAAAAGGTCTGATATGGCAGCAAAAACAATGCCAGAAATGGCAAAGGAAATAACAACAACAACAACAACAATGAAAATAATAGCAACGCCAAGAAGAGCAACAATAATAACAGCAATAACAACAACAATAACAGCAGCAACGACTACAAGAAGAAAATCAACAACTACAAGAAGAAAATCAACAACTACAACAACAATGAACGACGACACTCGACATTTTTCAAAAATTCGTGCCAACAACAAAAGTCAACCGGTGGTTAACAGTGGTTGTTGATGTTGTTATTGTTGTTGTTGTTGTAGATACCTTTGGATGCTGTTACCGTTCTGTGTTATTGTTGTATTTCTTGTTTTTGTTGTCGTTAACGTTGTTCCAGTTTTTTTTCTTTCGATTTTTAATTGAGCGACGTTTCGATTCCTTCTCGCGCCTCGAATGAACTACATCCAAATCCCTAGAGTGAGAGTGAGACGGCTTGAGGGAAGAGGGCGAAAGAAAGACAGAGGATTGCGGGATGAGGGAGGATGGTGTGATGAGAAAAAAGCGGGAAGCGTGAGTCACTCTCTTTTAGAGGCATGGTGGACAGGAAGTCTCTCTGAAGTTGTTGGGCAATTATCGCAGCCTTCGAGGGCCGTTTCACATCGCACCGAGGCGTATGAGCAACGTTTCATTTCGCTCTGGTGGTGCTGATGGACATCGTCGTCGTTCTACTATTGAAATTTAACACATATACCTCCCCCGCCCTTCCACCTTTAGCTCCCTCTTCTCCTTGGATCACAACTCACCGCACATCGCTCATGACTACGACGGACCCCGAGGCGTTCGATTCGTGCGCTCAGTAACAGCAACGACAAAAACATAGCAACAACAACTTCACCAAACAACAATAACAACAACTATGGCAACAATAAAACCAAATCCAAATCTTGAAAAACACGAAAAAAAAACAAAACATAAAAAAATATAAAACAAAAAAAAAACAACTTGAAAAACACGAAAAAAAAAACATCAAAAAATATAAAAAAAATAAACAAAAACTTAAAAAAATAAAAAAAAAAATAAAAAAAAACAATACAGAAAAAATAAATAAAAAAAATAACCCAAAATGCAGTAGACGAAAAATGCAGTCAGTCAGTGTTGCCAACGATCCAAGCGACGACGACGACTATGTTGATATTTCTGATTTGTTGTTGTTGTTGTTGCTCGCATTTGAGCGATTTTGAAATTGTGAACATTTGACTTTCAGCCCCCACACGATCCCCCCGCCACCCCTGATAGTTTTTGCCAACGTTGGCAACGCGACTGGCGACGCATGTGACTGGCATTGGTTGCCGTTGCTTTCGTCTCGCATGTCGTCCGCAGCCTCCGCGTTGATTGCATATCTCCAGGTCGCCGCCTGACTCACTCACGACATTTTTCTCCCTCACTCTCACTATCGTCGCCATTCTCTTTCTCACTATGTCTTTCTCTCTTTAACGACCGCTCTTTAACGCCCACCTCTCGATGGAGTCCGTCTGTTCCCACGCCTGCCCCATGGAGCTCCACCCCATTACAGTCGCAGATCCGCGGCCAAGTGTCGGTCGGCACGGTTCGGTCCAGGTGGCAACCGCTTTATCACCAGGACATTTAATTATTCCCCAGCACCCCTGCCATCGTCCCCTGTCGACCCTGTCGACCCCCAGCCCAGGGCGATGGAGCATCGTCGTCGTCACATGTCATTTTTGGACGGATTCCACGTCGGTGTCCGACGGACGGCGATGATGAGAGGTGATGCAGGGCTTCAGTGGGGTTCAGCGATGATGGGGTGTCAGCTTCGTCTCCATCTCCTCCTTCCCCCTTCTCAACATCGTGGAAATGCGACTGAAACAGAGCGAACTCTGACCCTGGCGCCTCACGGGGCCTCTATTTGGGGAAAGCCCACCTTAATTGGGATCCCCGCAGGACCTTCGTCGAGGTGGGAAACGACAAAATGATGCCTTGTCGCGGGTCGTGGTGTTTGTGAGGTGAGATGAATTCATGGGAAGGGGGAACTTTGACCAAAACAACAACAATAATAACAATGGAGACATTAACAACAAATACTCCAGCGAAAGAACGAGGGGAGAACGTAATTGCACGGCAATAAAAGCTGCAGATGGGGCGAGAAGACAGTGGAGAAGGAAAGAGGGAAACAGGGTGAAAGGAGAGGAGGAGAGTTGGAGAAGGGGTGAGTTGGGTGTTGGGTGTGTGTGAGAGGAGCCTTGGGATCCCACTCGTCTGAAACACATAAATTCGCGTTAATTAATAATGGCGGCGGCAACAACAACAATCTGAAGTAAAATCAACACGAAGCAACAACAAAACCGACAGAAACAACAACAAAACCGACAGGAACAACAAAACCGACAACTACAATAACAAAGCACATGAAAAGCATGAAAAACGGGAAAATAACCTGGAGCCAACAACAATAAAAGAGGGAATATCAACGATAACAATGGAGCCAACAACAATAACAAACGCACGAACAGCAGGAGCAGACGCTCGTGTCCAGTCGAAGGTGTCGGCGCACGACCGACGAACGCGAGGACGCAGTCGTGTGGGCGCTCGAAGAACAAGCACGCGGACCCCACGCCCCCCTCTGACCCCAAACTTCACGCGACCAGGTTCTGAGTTACGGCGCTCATAATTGCAGGGATTTCGGGGCCAGATTTATTGGAGTCCTAAGTGGGCGATTAGGGTTCGTGGGCGGGGAGTGCTGGCGCAGATGGGTGGCAGACGTGCGTGTTGTGGGCGGGGTGCCGACGGTGCGTGAGAGGACGACGGCCAACATCCTTCCTTCCTTCCTTCCATCGTTTCATTTATTGAGGTCCACGCGGACCCTGGACTCAGTTCGGCGAACGCGACTTCAGCAACTCCCGCTGGGACTTTGGACCTTGTGCGGGTTGTTCTGGAGTATCAAGGGCTTCAATAGATTTCAACGGTCGGGTGAAAGTGATGAATAAATGCACATTTTATTGTCCTTCTGCATCTACCCTCGGTCATCGCCCATCTTCTAACCTCAACCCCTACCTCTTCAATTGCCTCAAAACTTTGAAACAAACGGAGTCCTCGCTTTAGGCTTCTGGCGCTCTGGCGGTTGTTGTCCTTTGTCCTAGCTCCAGGAACCGAAACCACGTCCGGAAATCGCCAAGGCTGCGGATTGTGGAATTAATTGGCCACGAGATTTCTCCAATATTTGAATTCGCCGGTGGAGAACGTTGGAAAACTTCGGCGAAGATGAAGACGTCGCAGAACTCCTGTTGTGTTGTGGCCATTGTCTTTTGTTCCTCGTCATCTCGTGGCCTCATCTCCTCTACTTCCTCTCACCCTCCTCTCTCCCTCTCACCCTCATCTTCCTTCTCAGCCTCCGTCTCGTTATCGCTCTTCTCGTTCTGACCGAAGAAAACTGGGCGAAACTCGGCGATTGTTTGTCTTTCTAACAATGGTATTTTGGTTATTGTTGTCGTGGTTTTTGGTGTTAGTGTTGTTGGTTTTGTTGTTGTTGCTCTTATTGTCCTTGATGCTGTTTCCATTTGAAGATTCTTCCTCCTCATTCCACAACCGAATTAGTTCACCTCGCCTTCGACCGGGGAAAGTTTTATTGAGTGGAAATAAACGTGATGAATGCGGTGGCAATTGTAGAAAAAAGAACTACAAAAGAAACAAAGCATTACTACAAAAAAGGAACAACAACAAAAAATTACTACAAAAAAAATGATGAAAAACAGAAATTACTACAACAATAACTACAATAAAAAAACAACTATAAAAACACCAACAAATAGAACAATTACGAAACTGCATTTCGATGCAAAATAATGCGAACTTTTCGCATCCCCTCGAGAGGCAAAGGAGGATCATCCGGCCATCGAGGGCTGATCCCTTCCAAAGGGGGGTGACCTCAGACCCTTGACACCATAAAAGGACACCTCCCCCCCTCCCCCTCTTTCGGTGCCACTGCCATCGAACGAGATTGCATTTCCGGCGCGGTGAAGTAAATCATGTTTATTGCTCACGCCTCACGCGCTCGCGATCGCGCTCTACTAACATTTTCGCGTGGGCGTGACCATCGGGTGGAGGCTTTTAAATAATCCGCCATCGTAAATTGAGCCGATTGTAAATCATTCACACCCCAGCCACGCCCCGCCCCATGCAATTGCGATCCCAGCATCGGATCCGCTTTGGTGTCCTTGAGTGGAATCGAAGAAAAAGAAGGATTCGAAGGCGGTGTTGGAGAGGACGAAGGGCGAACAAAGAAGAGGCGAAACCCCGGGCGAAAGATTGAGCGCCATCGGAGACACACACACAGACGCATTCTTTCACGCACACACGCATCATCGTTTCGTGCCGCATCCACTCGGCCCAGTTGCAACATGTCGTCGCGCCTGCTTCCGTTTCCTCAGCCTCCATCAGAGCCTTGCATTGTTTCCCAGATGGCTCAGATGACTCCTTTTCATCCTCCTCTTCCTCCATCTCCTCCTCCTCCTCCAGCCACAACCCCGTCATCGTCGCCACCGCAGCCGCCGAGCACTTCATCAATTATTCGGGAATAAAGAAATATTTGTCAGGCGGAGTGAATTTATTGTGACAACTCGCACACTTATGGAGATATGAAGCATTCGCACTCAACTGTCGCGTTTACACCCCCGTCCCCCACGTCCCCACTCGCCCCCCCGCTTCTTCTCTGTCGTGCTCCGGCACCCGTCGTCGACCCACGTTGCTCCACATCGCCCCAGGCCCATCGCATTTATCTCCATTTGCATCGCTGCAAGCGTCGCCACTTGACGGGGTTTTCAACGGCGAGTCGGGTGGAATTGGGTCGGTGTTTCGGATCTGCAGCTGAACATCTTGACTCGGTGGCTCCACCAGAGGAGGGGGCGAATGGCCTGCTCTTGGTTCTCCTCCTTCTTTAACTCCTCCCTCTCCTTGCTGACTTCTTCCTTTCTCTCCTCCTCCTCCTGCTGCCCAGCGACTTCCGAGCCGTCGTCTTCGATGCGATGGTCTTTCGTCTGGGTGGCATCCCTCCTGGAGATCGAGGCGATGCTTCTCGTAGTCGCCGACACTCACGGGAGTCGTCGTCGTCGGCGCCGGCGGCCCTCGGGTTGAAGTCGAGAGTTCGTCGCAGGAATCCGGTTTGGTAGACAAGGGGCCGAGGGTCGCGGCGACCTGCGCGCGTCCTGCGAAGCGTGTTGACGCAGCGCTGCGTGTCGCGTCGCATCGTCTCGTCTCCTTCTGCTGCGATGGCTGCGGGCTGCGTCCGCTCATAACGCGTTGATTTACGACGACCCCCCCGGAAGAGGATGTCGCGACCAGTCCGAGGACCCCCGACCCCGAGGATCACTCTTCGTGGAGAGATGTTGTTGTTAGGGGGAGATGTTATTGTTGTTAGAATAAGGTGTTATTGTTGTTAGGGGTGATGGTCGAGATAGAATGACGGAGAGTGGAAAAAATGCGTTGCATACCTTTAGGAGCTGTTTGCATTATATGTCTCTGACTCTGTCTCTCCTTCTAACTCTTGCAGAATCCCTCTGCCACTCACTCTCACTCTAACCCTCACTATCTCTCTCCTTCTAACTCTATCTTTCTCTCTCTCCTTCTAACTCCATCTTTATCTCTCTCCTTCTAACTCTATCTTTCTCTCTCTCTCCCTCTAACTTTCTTATTCGGTGATTGTTTCTTTCTCGGGCTTTGGCAAACGGTGGAGCCAATAACAAGAACAACAACAGCAGATAACACTCGTTGTTATGAATATTTATTGTTGTTGCAATTTTTGAGAATTTCTGTTTTTGCAATCGGGGGGGATTGTTATTGTCTTTGTTGTTGGAATGGGAGGATTGTTGTCATTGTCGATTTTTGCAATTGGGAGCGATTGTTCCTGTTGTTGTTGCAGAGATATGTATGAACATTCCTACACATTCAAATAATTTCCAATATTTTCAAATTAAATCGCGATCGTTTTGCTTTCGAAAGTACCGTTATTCACTCATACCACCCAGCCGATGGCACCTTAAAAATAACGTTAATATCGTTCGTCCTCGTTGCCACTCGAATGTGAGGGGGGAAAACTCAGGCAAAAACAATAACAACAACTAACGCGTTTAAACAAAAGGAAGCAATTGTTAACTGGTGTGGAGAAGGAGGATGAGGGGAATGAACAGGAGATGGGTTTGGAGTGAATCAAAATGGCGTTTTGTTTAATTTGGTTTTAAATGCATTGTTGTTGTTGGTATAGTTTTTGTTGCTATTATTGTTGTTGCCTCACTGGCGGAATGAAGTTAATTGTTGAATGCGGCAGCAGCATCGCATGGGCAACAGAAAAAAAAACCACATCGAAAAAAAGGAATAATAACAAATTGTTATTGTTAGCAGAAATGGCGCGTTAACATGAAACCCCAACTACAACAGCAAGAAAAACTCTATCGACAACAACACCAACACGAGTCCAGCAACAACAACCAACAACGACAGCGAAAAGCACGGATCCGACACCATGGAAAATTTTTCATATTTGCATTTGTCAGCGGGCGTGTGTATGTGTGTGTTGGTGTGTAATTTCTCCCTTCGGTATGCGTTTCCTTCCGCTTCGAAGTAGCCGTTAAAATTTAAATAACTTCAATGTTTACATTTGTACAACAATTACAACAACAATATTATTATTAACAACAATAATAATAATAATAATAATAACAGCAATAATAACAACAACAACATGTTAAATACACTCACCTATCAAAACGCACACAATTTGTTGCAATTGCTCTCAATGATGTTGTTGTTATTGTTGTTGCTATTTATTTTATTGTTATTGTTGTTGTTGCAGTTTGTGTTATTGTCGTTGTTGTTGATTAATATGCCTGACTATGTAGAAGTAATTGTGCGTTACTAAGTGTGCGTTAGGACGCTAGTGTGCGTGAGTCAGTAAGTGAGTTAGCGTATGAGTGTGTGTGAAGTGTTATTAAAAATTAAATATTTATGTATATCGCATTGAAGTGAATTGAAGTTAAATCCCATAAAGGCGCGCTTCATTCCAAGGATTCGCAAACACTTGTATATGTATTTGAAGACACAAACACACACGCACTCACTGGAGCAGACATGTGCACACAACAATGACGGAAATATGCACGAGATTCGATTCTTAAATTTTCACTCCGTTCAATCTCACCCAGAGAGTATTCAATTGAGGCCCGACTTTAATTCGATCATAACGAGTTTATAACTATTTTTGAAACATATTTACAAAAACATCGATCCCGCTCGATTTAGTTTATTTAATATGATTTTCCGAGAATTTTGTTCGTTTTTTATAGTTATTTCCATTAAACAATTTTTGGTCTTATAACGACCATTTATCGCATCACATGTAATATGTTGCTTTTTTTTAATTTACTTTCGCTTTACTGCGATTTTCCTATTATTCACTCCTACTTCAAGTTTCCCAGCTCCGCACCCTGATCCATACACACACACACATATACTCACCTCGCTTAACCTCGCTCTCACAGTGGTTCCAAAGTAAATTGAAATATTTTTTTGATGATAAAATTCTCGTATTTTTTTCTGAATATGTATGTTAAAAATGTTTAAAAAAATGTATTAAAAAAACACCGTTTCTTAAATTCAAAAAAAAAAAAATGTCTTGAAAAGGTTTCTCAATTGTATAAAGTTATGACATATTGTGGGAGAAATAAGTCATAACTTTAAACCATTTTCAGATGGTGATAATAGTATGGAATCATGTCAAAGAAACTTTTTTTTATGTCTTTTTTATTTTTTGAATTTTTTTTTCCTTTTTGAAATAAAAAAAAATACGATGATCCTTTACTTAATTTTTTTCGACCCACTGTGAGCCCTGAAGGTGTGAGAAAGACAGCTCGTGTTTAATTTGACGCCTTTCTTTTGCTTCGACCATGGTTTACACGGTCAACTCCATGGGAAAACTCTTTGAAGCGTCGTCGTAAAAGATTCTCGACAGAGGAACGTGATTTTCCAACTTGACGACCGCGGACTCAGCGCCGTCCTCATTCCTCGCGGCATCTCGGGGGTTGTTGTCAAAAAAACGGTCAGACGCGTGGAAAGGGGTCGAACAAAAGCAAGGGGGGCCCGTGTATGGGAAAATCATCTTTCTTGCTGAGGCTTATTTGATTGGGATTCAGCCTCTCGGTGACCCGGGCTTCCGCTTGACCACTAGGAGTCGATCTTGCAATGACTGAAGGGAGCTATGAAGGAAACTACACTGCAACAACAACGGAAACAACAATAAAAACAAAAATAGAAACAACAACAACAACAACAACAACAAAAACAACAATAGAAACAACAACGACAACAATCCTTCAAACATCTTCTCAACATTCCTTCGCGATTCTCATCGATTCGGTCTGTTTTTCTAGTTTTTGTTTTCTTTTCATTGCTTCCTTATTGTTGTTCTCTTTTTGTTGTTGTTGTTGTCTTTCCGTAAAACAACCGAAATGAAAGACGATGCGACAGGAACGGAAAAAAACATACAGACTGACGGAGGGAGTCAAAGCGAGACAACGAATTAAGTGGGATACAAACGAGGTTGCGTCTTGCTGTGTCGAGGGGGTGGAGGGTGGTTGGAGTTGTTTTGTAAGAAAGAGACAGAGTGAAGGGAAAGAGAGAAGGAACACGAAGAAAAGGATGGAAGGGAACAAATTTGCGCGCGCTCCAAATGAAAGGAAGTCAACTCGTGCATTGATAATTCGAATTTATTTTGTTTCGTACGACTTCCCCCACCTCTTGTTCTAACTCTCTTTCATTCTATATCATTCTATCTCTCTCAATCTCCTTCTCATCTCATTCTTTCTCTCCCTCACTCTCATTCTTTCTCTCGCTCGTCCGTTCCTCTCGTTCCCCTCTCCTCTCGCTCTCAGTGTTTCTTTGTTGTCGCTCTTGTCGCACGGTTGTTTCGTTTCCTTTCTTCCGTTTTATTTAATACTTCGACTACTTTTGTCGCCGAAACAAAGCACGAGCCATCCGCTGATCCCCTCCTCCTCCTCCTTCTGCTCTCCGCCCTTCAGTCGGACAGAGGAGTGGACGGAACCTTTTCTTCCCTCCGCCCCCTTCACCATCATCCCAGCATCCGCAACAATGTAATAAAAGACAGCGCGCTCGTCCCGTCTGTCGCTGGAGCTCGTGCAACTCACGAAATATTTGGGAAAACGCTTTTCAGCTGGCCCGCGTCCTCTTTTCACATTTTTTCTCTCCCTGGCTCTTACTCTCTCTCTCCATCTATCTCTTTCTCTTAATGATCCTTTTCTTCTTCCGTTTACTCGCTTGTTCTCTCCTTCCTTCAGAGCTCCATTCGTCCGTTCGTTCGTCGGTCCATTCTTTGACTTGAGCTCGGGCTCAACCCGTCCTTTGTCTCGTCCTGGATCCTTTGAAGAGCAGAGGAGAACAACTAGAAGAAGAAGAAACAGAGAATCGGGTTAATTGCATTTGTATTTGCGAGTACGCCGTCGTTCGGCGCGGTCTTTGTCTCTCTCGAGCCCAGGCATCCGGCCAGGTGGTGAAGAGAGGGTGAGAGAGGCCAGGTCCGACCTGGATGGGTCCAGGGGAGACTGAAATTCCCGCTTGCCAGCCAAAGAATTCAGGACGACCTGGGATTCGACGCACTCCACTTCAACAGCCTCAAGAGTGTGATTCCTTCAACTGTCCCCGGCCCCGCTCCATCGATGATGCCAAAGGCCTCGTTCCATCGATGAGCAGATCTTCGATCCAACAAATCACAATCGGAATCGTTTCCCCATCCCGCCTGTCGGCGCAAATGTCCTGCGAATCTCGGTTGTCGTCCTCTTTATCGCCTCCTCCGCAATCGCCCTGCGCTCCCCCCGGTCGCCACAACCCCAAGCTAAATCCATCCCGAGCACTCAAATTTAATCGGCCGCTCCGTCGGCGTAAATCACCCAACGTGGCGTAAACAAACTAATACAAAGGACCCTGCGACCCGACCCGTCTGCGCCTAATCTTCCGCTCGCCATCGCCAAACGCCCGGCTCGTGTGAGCTGGAGCCTCGCCCCCTCATCAACCGCCCCCGCCTCCTGGGGCGCCCATAAATCTGCATCGGGGCATGGAAATCGAACGAAGAAATGGGGGGCGGGTGAATTTATTTCACACTTTGCTTGAGATTTCGCTCCGAAGTGACACATTTTCTTATTCCCTTCTCCATCTCGCTATCTTCCAGATGACTTTGACGGCGACGACATCCAGCAGCAGCAGCAGCAGCAGCATCAGCCACAGCAACAGCGACGACAACGACCGCCTCCACAGGAGCAGCAGCAGCAGCAACAGCGGACGGCGCTATCGCGGAATCCCATCAGGCGCTCCCACAGCGAACGCCATCCCGGCAGCCAGAAGTTGAGAAACGACGCCGCTTCCGTCCACGTCGTGGCGGGCGGCAACAACCATCGCAACAACAACAACAACATCGGTGGCACCATCAACACCAACATCATCCAAATCAACAACAAGGACGCAATCTTCCACTTTAAGGACACGATGGCGCTGCGAGTGCGGGGCGCGCGCCACGACGCCAGGGATTTATTCGCCGGCCACTGCGCAGCCCTGGCCACGAGCGCCAGGCCGAGGGAGCCGCCCCCGCCGCCGCCCCCCGCCACGGCCACGAACGCGGCCACGGCGTCGACAACTGCGAGGGCGACCGCAAAAGTTTCCACCAAGGAGTCGCCCTCGAGCCCCGCCTCCTCCGACCAACAGCAACAGCAGCAGGAGCAGGAGCAGCATCAGCCACGAGCCGCGACCACTGCCGACAACGGCCAGGATGTGGCGACAACGACAGAGACAACGACGGCAACGACGACAATCGCCAAACTCCCGACGAACGGATTTGGCAGCCACAGCGATAGACAACAAGAGCGCCAAAGGGAGGTCGCGAAAAAGCACACGGAAGCGGAAGCGGAGGAACCGGAGTCGCGAAACAGTGGGGCAGCAGAAGCAGAAGCGAAGGACGACGACAAGTTCGTCCCCGTGATACACGTGACGCCCGCCCCCTTGAACTCAGGCCCCCGCCTCGCACGGACCACGGTGCGCGTGGCCCCCTTCCACCGGGCCTCCAACGAGGTGCACCGCTTGAAGATCGCCCACAGCGACAGCGACGACAGCTTCGCGGCCCACGACCGAGTGGCGCCGCCCGAGTGCTCGGCGGGGCGGGGCCAGAAGAAGACCTCGATCATGATCAGCGGGGACGACTGCTACTCGACGATGAACCTCAGCCACGACGCCTCGACGCCCCTCTACCAGTCCTCGGTGGTGGTCGCCGACCACAGCGCGTCGCCGTTCGAGGGGCTGCGCGTCAGCTCGACCACGAACACGGTCACGATCAACGTGAGCAGCCCCCGGCGGTCGGCCGAGGAGGAGCTCATCTACCAGCACAACAAGCGCAACACGCTGCTCAGCCGCCAGGGCGCCATCATCCCCATCCACGGTTCGGAGGTCGGCGGCAGCGGCGGCCTGCAGCGCTCGGCCTCGTCGACGTCCTCAACGTCGATCGGCTCGTCCACGAGCAGCGGCAGCGGGAGCCTCGTCTCCAGCTCGAGCTCCAGCGCGACCACGAAGCGCGGCCGCACCCTGATCCGGCTCGACTACGAGAAGGAGAAGCAGCCGCCCGCGAGTCCCGAGGAGCCTGCGCCGCCCTCGGTGGAGTCGTCTCCAGTTGTCGCTCCGGCGTCGAAGGTGGTGGAGCAGGTCAAGGAGGAGGATGAGGAGGAGGATCTCTTCTCGCACGAGGAGGAGCTGGTGAAGATCCTGCGCAACCCCGTCGAGGCCGTGCGCCGGAACCTGGTGCCCCACGTGTGCGGGCGCCACGAGCCGAAGGCGACGGAGGGCGCGCGGACGCAGAAGATGGCCTCGGAGCCAAAGACGGACGAAGGACCAGCGACAACGACGACGTCAACGACTGCGACGACGACAACAACGCCGGGGAAGTCCTCCTTCATCGCGAAGCTCCTGGAGGACCCGATGCTCAGCCAGGTGGCCGAGGGCCTGGAGACCGAGACCGTCGTCCAGCTGATCGAGAACTCGCTCAAGCGGCTGCGCGAGTCGCGTCGCGCCCTGGACACGAGCGGAACCAAAGACAACGACGACATGACGCGCCTCATCGAGGTGTCGCTGCAGCGGGTGCGGGAGGAGCGCATGGCATCCGTTGGACCTGGACCGGGACCCGCTCCAGCAACCGCCAAAGAGGAGGACGGCCACTCCAACCGCGGCAGCATCAGCTCCGCGAACAGCTTCGCCTCGGCGCACAACTACGAGATGTTCGACTTCGACTCGAAGTCCGACTCCGACTGCTACCAGAGCTGCTCCAGCGAGATCGCCGACGATGGCGTGGGCCACGTGGGAGGCGTCAGCGAGGCGGCGACCACGCGCTCCAAGTTCTACCAGATGCTGGTCGACGCCACGCTGGCCGAGATCGAGCTGTCGACGGGCCTGGACGAGGACCTCGACGCCGACGGCGACGAGGACGAGCACCACTACGAGTCGATCCGGCACGGCGGCGACCCGATCTACGAGGAGATCACCGAGGTGCCGCCCCCGCTGCCGCTGAGCGCGCCGCCGCTGCTCGGCGACCTCGAGCTGGAGAAGAAGGCGGCGCGCTCGATGTTCGAGGGCGCCTCCAAGTACGACATCCTCTCGTACCTGGTCGACGCGAAGGAGCGCGGCCTGGTGCGCGAGCCGGAGCCGTCGCCGTTCGAGTACCCGCTGCACTGCTCGAACCCGATCATCGTCGAGGAGGAGGCCGTCGACACCCTGGCGGACCTCGGCAAGCGCAAGCTGAAGCACGAGCACGAGCACGTGCGCGACACGAGCTCCTCGCGCGCCTCCGTCATGAGCGACTCGAGCGAGGACAACCAGAGCACGATGAGCTCGTTGTCGCCGCCGCCGGCGAACAGCTTCCTGGGCGGCGGTCTGCTCGGACGGAAGGCCGCCTCCTCGGCCGAGGTGGAGCGCAACGACTCCGGCGTCGGCTCCGAGACGAGCAAGTCCTCGCGCAGCCGCTACCAGCCACATGGGGCGCCGCCGTCGGCTGCGCGGCTGCACAAGCTGAGCCCCGTCCACCTGTGCGAGGACTGCGACGGACCCGTCGAGACGCAGGCGACCGACTCGGGCGTCCTGTTCGCGCCGCTCGTGTGCCGCAAGTGCGGCAAGAAGCGGGCCGAGCGCAAGGAGATCATCACCGAGATCGTCGAGACGGAGGAGAAGTACGGGCGCGACCTGCAGATCATCCTCGAGGAGTTCTGCCAGCCGATGCTGGTCGCCGGGCTCCTCACGCAGGAGCAGCTTTCGGCGATCTTCTTGAATACCGAAGATCTGCTCGAGAACAACCAGACCCTGGCCGAGCGGATGCGCGACGCCCTGGACATCGCGCTCGAGCAGGGCGACGACGACCTGCTGACGGTGAACATCGGGCGGATCTTCCTCGACTTCACCCAGATGCTGCACGCCTTCGAGAGCTACTGCGTGCGGCAGGCGGGCGCCAGCCTCTTGCTGGCCAATCTGGAGAAGGAGAAGGAGCTGCTGCGCATCTTCCTGAAGGTCTCCCAGATGGAGAACACCGTGCTGCGGCGCATGAACCTCAACTCGTTCCTGATGGTAAGTCGACGGACCTGTGACCTCGAGAACTTCGTTGATCACACCTTTCTTCCACAGGTTCCCGTGCAGCGCGTCACCAAGTACCCGCTGCTCCTGGCCCGCCTCTACAAGGTGACGCCGGCGCACCTCGAGGGCCGCGACCTGCTGCGGCAGGCGCAGGAGAAGATCGAGCTGCACCTGAACCACATCAACCAGGAGGCGAAGGACGTGCCGACGAAGCTCTGGCGGCGCATCTCCTCCTCGAGCCCCAATCGGCGGGCTTCCTGCGAGGTGGACATGATCAACATCAAGCTGCGCAAGATGGCCATCGACGTGCTCGAGTGGAACCACGACGAGGTGCGGTTCGCCATGGAGGGGAAGCTGCTCTACACGCAGCCGACGGACAGCAACTGGAAGAAGGCGCGCACGATCAAGTTGACGCCGGTGAACGCCCTGCTGGTGACCAACGGGAAGGTGAGTCAATGGTGGACATCGATCGATCGATCGATCGGTCGGTCGGTCGGGGTCGAGGCTGGAGATCGGATAAAGACGGGTGACCGGAGGACGCGGTCTACTGTGAAAGCATTTGATCGGCTCCACTGTGCCATCGTCAAGCTTTCGAAAGAGGGCAAGAGGACAGAGAAACAGAAAGAGAGATCTGACAAGGAGAGAAACAGGGGCGGAGATAGGGACAGTAACAAGGACAGAGACAGAGAGAGGGATACAAATAGAAATAGAGCCGACCGGACAGATAGGAAACTAACGTAAGGACATCACTGAACGATATCAAATTTCCTTTCGACATAAATTGCACAGCTCACACACACCAACACACATTCATCTACTGCTATCTGCTTGCTACGCACGCAAAGAGTGCGAAGTGAATGACTGTGTGGGTGTGGGTGTGAGTGCGTTGGTGTGGGTGTGGCATGGTACGTTTTCGAAATCCACCAACGACAGCTCCGACAGCTCTCGGCCCAGTTCGGTTTGTATTTGTTGCAGTTGTAGTTTGAATATTGTTGTTGTTGCCTTTTTAACTCACGCCTTGCCTTTCTTTTTTCTCTTTCTTTTTCTCTTTCTCTCTGTATGTCTGATTGTCTGCCTGGCTGGCTGTCCTCGCAACCATTCGCTCTCGCTTATCTCGGGGCCGACATTTCAGCCAAGTGGCAATTACAAGGCAGAAAAAGTCATGTCGGATAAGCTGAACTTCCCGAAGCACACGGGCGTCCGCGAGGCCTCCCTCCTGGTGGTGAAGGAGAAGTGCGGCCGCTATTCGCTGCTCCGCGAGCCCCTCTACCTGGACAGATGTGTCGTGTGCAGCGAAGCAGATTGGGACGATTACTTCGAGGTGCAGGAAATTTCATCGAAGGACACTTTCATATTCAAAGTGAGCATCGCGATGCCGTCCGCCTCCCCCGAGTCCGCTGAACGCCGCCACCGCTCGATGAATGGAATGGACTCGCTGTGCATCCGCCCATCGAAGTGGCGGGGGCGTGGTTGGAGTCGGAATCGGCCGGGGGCGGAAGCAGCGCCATCCAGATAGTATTTCGTGGAAATGACATTTATTTGAACAAAGCCCGAAAACACGGGAAGCGGACGCATCGCCGCCCTCCCCCCACCACTTCATCATTGTCCCACTCCCTCATTCATTCTCTCTCACTCACTCTGTCCCACTCCCTCACACTGTCTCCCTCGCTTTCTCTCGACGTCGCCGGACGTTTTTCATTTGCAAATTGAACACTTGTCGGACGTCGCAGGCTGCACCCTACGGCCCGTCGAGAGAGAAAGCCGAGAGATAGCGAGAGGAGTGGGAGTTTTATTAGAGATCGACTAACTAACGTCTTCCGTCTTCTTCTTCTCCGGCAGGCCGAGGACGGGGTCCGCACCAAGCAGTGGTACACCCAGCTCCAGTACCACGCCCAGGGCATGGGCGCCTGGCGGAAGCGGCGGAATGCGCTGGCGAACATCATGATCAACGGCATGCTGGCGCGGTCCTAGGAGTCTGGGGATCGGCGTCTGTGCCTCAGTCTGGAGTACAGGACTCTGGAAGGACCAGGAGTCTGGAAGGACCAGAATTATGAATGAACAGAAGTCTAGAAGGACAGAAGTCTGGATGTCTGGACAAGAAGGGATCGGGAGCGGTGTATTTATAGCTTTTAATGTTCGGTTTAATGTAACGCCTGCGAGTGTATGGATTAGTTAGCTTCGAATTGTATTTGTATGGAGCAGGCCGTCTCTCTCTCTCTCTCGCCCCGAGGGAGACTTCAGCCTCTTCAGCCCTTTGTAATCGCATAATATATATTTATATGTATTTACCTATATATACCTACAACACACACACTCACACACCCAGAGAAACACTCACACCTACACTTATGTATCTTACAATTAGTTTACGAAGAACTCTTATGCTTATCTCCAATAAAAACTACGATAATACAAAGATCTTTCTTTTTCTCCGTCTTTCATGGTTCGTTGAAGATTCAAGTTTCATATCCCGCCCATCGCCCATCGTTGCTGCAGAGGGGGATCCTGGGCGGGGAGCTTATAAATCTTATTATTACGCTCTATTATTTTCCAGCTGAATAGATTTATTGGGGTTCACGGCGGAAGGTGGACGGGAGGCGTTGGTGGGGACGAGCGACGGGTCTGGGGAAAATCGCATAAAAATAAATTACTTCCAAGGACGAACGAGTGGATCGATTAGCATTTTAGATTGGATTCCTGGATGGGAATCCTCAGCTTTTGCAGCACCTCATCTTTCCTCAATCACTCTCACTCGCTCTCGTACTCCATCATCCTTCTTCCTCGTTTACTGCAAATAAGGTAGCATCAGAGATAAATGCTGGAAAAAAAATCGAGAGGACTCGGAGTGCAGCGACGCTTGTCCATTATTCCCGGAGCCATGGCATAATCAGAGAGAACCCCCCTCCTCACGGCGCTCTAAATTACTCTTTGTGAATATCGCCCACTCGTTGGACGAAATGAAGTGATTGCTGTCGCTGCAGACTTCGTGGGAAATTGATATGAGGATAGCAGGAGCCTTACGGTTTCTGAACAACGATGAACGCAACACATGGAGGATTCATCGATGTGCCAGGAATCGGACAGGATTGGCACTACAATGAATCCTGGGAACAAACGTCCATTGTTGGCATATGTCCTCTGTCCGATGAAGGCATCGTTGATACTGTTGATATTTTCGGCTCGCTCATAGTGACGGTTTTCGCCCCACTCTGATGCCGTTCCCCTGATTTCTTTGGGAACACCTTTTCTACACCATCCTTGACTCTCTCTGGCTCCGATGAGTTCGCCTTGAATTTAATAATTCTTTCACTTGTGCATTGTTCCTTGCGATAATGACGG
Source organism: Coelopa frigida (assembly GCA_017309665.1). Lineage (NCBI taxonomy): Eukaryota > Metazoa > Arthropoda > Insecta > Diptera > Coelopidae > Coelopa > Coelopa frigida. The sequence goes on from CM029563.1 coordinate 23,242,744, forward strand.
GAACACCTTTCCTTCTGAGCAACTTCGAGAAGTCTGCAAACAGACCCAGTTCCACTTTCGCCCGCCATCTCAGTCGCAGTTTCAGTGCAATTATGGAGCTCAAACACTGGCTGCACCGTCGCCCGTCGACGCCTGTGATGCACGAGAAACAAAGGCTGCCAGCGCCGGGAAAGTGACTGAGGCAGCCGAGATTCGCCGACGAGACCGAGGGCGATGACGAGGCGGTGGGGTGGGACCGGGGTAGGAAACTGAAAAGTGCAAGAAGACGACCCAGAGACGACGAGCCAGACGGAGTCCGGAGCGTGTGAATGTGGGTGAATGGGTAAGGAAGAGAGGAGCGAAGGAGAGGAGAGAGGGAGGAACGTGAAATAACATATCCGAGGCACGTATGGCAAACATGGAGCATTATATTGTGTAAGCAGACTTCATTACGATATTTATCCTGAATTTCAGAGTTTCTGGCATTGCATGTGCGATCGCAATCTGCTGGACACGGGCGAGCAGGAGCGACGGACGGGCGACGTGCAACAACAAAACGGAAAACAAAAGAAAGAACGCGACGACGAGGACGAGGACGAGGAACAACAAGGAGAAGTGGAATTTTTTTGGCAAGGATGCAGTTTTCAATTCGAAGGAGGGGGAGAAGTTGCAGGCAGCAGACGGGAAGGAGCTTGGAATCAGAACCGCCGAGTGTTTGTTCATAATCCCGGACATAAAGGACACAACAACGGTCCAGGCTCGTGCTCAGAGCACGGAGGCAGTGGAGCAATGTGAACATGAAGGCAGAGGGTGGGATGGGAGGGTATGGGGCGTGGCAGTAATGGGAAGTAAGCGGTGGAGATTTGAAGCAATCAAAATAAAAATTAAAATTTAATTTTTTGTTAGCATCGCTTTTACTGTCGTTGTCGTTTGTTGTTGTTTGCTGCTCGAGGTTGTTGGTCGTTATGGCTATTGTTGTTGTTGTTTTTATTGTTGTTATCCCTGCAGGTGATTCGGAGTCACACGGTTTTATGAGGTCGTAAAATTATGAGCTGGAAAAGCTCAAGTGGAGCCTAAGTGGAGCAAGAGTTTAAGTAGAAGAAACCGACAGACGGATTGTCGGCTCAGCTCGAATTGGCGAAGAAGGAAGAAGTCGTTAAACACGAGAGGTCAGTCGGAGGAAATCACAGAAGGAAATTCCCCTTCGAACAGATCCCCCTCCCGCCTTTATGAAGGAAGACCCGGAATCATTCTTGGAAAACCATCGCTCGGCATCGTCCACGTTCTGATACTTTCACACATCGCATAGTCCAATCCAGCATCTTCGACCCCAACTCGAAGAGTCCCTCCCTCCTCTCTCTTCATCAGCCCTTCTTTGGCGACCCCCTCTCGTTATCATGCTCTCTGTGGGAACCCCTTCCCCCCGCTCTCTCTCTGACCCGCTCCCTTCACGACGAAACCATGACAAACAAACTCCCAAGCGACGCTGTGCGCTCCCCAGCACAGGACAACATATTTGCATTTAGGTTAGGTCATGTTTGCGAACATTCCGTGCCCGCTCCGCCCCGCTTCAGCCACCCCTCGTAGCGCGACGAGTGGGTCACGTGCGGGCTGCGCTATGTCTTCCTAGCGCAGTGCCGAGCCGAACTGGAGACCGCGTGTCCTGCGTGGCGCATTAAAAGGACACGAACAGCTTCGCGACGAGGACGACGGCTCAGCCGAATCGTGGACGCTGAACAAAGAGAGCGAGTCGAAGAGAGCGGAATGGGGTGAGTGAGAGAGAGAGTGCATGTGGTGTGTGGTAGTGTGGGGCGGCCATGCGCAGTGTCGGTCTCTCTCTCTGTCTCTCCCAAAAGTCACTCAAAAGTCGTCGGCTCTCTTCGGGTCTTCAGCACGTGCACCGAGTCGGTAGAACATCGCCACCTGGCGGCATCAGAGTGAACTGAAGTCACTGGTTTTCACCACTCCTTCGAAAGCTCAGGGTTTGAAACTGGACCCCAACGTTTGCTCCACTGCTTTGGAGGCCCCTCAGAACCCATAGAATTCGAATTATTTCCGAACCAGAGTTGTCAGAGTTTTTTAACTGTGCTCATTTCATGAACTGAAGAGTTCTCGAAAGTCCTATCTATCGATAGCAGGAAGAGTTTAGTTGGATTCCATTATATGAATTATATTTAATTGATTTGGAAATATGATAACAAAGGATTCTCCATATCCCGAAGGTGGGAAGCACAGGACACGGCGGGCCGATTACATTAGTTTATAGCTCATACATTCTCGAATTTCCAAATCGCACGACGCAGAGGATTCTCGATATTAAAAATTCCGAATGCAAAGAGAGAGCGTCTGCGTTCCAGTAGGCGGTGGGCGGTGGGCGGAAGGAGGTTGAGGCGAGGAGGAGGGGTTCGGTGCGGTGTGACGGGGCCAAAGTACACAATTTATTTTGGTGCGAAAATTCGTTTTCTTTTAATTTTTCGCTCTCTGCGAAGAATAGCTCCAAACATCCCCTTAATATGTCATTTTGACAGCATATAAAATGAACCCAAACTCAACAATGGCGCCGCAACAACAACAACCCGGACACCGGCAACACCAACAACTACCAACAACAACAACAACAACAAGTCGTAGAACTAAAAAACTAGAACCTTTTGACACTCTCTTCGCTCTTCTGCTCACAGGATGCCCGCGTCCTCCGCTCCTACCAACCTCCCTCCCTCCATCCATCCACCTCTAACTCTTATTTTCTACGAAATTTATTTTAAACAAAATGGAGTTTGTGAATGTGTGTGTGTGTGTTTTGTTGTAGTTCCCTGTTAGAGTTATTTCCATTTGGTTCTTGTTTTATTGTTGTTATTGTTCGTGTTTTATGCTTTGTCTTGTTCGCAACAGATGACTGAAAAAACGCGAATTGTGCGAGGAAGATAGAGAGAGAGAGGGTGAGAAAGGGAGAGCATAATTTCCACGCTTCAGGCACTTGAAGTCAGCGCCAAAGTCAATTTCGCTCGTGTCAACAAATGCAAAACTTACACACCAACACATGCATGCACACGCCAACACAATCACACAGCAACCGACCTGCATACACTCTCGCCCTCCTCGCTCTCTAAGGACCCCTGGGTCACCACCGCGTACACAGCACCATAGAGGAAGGCGTTCAACATGGCTGTGATGGACCGCGATTCCCAAGGATCAGTTGTGTCCCCGACCATCGGTCCCATAGGTGGGCCAAATGCAGTCAGTCGGTGAAAGGACGCTCTCACTCTCATACAAAGATATGGCTTTTAACGTTCTCTTTCAAGTTGAACTATTATAGTTAAATTTAAAGCCCTTTAGGTTTACCATACCTTGGATGTCAAATGGATGAATATGATTTTTAATGTTATATATTTTACATTTTCTATTTTACACGTATTTTTGAGTTCACCTGTATTATCTGTGACACACACTAACGAAGTAATATCACATACATGGGTGTGAATTATCAATCACTTATCTCTTTGTTCGATATAACCACACCAAGCACCTCGAGAGCCGAGAGCTTTATCAGTTGCAATTCGAACGTTCGACATGAAGTCATCGAACGCGTCCAATTTAGTACGGAAATGGCGGAGAAGGCGAGGAACACAATCCGATGGAAAGCCAACTTCGTGGGTGAGAAGAGGAGAATTCGAGCCAATCGCTCCAAGAGACCCACCGAGTACTTCTCTTTCCAGCTCCCTCGATCGTGCTGCTGAGCGGAGGGATGAATGTCGCCTGGGGCCTCGGCTTCTCCAGCTGGCTGATGTCTGACGACAACTTGACCTATTGGTGGTTCATTGCGGCGATGGTGGGAGCGATCTTCGCGGGACTCGTCCACCACAGGCTGACAACGAAGCTCTTTCTGGTGAGATGCGCGGCGGACGCGGTCGGTGGCCCTCTTTAGTTAACCTCTGCCCTTCAGATCAGTGCATCGGCCCTGGTGCTACTCGGCGGCATCATCTACACCGCTTGTCCGAAGTACATATTCGGATTGGCGGCTGCCCGGTTCGTGAATGGTTTCGCGTTCGGCTGGGCCTTCGTGCCGATCATCATCGTGGACGGCGATCATGCGGCGAAGTCGATGCGTGGCCGGATCGTCGCCAACGAGGCCCTCATGGTGGCCGGCGGCATCGCGATCCAGGCCACCTTCATGTCGGACACGTGGAGACCCGACTTCACGAATGCAAGCCTCATTCACGGCATATCAATGATCGTCCTTGGACTCGTGGCGATGGCCTCCGCCTGGCTCTTCACCATCGAGTCGCCCATCGCTCTGCTCCAGCGGAACGACGAAACCGCCGCTCTGGAGTGCTTGGCCCGGCTGCACTCCTCCGGCTTGGTGGACCACGAGACGCGCGCCCAGCTCGAGGAGCACAAGCGACTGGTGGCCGAGGATAACGCGGAAACCACCGAGGAGGCCCTCAGCGAGTCCATCGCACCGCTGGCGAAGCTCCTCCTGCACCGCAGCCTCGTGGCCCTGTCCTTCTCGCTGCCGCTGAACAGGGCCCTGATCTCGGCGGCCGGTATGCTTCCGCAGTCGCATTGGCCCTTGATCGTGTACGTCTGGATGCGCTGGCTGGGGGTGGCCGCGTTCTGTCTGATGGCCGACTCCGTGGGCCGCAAGAAGCCGCTGGTGGTCGGCCTGGTGGGGGGCGGCTGCGCGTTGGTTGCAGTCGGTGTCTTCTACAACATCACCTTCGTCCTGAAGCCCTTCGACATCCTATTCACCGGTATCTTCCTCTTCCTGCTGATGGTCTACCAGTTCTTTGCCGGCTTGTACGTGGCCCCGTCGGCGCCCTACTTGAGCGAGGCGTTTCCGCTGAAGGTGAAGCCGCTCTGCGTCGCGATCTGCTTGATGGCCGAAATGTTGGTGAACACCCTCGTCACGTTTTGTTATCAGGATAGGTACCAGGAGGTCACGTTCTTTTTATTTGTGGGTTTCCTGACGCTTGGCTTCGCCGGCTTTGTTATCGTCTTCATGCCGGAAACCAAGGTGACCACGTTGGGAGAGGCCCGGGACAAGTTCCGCCAAGCTATAAACATGGATTTTGACTGATTGCGAAGGAGAGATTTCGTGTGGCGAATAAACAGAAATGCAGAAGCTCCTTAAATTTTCTTTCTTTTTATTCATACGACACTGAACTGCAGTCTTTTTCTCTCTAATCCTCACACCCCTCTATCGCTGGAAAATAAATGGCTCGGAAAGAACATGCGGAACTAGCTCTATGTTCTCTTATTGAAACCGTCATCCCACCGAAAACGACCGCAACTCGATTTTCAGATTTAAATTGAGTGGATTTCTCCTTTATGAATCACAATTTCGAACAAAACAGAACAGAAGAAGAAAACAAAACAACCGAACAGAAGAGGAACCGAACAAATCAATTGCAAATAAAATGGCTTTGCACAGGCACTCGTTTACGATATCAGCGGCGATTAATCACCAGTTGCGTCTAAGTTTCCAAGTTTTTGTGCAGCTCCATGAGTTATTGGGGGCCATTGTTTAAGCGAATGTGAGTGCCACCGTGGTGCATGTAGATTCTCATGCGACTGCCTTATCGCGGAAAACCTCTTCATAAAAGTTAAACTTGTTTCAATATACTCCAGGAAATGATTTGTTATGGAGAACACTGCACTGTAGAATACCACATGTTATTTAACATATGTCCTTAGAGACATGCCATCGTGTCTGCTGTTAACAGTTTCCTTTAACAGTTTACTGTGGGAACAGTTTCAGAACAGAGCAGAAGAAGTCTTCTGAACACATCTGTGAACGAGGCTCACGAAGGCCCATTCAGAGCAAGGGTTGGTGCCTGAAATAAAAAGTACCTCCGAGATTGTGAACTATTGCCGCAGGAGATTCGAAGTCAGTTGATCCCATTATTTCGTCCTGATTCACGATGAGTCCTCTCTTCTATATTGCGTGTTTTTTATTAATATTTTTTAAAATATATGTATGTAGATTGTTAAGATTCCCAAAGTACGTAAATATAAATAATCAAATAAGCCCGAATCCCCTCCAGCTGGGATTTAGTCATCACCATCATCATCGTCGTCGTCGTTGTCATTCGCACTGCCTTTCGATGCCAACAGATCTCGGCGCTGCTGAAGTCGGGTGCACTTGGGACAAATCATATTCTTTCGCGTCATGCAGACGCGATGGAAGATTGAATTGCATTTGTCGCACAGAATGCAGCCGTCGTCGAAGGGATAGATAACCTCGTTGTTGCTGCAGATCTCACAGATGTATGCCTTCGCCATGCACAAGGAACAGTTGCGGATGTGCTTGTCGAATACTCCGTACACTTTGTTCAGAAACTCGCTCAATCCACCACTCTCGGTTTGTTCCAAATCGTTTATCGAGTAGAACTCGATGGACTGTATCAAATGGCGACGAGTCCCTGCAACACGGATAGACAGACAATCATTACAAATACACGACGGATGCCTCAATTGCCTCAAACCAATTTGATTGTCGAGCAGTTTCTCCTCCGTCGCTTGCCGACACTCCGCCAAGTACTTCCGCATGTACACCAGATTCTGTCGCAACTTCTTCAGCAAACAGAGCTTCTCCAGAAATACGAAGAGCTTCGGATTCGCCTCCTCCAGCCGTATTAGTGGCTTCTCAAGGAACAAGTTGATCTCCTGTAAGGACACACGCGCCACCTTCCTGGGCGTAAAATCCCAATTGTGGACCACGCGAGCTGGAATGACGCTGCTATCATTCCAATGGCACGAAGGACAATAGTAGAGTCCACTGTAGTCGCAGAGTCGTGGCTCAATCCAAGAATTCTCTGCAAATAGAAGAGTGCACCATTTTAATACAGATGGAATCTTTCTTTAAGGGGACAAACACAAAATAATTTAAATATGTTTTCAATCCAGCACCGATTGTTTTGTGAGTTAAATTTAACATTTTATAAGTACCATCTTTTGCTTTCTGGCCGAAGCACTTGACGGCTGCTGGTACATCTTAAATAATAATAAAAACATAAAATTACAACATCTCAAACTATCGATCTCAACTACTAACTATAGTTCAACAAAGTCTCGCACTCCGCACACTTATAGCCCTGTGCTGCTAGGCCGATCTCTGGGCATATGTCTGCTATCGGATACTGGCGCTCAGTGACCACGACATGAGCGCAGATACGCACCACGCTGTCGACGCACTTCTGATGGGCCAGGAAATGGCAATCACTGCATATGTACGACGTCTGGACAACGCTCCAGATGATGCCCGTGCAGTGGTCGCAGTAGTTGCGCGTGGCTGCCGCTTGCAACCGACTGCTTCGCTGATGCACCACAAAGTGGTGGCCAACCACAGTTTTCACCGATGGCCCGAGTTCATTCGGGTCCTGCTCGGCATCCTTCAGCTCCTTGAGGGAGAATCGCAAATCGACCAAATGCCGCACCAGCCACCTGCGCTCTTCGCTGCACTCATCCGACAACATGACCAGATCACGACAGTGCGCGATGGCCGCCTCCAAGTCTTGGACGTTGGCGTCCGAGGTGAAAATCAGTCGCCACTGCTCCTTCACCAACGAGGCCGGTATTGGCAGTGATTTCTCCGAGTGTACAACGTAGGATCCATCGCCGTCGGATGTGGTGGCAGTTTGTGAGGAGGGCGTGTGGGTGCTGCTCGCGGTGGGCGTGGCATTGCTGCCGTGAATATAGGTGGATGCCGTCGAAGCACTCTCGCTGATGAAACTGGATAGAGCTCCCGGTATGCTGGCGATACTATCACGAAACGAATTCATTGTTCCATAAATCGAACATGGACCTTCTATTTCTAACACATTTAACAAAAAAAAAAACAAACGACCTCGAAATTGTTATTTTTATTTACAAAACAAAGAAATTGAAAGCACAGCTGATCGAATGGGTTTACATATGTAGTGCGGTGCAGAGTTTCATTGTAGTTAGTTCACACCGACCATGGTAGTTGGGTAATTGTGTTGCGTTCACTGGTGACTCATAAAGTGTGACTGACCTCATGAAACTTTTGAAATAGATTTCAAGTATGTTTCGCATATTAAAACATTTTATTCAACTTTTTATTTTATACATACATAATCATATATTACACAATGCATATCGCATTTGGACTCATTAAGGCAGTTCATGTATGTATGTCCTAGCGATGTATATAGTGGGAAGAATTGGAAAACAATATTATGTTTTACGATACATGCATACATCGCTGATGTATATAAAATTAATAAAGGGCTATTTTTCTATTCTGATCTATTTATTAGCTCCATACTTTTTCTTTTTATGGAACTTTTTAGGATTAATTCCGTATGCCTTCAATCGTTCATCGCTAATTTTGGAGTCTCCGTCCTTGCCATCTTTGCTCGCTGCCGTTCGATTCTTATTACTTGAGAACTTATTTTTAAATTTGCCGGCAGGAACTTTTCCATTTTTATGTAAAGGTTGCTTTGTTTGCGATAAAGTTCCCTTCAGCTTATTGTTTTTATTGGTGGAGTTGAAGGGATTTTTTATATTTGTTCCATTCTTTTTCTCTAAAGGATTGCGCTCACTGGTCTTCGATTCAATTTTTTGGGATTCGATTTTTCCGGCTTCACTTGAGCTGGGTTTCTTCTTTTTCTTCTTTTTATTTTTTGTTCCAGAGGAATTTGTATTTTGTAAGGTTGATGGAGCGTCGGTTTTCTCTGCAATACTATCATCTATTTTTGGAATTTTCTTGGGCACCTCAGAATTGTTTTCCACTTCCTTTTCAACAGCATCGTTCTGACTATTTTCTATAAGACTCGCTTGTAATAGAGAAGCATGGGCTTTGCGTTTACGCTTTTTCTTTGACTTTTTGTCATTTGATGATTCGGGTTTATCAGAATTCTTTGCATCAGTTGATTGGTTTTCTTCAGCTTTAGGAGCAACCGTATTGTCCGTTTTTTGTATATTCTCAGGCTGTTCAGTTTCTTCATCAGAACTAGAAACAAATTAAGTTAACTTAAATATATCTTACAACACTTTATAGATAACGTACCCTTCTCCGTAAATGCTTTTGAATATCTTGCGCTTAAGTTCCTCATTTTTTGCCTTTAACTTGTACAAACGCTGCTCCTTTTTTTCAACATAGTCGGGACGAATTTGTATCGCCTTTTTCAAACTCGCCCACTGATTGAGTTCTTTATTCTTTGCGAGTAATATCTAAATTGGGAAAACGTATGTTAATATTACATGAGCTATGCAGGAAAATGAAGTCAGCTTACCTCTTCAATAGTCAATCCGAAATCATTCGGTGTCGTTTCTACATACTTAAAACGACAGGGAATATCACCAATGATATCTTCACAGTCCATTTTGTAGTACTCGTCAATGTATTCCCCATAGGTCTTTTCATCTTCCGGATTGAATGCTGGTTTTTCTGCTTTGATGAGTTCCATGAATCGATTTTTACGTCCTTTGCGATTGCGACGCCCTTTCGTATTCTCAATAAGCTCTTTTTGTAACTCTTCCTTAGCTGCAGCAGGGTCGAAATCACAATCCATGTTGAAATCATCATCTTCACAATGGGGCTCATAGTCGTCATTATCGCCCTCCTTTTGCGGGTCGAAATTGTCCCAATCTTCGATTTTCAACTCCTCAATATCCGACGGACACTCGGGTTTTTCTTCCCCCTCATTAACTTGATAGTATTCGTCATTGAAAATTTCTTGCATTCGACGATCATGGGCATCTGGGTCGAAGTCATCTTCTAGTTCTTCATCTTTGAACCCAAGTTCTTCGTTTCCAGTAACCATTTTTAGTTTTTTGATCTTCTCCTCGATCTCTTTGCGCTTCATTTCTTTCACTATTTCAAGCTCCTTCATTTTTTGTTCCTTTTCTTGTTTTTTACGTTCTTTGATCTCCTGTCGCTTTTGTTTGCGCTTATCATCCGTACGACGAACAGTGTTTTCAATGGTACGAGGATATCTAGTAATAAATTCAGCATCGGGTTCTTCGAATCGAAAATTGTATTTATGCTCGAATTCGGCTTGCTTTTCTAGTTCTTCTTCATCCTCCGAGAGTGGGGCGGTATCTCCAACAATCTCATCATACGTTGGAATTTCAGACAAATTCGTATCAGCATATCTGTTTCAGGAAATAAACTTACTTAATTTACACAAAATACATAGAAATCAAATATTACAAACCCTTTATTTAGGATGTAATCACGCAAAAAACGTTCACTCTGTGGCAATTTCGAGCTGCTCCAGTAATTTTTTAGAGGTTCCAATTTCTGTTTAACATCTTCCTGGATGTCTTCTTTTTTGCCCGCTAGCCATTTTACAAAATCTTCCTCTTCTTTATCAGTTTCCTCTTTGGTTTTGACACGTTTCCTAAAAACACCACCAAACTCTTCTTCAGAATCGTCATCCGCATTCATCACTTTTTTAAATTCCGCTCTGAGGCGTCGTTCCTCTTCCACAAACGTTGGAGATTCAGCTCTCCTGTTCGCATCAACATCCTGTTCGGCATCTGAATCTAATGGTATAATATAACAATAAGCTAAACCCACATATTTTATCTAAAATACATACCATCTTCGAATTTTCCACCCTTTTCAAGAATAACCTTCCGCTCATAATCCTTCAAAGTCACAGGCTTAGGTTTCTTTTGCTTAGATTTCTTAGTTTCGCCATCTTCATCATCTCCGTCCGACTCTTCATTGTCGTCCTTGTTCAGTCCATCAAAAAATTTTGTGTTTTTGTCATAAATGGCTGGGTCCTTGCTTTTGAGGGAGGCCAATGTTTTAAAGAATTCTTGATCGAATTTGGGATCTAGCACCTCATCTTCCTCAGAAGAATCGCTGTCGCTGGAAGAATTCGAATCGGAAACGGCAAGACCTCGATCCTTGACTGCAAATAATTGTAAAAATATTAATTAACACATACATTATCCAGAATAATGTTTTCATATACATTTTTTTAGCAACTCTTTCTGCCGAAATTTGTTGTAAGACTTCGCGTAGTCCTTATTTGTGCCCAAACTCAAGTCATTGTCACTATCATCGGAGCCATCGAAAAGTTTGGTACTCATAGTTCCTAACTTCTTTTAATTTTAAGTTAAAAACTTAAATAAAACTGGTTAACAACGAATTTATTTCCACACGTGTCGAAGGAGTCAAAATAAGAGTTAAAAAAAAGTCCAAATGTCAAAATAAAGTTCTGTCTGTTCTGTCTGGAGCAGGGTTGCCGAATGCTCTTCAAATGAAGTGTATCACTTCACTTTTGATCCCAACCCTACGGCACTCCACTTTTTCAATAACACTTCACTTTGCTAAACGCAGATTTTCTGGAAATTAATAGCTAATTTTATCTCGGTTTTCGGTGACTAGAATCCAAAGTTCATCAAAACTTTTCGCACTTTTGCACTTCGCTCAAAAATTCTGTGACGGCAACTCTGCTCTGGAACCACTGTCTTATCGACCTCAGCACTAGCATTGACACCCAATCTCATCAGCTGTTTGCTATTTGTTGATAAACGATTTTTGGGATTTTTTCCAGTTGTAAAAGTAATTAATTATTTTAAATAAATATATTTACATTGAACTTGTGAACTAGTTATAAGTTATTTATCCAAGAATGGCTGAGCCTGAAGAAACGAGCTTAAACGAAAAGGACAACTCGAAAAGTATGAATGCTGAACACTTCAATTAAAACTAATATTTTTGTAATTTTCAAATTTTTATTTAGTCTGTATTCTGCTAAACGCAACTGGCAATGTCCCCATTATAAAGAAACGGAAATGGACAGTGGATCCCAACAAAACCATCAGTTGGATTATAAAATTCATTCACCAGTATCTTAAACTAGACGCCTCCGAACAGATCGTAATAACAATACATCCGTTGATTTGTGCTTATTTTATTTTTTAATCGATTTTGTATCTTGCAGTTTCTATACGTTAATCAAACATTTGCCCCATCTCCTGACCAAATAATAAAAAATTTGTATGATTGTCATGGGGCTAACGGAAAACTAGTTCTGTACTATTGTAAGAACCAGGCGTGGGGATAAATCGATAAGAGCCCTGAATCATTGCAGTCAGCTGCTTTATATGCTTTGTTATTTTGTATTATTGTTTTTTATTACCTTCACATGCAACACAAACAAATTCCAATAAAATTCTACTTTGTATTTTTATTATGTTATTAAATGTTTTACATTCGTTAATTTTCTATGATTTGCAGAAAGTGAGTTAAAACTTTCATAACTTCATCATAATTATTCTCCACGAATCGATTCCAAATGATCGGCAGCTTCCTTTGAAATTCTGTGGTACTTAGCAATGGCTGGACGATAGTAGTACGCTTGGTAATCGTGACGTTCTGCCATTTTCGCACGAATTTCGGCTTCCAATTTCCTAGAGAAGAGATTATATTTAAAACAACAATCAAATTGAACAAAAATTAATGCAAAAGATCCAGTTCTAACCATGGATCATCTCTACATAGTGGCCACTAACCTGAGTTGTGCCTTCTCATTCTCCTCATAGAGGTAGTGCAACGCCTTCTCGTATTCCTGTTGTGGCGATGGGAACATGTAACGCGCGATGAAGCGAGAAATTGGGTGCTGCAATGGTCGAATTTATATAAAATAAATAACAATATGGCACAATGAGTTTGACATGTTTTACTTTGTGGTATTCCCAATGTTTCGGCTCGTAATCGGGAGGAATTTCGGTCAGCTGAGCGGGACCAACGAATATGTTGCAGTAAAGCACGATGGCAGTGATGGGAATAACGCCAAGCATCACATAGAAGTGAAGCATATCCTTGAACTTGTTCCAATGGAAGCGTGTGGGACTCACGCTCATATGGTGATGCTCGTGGCCTCCCATTTGGCGCAACTGCATTTGGATGGCTGTGGAAGAGTATTTTATTTGTAAATTTGTGTTTGTTGCGTAATTGAAGAAATACAGCACTTGGATTTTAGACCCTCGTCCTTACCATTTTTGCAAGCTGGCGTCTGCAAAACACTGCGGTATTGAGCAAAGGCCGCTGCTGGGCGAACAATGCTGCTCCAACTGACCATTTTTGGACCAAATTAGTTAGGAAATATCACGTTTCTACCTGCAACTCCAACGTTTTCTATGCCGAGATGAATGCAGAACCATTGACAGAGGAACTGTCAGTGTGACAGCAACATGAATGAAGGAACCGGATCGGTATTGCAGTGAAATCTATTATTTTCTTATTTGCTCCAACAAAAGCGAACAGGACTTTTATTGTGAATGATTTTAGCAATTTCTGTGATGATTGACAGTTGTTCCTTTACCATCAGGGATGTTGCGCCAAAATTTTAAGTGAAAAAGTAGGAAAAGTGCGTTGGACTATTTGATGAAATTTAGGTACAAGAACGAATAACGAGCCAAACAAAATATATATTTACACAGCTTAATTTCACAAAAAGGACCAAATTTTCAAACATATATTTGACTTATACAAAATCTGCCTCAAGAAAAATTAAGGCAATTCTGAAAAAGTGGATTGACGTAGTGTTTTGATCAGAAGTGGAGTGAAAAACTTCGTTTGAAGCGACTTCGACAACCCTTTACGATTTCGGTAGAGCTCATAGTTGGCGTGTTTCTGTCAACTTTTGTGAAAAATATTGTATTTTGTGCGGAAATCAAGTGTTAAAACAAAAAAATGTACGGTGGCGAAGAATATCCGAATACCGTAAGTGCAACGTGTAAAAACATATCACATTAAAGTCGATCGTGGTAGTTATTGCAGATAATTATTTGCAACACAAACATAACCCCACTTTGTTGGGTGTCGCTCCGTCAGCGCGAATGGGAAAAATCGAATGAATAATAATTGTTTTCTTTTTTTAGGAATACTACGATGAATTCGGCCACACCGGGGATCCGGCATTGGATTTGGAATATGAGCGCAATTACTACGCAAACAGAATGCCAGAAAATGTCAAATACTTTTTACTGAATTTCTGCCAGGCCATTAAGGAAGGAGTACTCTTTGACATCCAGAATATGTATGAGAACACTTTCCCCCAAATAAGTGATCACCACTTTGATAAGACTGCCTGGCCAGATGAGCAGGAGGTTGCTGCTCTTGTCGATTACGACAAGGTTTTCCTTATTTTGTACAAGGAACTCTACTATCGTCATATTCATGCACGCATTCCCGGTGGTCCAAAATTGGAGCAACGCATTCAATCGTTTTGCAATTACTGTGATTTCTTCAATTTGATCATTTCATCACAAAGTCCTGTTCTGTTGGAATTACCCGACATCTGGCTTTGGGAGTTGGTTGATGAGTTTGTATATCAATTCCAAAACTTTGCCCAATACAGGTAAGCTTCTTATACATATTTGTATTTTAGTATATTGTGATTAAAATACATATTTCACTAATTCTAGGGCCCGTCTTACCGATAAGACACAAGAAGAAATTCAGCAGTTGTGTACCAATCACAGCAATGCATGGAGCATTCTTTGCATTCTCAATGTGCTGCATTCGCTCGTGGATATTTCCAATATTAAAAAACAATTGGAAGCTATATCCCAAGGCAACGATCCCCAAGCAGTTGCCGGTGAATTTGGAGAACTGGCATTCTACAAAATGTTAGGATATTTCTCGCTGGTTGGACTTTTGCGTGTTCATTCTTTGTTGGGAGACTATTACCAAGCTATCAAGGTTTTGGAGCCTATTGAAATCCACAAAAAATCGCAGTACTCGCATATTCCTGCTTGTCAAATTTCGACATCGTACTACGTTGGATTCGCATACATGATGATGCGTCGCTATGCCGATGCTATTCGCACATTCTCCGATATTTTGCTTTACATTCAGCGTACGAAGCAATTATATAGCACTCGCTCTTACCAGAACGATCAAATTAACAAGCAGGCTGAGCAAATGTATCATTTACTCGCTATTTGCCTCGTCCTCCACCCACAATGCATCGACGAATCCATTCAACAAGTATTACGCGAAAAGAACTATCATGATAATATGTACAAGATGCAGTGCGGAGATTTAGAGGCGTTCAAATCATTCTTTGTATTTGCTTGCCCACGATTCGTTAGTCCCTGCCCACCAGCTGCTGATGCTCCCATGGAAGATTATGTCAAGGATCCAATGGAGCACCAGTTAATGATCTTCATGGATGAGGTGCGTCAACAGAAGGATTTGCCAACCACTCGATCATACTTGAAACTGTACACCACATTACCCTTGCAAAAATTGGCATCATTTATCGACCCTAATGCCACGGAAGATGATGTTAATAAATTGCTCATTCGTTTGTTGTGCTTCAAACATAAGATGAGAAATTTAGTGTGGACCAAGGGCTCCAGTGGTTTGGAAGGTGTTTTCAAATCAGGTTCAGAGGTTGGTATTGGTTAAGAATATTGTATGAGGAAGTAGTGATTAAACATCAATTTTCATTATAGTTGGACTTCTACATTGATGATGACATGATTCACATTGCTGACACAAAGGTTTTGCATCGCTATGGTGACTTCTTCGTGCGTAAAATTTTGAAATTCAATGATCTTAACCGCAAATTGAAAAGCATTAACATGTAAAATAAATTTGTATGGAAAAATTGGAGCCACAAGTTAATATTACCCTAAACCGAATCATAAATTTATACGTAGACTCTTTCCAATAATAATGTATTTAATTGCATTGTTTCTTAAAATGGTAAATAAAAATCTGGAAAAGTCAATTTTGAATTTTTCTTTGTTGATCCCAACCATATTATATTCAATAAAATAACATTTTCATATTTAAGTTATATTTTTATTATAAATTATTCATTTTTACTGATGTTTTTGTGATTATAACTGCTTCAAAACAGTTAAGTGTATCATGTATAAAACACTTTCAAAGGTATTATATCACTCGCTCACTCTGTTTTGCTTAGGTGCATAACTACGCTCCTATGAATACAATTTTAATATTTTATGCTCAGCACATATTTTTTAGTAAAAAATAATAGTTTATGTAAAACATACTTCAACGATACATCATTAGATTTCAATGGAATATTAAAACAGGCAAAGATATTTTTAGAGAATTTGATAGGTTGGAGGAATAAAAGTTTTAAACATTATTTTTAATTTGTGTGGTACAGTTCATAATTATTATTTTTTGTTCTTGCAGTATCTTTTTAACAGAAAATATAGATAATACATTTTCAACAAGATATTTATTACCTATGGTGTTCAGTTAAATTATAAAATTGTATACTTGGTACATTACTTAATTTATTGGACTAATGCAGCAAAATGCACATCAAACGAGACATTTTTCATTTAGAATTTTATTCCTGACAAGCCTTTGGATTTGGGGTTAAAATCTTTATGCAAAACAAAACACTGGATGTTAAAAATATGATTTAATAAAATTAAGCCAATATAACCAGCAGTATAAGTTCTTTGGTAAGTAGTAATTATGATTTATAGAAATTGATTAAGTAATTCGGTTAAGACATTATACAAAATTATTAAGGAAATATAACACAACAAACAATGGAATTTCATAAAATATACCAATAAAATTACAAATTATGGAATTCTAAATTTCCTCACCGCTTATACATATACATTTACAACAACACAGGTATCTTTATTCAACTGTAGGAGATTTTTGATTTACATCAACTAAATATATATCTCTATGATTCTGTAGAACAAAGTCAACGAAAGCGTTGATTGGATTTATTTCCTCCAGGGACATATTTGCATGGGGTGACCAAATTAAATTTGGCCCAAAGACAATTGCCAAATTCGATGACGTCATTTTGTTAAGATCCTCACAATCCATAACCTTGGAATATAATTTATTAAGATTATATTTTTTAATATAATACAGCCATATTCACCTTGACTAAAAACTCCACCAAATATTTAAATAGTTCATAATTTTCTTCTGGCAGCTTTTCTCTTATTAACTGTGTTACATTGCGAGAACGTTCCTCCTTGGACCAATCTACATAAATGTTCATAAATAGATTATGTTTAATGGAAATTGTGTGTGTCGAACATACTCATGAAATTTGTTATATCGTCATATAATTCATAGGTGAGAAGAGGTTCACTTAAATCACGCAGGAACGACTTTAACAAGCCCGCTATGACATGGACGTTAACATCTTTCAAGTCGACTTCGTCCCCACTGTTCACTCGTTGTTTAAGCGCATTAATTTCCGCATAGTTGCCCGATCGTCGGAAAATGCCCTCAGTATCAATAACGCCAGTTATTGATAAGGAATCAACGCATTTGCGAACAATTGGTGGAATGGAATTCAAGCATGGACTATTTTGCACGATGAATTTGAGTGAGACCCCAAACTGTGCAGTTTTAATCATCGAACTCTCCGACGTTGAGCTGGCGCTGGACATGTGTTTGCGACCCAATTTCAATTTAACGTCGAAATCACAAATATTATCGGGTAGCTTCAATTTTGTCAATCCCAACGCTTGCCGTAGTTCATCCAAACTGGAAATGTACACAAGTTTCTTACGGAACTTCTCGCTAATAAATGGGCTAAAGAAATTCCATAATACTCGAATGAACCAGGTGGGATGGACAACGTAAAGATTTTGAAGATTTTTACGAAAATCTCGATTCAACTCTTTGTATGTGTTCCACAGAAATTGCGGTGAAGGTTTGTTGTCTTCTTTGATACCTTGATGAAAATACACGAGAATATAATCATTGCCGACAAATGGTTCGATATCGTCTTTTAACTCCCTGCATAAAATATTATTTAATTTCATTGTAATACTTTTTGTCTGGTTGAATTCTCACTTGACAAATTTTTCCATTTGTGATTTCGCTGGAAACCTCGATGCATAGATGGCAAATATATGTCTGCCTTGCCTGTCTGTGCCCAGAAAATCACATTTTGTTTTAGTGCCGGTAAAACTTTCAGATTGCTGAGTAAAACACGAATTTAGTTAATGTATGTACGCAAAAAAATATCTCCAAAAAATACCTCTCCTAACTGATCTTCAAAATCGTCCTCGAGGGGATTCACAACTTCTTCAGCTTCGATTTCTTCATCTTCAAAAAATTCGTAACTGAATCATAATTCTCACAACAAAACGCAGGTCGAGAAACTTACCTGCAGCTAAAACAAAATCATCGACCATTACATCTTCTACAAGGAGAATAAATAAATAAATAATTTGTATGGGCAGATAATCAATGCGAGAAATTAATAATCTCACTTTGCAATGGCGTGGGACTCAGTAACTCGGTGTCATCGAATTCCAATTTGGGCTCAAAGTCGTGCAAATCGGAAAGACTGGGTAAAGGGTCTTCTGAATTATCGACGACAGAGCTTATTGCCGGACCTGCAGAGTAAAGACATTAGTAGATGTATTTTAGGTGATTGAATATGAATGCAAATCTTACAATTAGTGAAACGCCTTTAAGCGGCAATAAAATTGTTGAGGTGATTGTTAATAAAATATTGATTTAGTTATCGATGCAAATTTCAATGTCATTTCATAATAATATATTTAAATGATTGATATGATATAAGAACAACAATTAGGTATATTTTTTATTCAAAAGAATGAATGAGGTACAAAATAAATTCGATATTCATTATACGAAACAATAAAAACTGGATAATAACTGCTATAACCGTTTACAAAAAAGAAGGAATTTTACTTGATCATCATGATCATGATCGCGTGTTCCAAAATATTTCAAACGCCTAAAAGTTACGATGTAACACTCTTACAAAGCTCACGCATTACAAATCCAAAATCAAGCCGAACGTAGGAAGAAGATATTGAAAGGAATCGCAGATAAATATGATTAGGAAAAGCAAACAAAGATAAAAATCGCTAATAGTGTAAGAGATAATTGCAGACTTGGCCAAAGTACTTGGCCAAATAGAGCCGAACTACTATGAAAGTAACAATATACTAACAAAAATCAAAAAATACGAAAGCATACACACGTAAGATAAGCAAAGGTTGTTAACAGCTTACCTGGCAAACGCTGTGGGAAACGAGGAGCGTTTGCTTGTGTGCTATCTTCCATCACGGCTGAATGCAAATGAGGGGAGAAGTCGAAGTCGAATGGTGAGCAGAACTCGACACAAAGGATGGAGGAGGATGGAAGAGTTGCACTGCAAAGATAAATATAATGAGGGGAAATGTATCACCTTTATCATGGCTACGGTTGCAATATAATGCAAAAAATTTCTGATATCAAATGTTTCTTCTACACGACCATAGCATATAATGGAACTTGACGTCATTTCCCAAAAAAAAGAACCAATGTAAAACCCCTTCGACCGCACCTTATCAGCCAGCTCCCAATTAATAGTAATTTAGCTGCAACGTACCTTGTGTAGGCAAAAGATTCTATTGGTCTACTATCTATGGGGGTTTGCGAAGGGACAAAGTGTATAACGTTGTCTGTCGCCCGAAATTGCGTTGTTTTCGTTCGTTTCCTCTGCTTCGATTCAATCTCACTCGTTCTATTGCGATTTCGGGTCTGGTTCTTATCAAATTATATATGAACTGGTCAAAAATTCAACAATGACGGCTTCATTGCTGTAATTTTATTGTTTGACTCATTCTTTATACAGCAAAAATAGAGACCACCAAAATTGCAGATGGGCCGACTATTCACAAACCTTTTCCCACTTCGTTTCGGTTGACCCACAGTAGTTATATCTGAGTTTTTTTTTATTTGAATAGATAAAATATAAAATTTCAAACACTTTTACGCGAAAAGATTCGAACTTTTTGGAAAGATATAAGTTCAACTTTGTCCTGGTGAGCACAGCTCAAATAATTAATTAACAAGAAGTCCACTTTGAAAAAATGTAAATAAATTTTCTTCGTTGCAAAATAAAACGTTGTACACAATTTCTTTTCCCTAATCTATTTAGTGTTCCTTCGATACGGGTGGATACAAGTAAATACTCGGATCCACTGCTGAAAATTGGTACTCTTTAACTCGGGTCATTATTGCAAATATTTTGATCGAATACTTACTTGCAGTTGAGTAAACGTTGTAATGATCACATAACATTATAATTTCGAATCGAAATATATATGAAGTCATGAAATTAGTCAATACGAGTAAGTATCGAGTACGTAATACATTTTTAGTACCGATTACCAACCGATTACCTACCTCACTATCTAATCTATTCGCCGTTTTCTGGCAATTGTCATCAGCCAGAGTTGTATTGAGTTTTCCAGTGGAATAGGAGTTCCCACAACATACTATAAGAATGGTTGAGTTTGAAAGTGCAAAAGGGAGGATAAATAATAACCTAGAAAAGGTTTTCTAATAAGATTCTGATTGTTCGATTTTTTTGAACAAGTTTAGTATCAAGGACAATGTAAATTTTTTCAGATAATTTAATGTGATTCAATTTTTAAAATATAGGTCTATCTATCTATATATCAAACTTACAAAAAAATTAATTTTAATAGTTTATTTATTGAGACTTCATATTTTATACTATTCTAGGTAGGTAGTAAAAGTTCTATTCTAGTAAGGTAGTAAAAGTTTTTAAATAAATACTACAACACTAATACCAATTGACATTTGTTAGGGAATTTCCAAAAATTCCCAAAATAAATGTAACATTTTTGACACACGCATTTCGCAGGTGAAGTGATTTTCTATTTTGTACAACTGCATTATTATGCATAGATTTAGTTAACGAATTAACAAATAAATGGTAGTTGAATATTAACTCAATTTCGAGACAAAGTTCATTGATTGCCAATGCATAAATAGAATAGCAAGAAATAAACCGAGTCGAAGTAAGGTTAAAATTTTTGAAAATTGAACTTTGACACGGATCGAGCTGCACCAGGTTGACGACCACACCACGTAAACTTTCACCCCAAAACGAAAGCAGCTTGACAAAGGTCTGCAAAAAGGTCCAATAACAGCAGCATGGCTACGAAACGAAGGCCCATTCGACCAACGACGAACATGAATTTTCGGCCAGGTGGGCCGGACGTGACCCGAGCAGATGCAAAGGGCACCAGACCAACTGCTCCGCCTACAAGTGTGAAAGAGATTCTGGTGATGATGGTTATGCATGTGTGCAAGAAAACGATTTTCTTCGACATCAACCTGAAGGTTGCTCTCTACTTGGGCACTTTATTTCTGGTGTCATTGATAGGAGATTTTATACCGTTTCCTAAAACCTATTTCGCGCGGTCGGACAATCTATTTAATGTGTACTTTGTAAAGATTGGTTGGGGTTGGACCCTTCTCTTCAGTGTGCCATTTCTTCTAATGACATCCTACACACTTTGCTGCGGAGACATGAAGAAGCTACTGCAACACCATTTACCGCGCATCGCAATTGCCACATTCTTTTGGTTCTTCTGGACGAAGATGTTCAACATTGTTGAGACATCTTATGGTCGTTGCACTGTAAAAGGTTCGTACAGTTGCTTAGATAATTAGTCAGTTGTATAATTAACGAATGTCTACATTTTTTTAGGATTTTATACGAAATCCAGTTGCTTGAAAGCCGGTCACCTGTGGAACGGGTTTGATATATCTGGACATGCCTTCATTCTCATTCATTCTAGTCTGGTACTAATCGAAGAAGCACGACCTATCATCAAATGGGAGTCTATTAAAGAGCATTTGCGTAATGAACTTTATAATCGAAGCATTTCTGAGCACTCAAGCACGAATCCCTTGCGTAACTTAAGTGAAGAACAAATTAAGAATTTAAAGTTTCTTTACGAACGCTTGACGCCAGTCATTCGCACTTTATTCATTGGTATGGCTGCGCTTCAACTGTTATGGGATGTGATGCTCGTCGGAACAATGCTCTATTATCATCGTATGATTGAGAAAGTTATAAGTGGGATCATCGCGATTCTAACATGGTACTTCACATATCGTTTCTGGTACCGTTCGAGTGTTTTGCCAGATCCTGCTGGTAGTGGGTGTTTCTTTTATCAACGAGACAGTAAAGACACCTTTGTATACAAGCGTACCCCGAGTGTAACAACACCGACGTCTTCAACCAATAGTACTGGATTACGCTCGGCTACTGGTGCTGGATCGTCGCAGGGTCAGATACCAACTTTTATGGGAATGCCATTATATGCTAGTACTCGTGCTAATGCATCGAATGGAGCTCAAATGTCTGATCAAATGACAGATTTTGCAACGTAAAAACAATTGAATAATGTACTCGTTTTTGTTTTTTATTAAGAAAATCTTGATTCAAATCTGATAAATAGTTTTAATACTAAAGTGCAAATATAACCAAAAACTCTAATATGACAATCGAGGCTGGCATATCGTAAAGCTCGTAAATATGACTTTCTTTCTTAGTTCAACGTGGTTTTGTTATTAATTTATTGTCTTCTATCTATCTTCTTTCTCCCCATTTAATGGTTAAGTTTATTTTCGTATTTTGTTTTTGATATTATTTTGTATTCGTCTTATTCATGTTTTGTGTGTTTAATAAAATGTTCATAGGTTTCATTGAAAATGTATTCGTTTATTTAATGCATGGCTCACCTTTATATATGTAGAATAATTTATATTTCAGTTTTTTTTTATTTATTATGAGACTAAACGTTTATTTATGGGCAAATGCAGCAAACATAGCCATACCCAGGAAACCAGCTCCGGCTCCAATTTTGTAATTAGCTGGAGTCTTCTGCCAGATGTCTTTCAATATCTCAAAATTAGTTGGCATCAATTTGTGAAATGCATCGCGTTTCCTGAAGCGCAAGTAATAGCTCTCCACACATGGCTTTTTACCATAACTCCAAAAGTAGTTTTCAAATCCCAATTGATACAGCCGATGCAGCAGCAACCCGAAGCTGATGTCAACCAAACAAAACTCAGAAGACACCAACCACTCCCGGCTCGGATTCTCCTTCATGTCGTTTTCAATAAAACGCAAGACCCGCTCCACTGCGTCCAGAATTTTTTGAAATTCCACACGTGAGTGAACCAAACGTTTTCGTCGGTTTTGCAAATCCAGTTTCCTCAACAGAGCCCCCTTGTTTGTTTCCGTCTCCTCAATGGATTTCTTCAGGAGTTCATAGACTTTTTCATTATTTTCTAAAAAAAACAAAAGTTGTACAAAACCATAATCGGATTAATTCCTATTGAACTCTTACTCAAGCATGTGATTCTGATGGGACCAATGAACGGTGGCTTGGGCGCCAGTTTCAAATCATCATGTATAAAGGAACCTAAACTCAGAGCCCCGACCGGGAGCTGACTCAAAATCTGTTCATAAAACTGGATCTTTTCGAATTCCTTGCACTTGGGGCTGGAAGGCTTCAACGCGACGTACTTATCTAATGAGATAGATGGTGGTTTTACAAGTTTAAAATGAATATAGAGAGATGAACTACCTTCTCGGAATTTTCCCTCCACATAGTTGATAATGTGGGCGGAGTCGGGTATGATGAACGTTCCATCTTGCAAAACAGGAACATCGCCTTTGGGATTCAGGTTGAGGAACCACGACGAGTATTGCTCGCCATTTGATAGATCGACAATGTATGGAGTGAACTCGATATTCTTCTCGTATAGTATCAACAAGACCTGGAAGTAGATAGAAACATAGGATATAGAAATCTATATTTTCATATATCAGTTAAATGAGTATATAAGTTGATCCGAATATATACAATTGTATAAGGTAAATTTAAACATGAGCTAAGGTTACTTTATCTTCACATATATTTTACAATGTTGGGTGGGATCTTGTCGTAATTTGCGTAAATAAATATTTATCTCCGAACTCCGAGTTCGAATTGGAATAACTCTCGCTTTTAGAATACGTACTAAAATCCAATTGGAATCCCCGGGTCAGATTCGAATTGGATTATAGTACTTCGTTCGTAACGTGCCGATGATTATGGGCTCCAGGGACGAAGGGAAGAAGGTGTTCGTTATGCACGATTAACCACCGTAAAAATCACTTTTCACTAAACGCAAGGGATTCCCGTGGCTCGAAGCAATTGAAAGCAAATATTACACAGCTAAATTGTAGCAAATTGCAATTGTTTTGTGAAAAACAAACAATTATATTGTGAAAAAAAAAACAAAGAATGATTTTGTTGAATAATTCGTGAGCAAAGAACATCACATGATAGCGAAGAAAACTAAACCGCGCACATATTCATTTGAGATAAATCCCAAGTTTCTCTTGTTTTGGCTCACACACATACTTTCTGCGAATAGAAGTTGTAGGGATGGAAATAGAGCACTAGACCATCCTGGAATTGCGGGGCCTTGAAGTTTTTGAGATCCTCTACGGCCGATGAAGAATCCTCTTCTGTCTTGGCACTCATTATTTTCCCGTCAGTCTCTTCAGGCAATCGAACAAACTACACGACTGGTATTAGCACCTAGGTAAAATATTAACAACTTAAGAGTTATCACATGCTACGCAGTACATTCAATTGGAGGGAGCTCACGAAATAGCCGACTATCGAACGGACGGGTGCTGCGACTCGACAGCAGTTGCGGAGACAGCGACTGCCGTACGAGACCGCAGCCGAGAGCCCGGAGAATCGTTGGCCCGGCCCGGCCCGGCCAGAGAGCTAGCGACGAAATATGTGATAATTTGGCCCATTCTATCTATCGATCGAGATGAGCGGTATGCTTGCTCTCAACGCTTTGTTTACTGCCTGCCGTGTCTCTGGGAAAATATTTGTCTATTTCGCTCCTGCTCCAAAACATACATAACTATGTATGTACATAGATAGATACGATAGTAATTTTAACTGTAGCGGCGAAAACTTATTAGTACCTTGTGTTTGTCATTCCAATTTGTTTATCAAGTTTTATCACATATACCCAACATGTGTATGAAACGAATAAAATAATTCGACGCACCTTCTCCAGAGTCAATAACGAGCAGATATTTTCATCACGACTCCTTATCACTTAATCCAGTCGGATTTGCAGGTTTTATAGTTTGAAAAACACAAAAACTACGTTCAATTAATTAATTAATTAATTAATTTGTTAATTAAATGGGGGCGTGGCTCGGTGGCGAAGTGCCTACGTAGCCCTTGAGCCAGCGGGGTCGCGGTTCGAACCCCGGTTCGATCCCTGCTCCTCCGCCAACATCAATTTTTCTTTACGGCCGGCCTCCTCTCGACGAGCACTGGCAAACTTCCGCGAGTATTATTATTTGCCATGAAAAAGCTCTCAACTCAGCCTTTCGGATTCGGCATTAAACTGTAGGTCTCTTGCATTGGTGTAAAACATTACGGACGCAAAACATCAATGATTGCGAGGCAGCTCCGTCAAAGATACTCTCGTGGGCTGGCTGTAAAGGGCAATAGTTTGTTTGCAATTAATTAATTAATAACTGACTGCATTCAAAATTGGCGGCACATGTGAAACTGCTATTTCGTTCGCACAGAAGTATGCAACGGTAATGATTGTAGTTGGTTGAACACACCGGAAATGACGTAAGGTTATCTATCTAACAGCTGATTGATACTTGTTTCGGTATTTTCCAGTCAAGTATTTTTTTGACAAATTCTAGTATTTATTTACAAGAATAGTTTAGTTTAACTTAAAAAACAACAAAGTAAAGCGAAATATTTGCAGCAACACATTAAAATGGTAGGAATCTCCCGGCACCTGGCATCAATCCGGTCGGCGAAAATACTGACAGCCAGCCATAGCACTGGAATGGGGTTCAAAGGTCCATCGACGTCCACGAACACTCAGTCGAACGCTGCTACCCATAATCTTTGCCACAAACGACTAACCAGTCATAGTTCAGTTGTGCACAACATGAAACGTTTGCAGGGAAAAGTTGCCATCGTCACGGCGTCCACGGACGGGTTGGTTGAAGATTAAACACTATGGACAAAAATGTAGATTACTAAATTTCTAATGTAAATTTCTAATAGCATTGGATTTGCCATTGCGAGGAGGTTGGCAGAGGACGGCGCGAATGTCGTCATCAGTAGTCGCAAACAACACAATGTCGACAAGGCGGTGGAGCAGCTGAAGCAGTTCAACCTGAATGTGATGGGCATTAAGTGCCATGTTGGAGAAGCCGCGGACCGGAAGAAGCTCTTCGAAGAGACCATTGCCAAGTACGGAAAGTTAAATATTCTAGTGTCGAATGCCGCCACCAACCCGGCAGTGGGAGGTGTCATGGAATGCGATGAAAAAGTGTGGGACAAAATATTTGATGTGAACGTGAAATCCTCATTTTTGCTTGCCAAGGAATCCTTGCCACACTTGAGGAAAGAGAAGGGCTCAAACATTGTGTTTGTCTCTTCGATCGCGGGCTACGATCCCTTTGAGGTGAGGTTTTTAGATCGTTATAACAATTTCAAGTAACATTCCATTATCGTCATGCAATCTTTTGGCATATAAACATATTTTTTGGCGATAAGTATAATCGACAGTGTTATTATGATCAAGCCAAAGTAATCACATATTTTATGAACGACTTTTTTATTTAATATTTCAGCTTCTTGGCGCCTATTCGGTGAGCAAAACTGCACTCATCGGTTTGAGCAGAGCTGCCGCCAAGGACCTGGCTCCGGAAGGCATTCGTGTCAATTGTTTGGCTCCTGGAGTTATTAAGACGAAATTTTCGAAAACCGTAAGTTAAAATTTTGGTTAAATTCCCAGGTTGTATTTGATAAATTGATTTTTTCAAGCTTTACGAAAATGAGGCTGCCAATGAGGCTGCTCTTTCGAAGATTCCACTGAACCGTTTGGGAACGTCCGAAGAAATGGCAGGAGTGGTTTCGTTTTTGGTTTCAGATGATGCCAGTTACATAACTGGCGAAACAATTGTTGCTTCCGGTGGAATGTCGGGCAGATTGTAAATCTTATAATGGTTTAAGAATGATAAATTAACTCTTAAATGAAAACTAGGTTCACATTTAAAGATACAATAAATCATATACTCAAGAAAACACTGCAGATTGTCTTAAATAAATGTTCTTTACATGTTTATTGGATTTCTAGAATATCTTATTGAGTAAATGTAAAACAACAGTGGTAATAAAGCATGCATACTGATTCATTATGGTGCAAATATAAGTTTAGTTGGTTAACAATAAACAATGTTCTTTCGCAAAGCGCGATTAAATTCACGAAGATCGAAGTTTTGCCAGTTGCTCTGCTATATCCTTGTCAGTTCTAGCATCGCTCTTCTCCAAATCACCGCCCATTCCTGGAATGCTGGCCATTTTCCCAGATATTTCTATGCCGATTTCGTCGAGCACCTTGTTGACCACGGCATTCGATTCGTCCTCATCTCCGGATTCGGTGAGCATTTCATCCAAGGTGTCGTTTATCATTTCGTCCGTCATTTCCATTCGCATGTTCGCCTGTTGGAAGTCACGTATATTGGCCGCGATTGCTTCTGGCCGCATCACCTTGTTCATATCGGCCATGGTTTTCGCCGTCGTACTCATGGCGTTGCTCAAAGCAATGTTCGTGCCAATGTTCTTATTTTGATACCCGATCGAGGAGATCTTGCTGTTGGCCGCAAAGGTTCGTGCCTTCTGTTTGCGAATTTCGACCATTTGCTTTGCAAGGATCCGACATGCGTCATTGTTTCCAGCGGCTGCATTTCGTCGAATTTCCTGCTCCAGCTTTTTTTCCTCTTCTTCCAATTTTCGCCGTTCTCGTTCAATGTCCCGTGTGGCTTTCCTCAGGTTTCGATCATTTTCTCGTTGCTGCTCCTTTACAGTTGGTTTCTTACCAAATAAATTATTAAACATGTTTTTTTACTTGTGACCTGTTGTGTTTTGACAAATTTTGGATATTTTTTCTACGCTCTACTGATGATTCACACAAAAACCTATGATTAAAAAAACAAAATAAATAATACGCGATAACAAACTGCAAACAGAAAACAGCTGATTTTGAAGTTTTCTTTTCACTCGCTGGGTTGCTGTGTCTCTATGATTGTGTGTTTGGGAGAATTTTGGGAAGCTTCCGATAATATAAAGCAGAGAGCTTCAGTGTATTTTTGGTATAATTTTCAAACTGAAACTGCAATTGATTAAGTTTGCATATTATTTATATATACTATACCTACTTCTATACTGCTTCTCTAAATAAAACGACTAATTAGGATTTTAAATGTTATTACATCTCTGAGTTGACAATTGTAAAGTAGTAGGCTAAACAGCTGTTCGACAATAATAACCTCTAATAACGCCGCAAATTCTTGAACATATTTCGGTTTTATATACAAATATCGGAGGTTTTTCCTGTCCAGCTGACTAATAAAGCCATGGTCAATAACATTTTAAAACAGGGCGCCGAGGGTCGCCTCTATCTGGGAGAGTTCAAAGGAGAAAAATGTTTGATCAAGGAACGATTCGAGAAGAAGTATCGCCACCCAGAGCTGGACTCACAGATAACCAGGCAACGAATGAAGGCCGAAACAAAGGCTGCCGGACGGTGTCAAAGTGCTGGAATACGCGCACCAAAGATACTACACATGGATCTTAATGATCGTAAGATTTATATGGAATACTTCGACAAGGCAATCACTGTCAAGGAGTTTATTAAGAAAACTGTAGCGGAAATGAACGATTCGGCGTCCCGCGTGGTACTGGAAGAACTGTGCGGTCGCATAGGCAGCATCATTGGGAAAATGCACGCCAACAACATAATTCATGGCGATTTTACCACATCAAACATATTAATAAATCCAACCTCCGGAAACGATTTGAAGGACTATGAGATCGTGTTTATCGACTTTGGGCTTAGCCATTACAATCAGGGTACCGAAGACAAGGGCGTCGATTTGTATGTACTCGAACGTGCACTCCTGAGCACACATAGTGAGCAGACGTATTTGTTCGATAAGATTTTGGAGGCTTACCGCAAGGAGTACGGTAAGGAAGAGAGCGGAGTAGTTTCTAAATTTGAGGAGGTTCGGGCCAGAGGTCGAAAACGCACAATGATTGGCTAAGAGACAATGTACAAACTTTTATAGTACTTTAGAATTAGCACATCAACAGAATAGAATAAAATTAAGAGTTTAAATTTGCTTGTTTTATTTGATTCCTATAACAATTTGACTTATTTTAAACAAAATAGCTATGTTATTCGTTTCACTGGTTCTTGGGAAAAGCTCTCGTCGTCTCCCTTTAAATTGTCCATCTTTATTTTTTTAATATACTTCCGTAACTTGGTTTTGCGTACAAGTTTTTCATTCTTCAATGGTTCCAATCCCTCTACATCGTTTTCTTTGTACTGTTGATAAGGACGCTCCTTTATCTTTTGAATGGCATCTTCTAATTTTAAACCAGCAATGCCTTGTTCTTCGTAATACAATCGCAATTTGTCACAGAACTTCGCGTGGCCTTTTTTGAAAGCTTTGGATTTTGTATACGGATGCTGCTTTCAAATATAAATAAATATTAAAAACAAAATTATTAACGCAAGATAGCACAACATACCCTGGCATCGATTGCTCGAGCACATTGTTTGTAAAAATTGTTCAAGTGTCTCAGGAAGATCTCGTTGGGCTTAATATTTTCATCTAAGCTTATTTGTAAAATTTCCATAATATAGGGGAAAGATTGTTTTGAACAGCCTTGTCTAAGCATTGCACCTAGTATCTCAATGTTCACCCTGCGAATTTAATAAATTAGGATTTGTTATAACATAGTTTCCAATATAAGTCTACCTGACATTATTTGATCTCATTTGCTCCAACAATTCTCTGGCTTCTTCTTCCGTTTGACAACCCAACGAAAGCACACCATAAGTCACAATATCTGGGTGAAGACCTGCTGTGCGTATCATGCTCAAAACTTCTCTGCCACCCTCATAGTCGAAACGCATCGCCCGTTTTTTGATGAGCACGTTGAAAAAGTCAATGTCTGCCTTTAGGCCAATTTTGCGAATGAATGATATTAACTGTTTCTCAGCTGCATTCGTGGGAGGAATGACCTCCAACATGGCTGTGAAAGATTCGATTCCCGGCGTAATATTATACTGTTTCATGAGGTCTAAGAAGCCCGTGAGACCGCCAAGAAGAAGAAAACGATCATGGGCTTGCGTTATCTCGGATATGGAAACTAAACTTCCTAAATGTGGGTGCGGTGCCAAAAGATTGGGTATCTCTAAATCCATAGAATCTGTCTCCACCTTCAGAGCCGCATCTGGCATTTGGTGGATAGTTAGATTGGAATTTTCAGTTGGGGCTTGTGCCCCATCTTTAGTCGTGTTGTGCTGCATTTGATCCTGTGGCTCATTGTGCGATACTGAAGTTGTCTGCGATGGCTCCTGTGCCCCAATTTGCTTCTTCGATTCAGTATGTGGTTGAGTAAGATGAATTGGCTTGCGTTCTTCCAAAATTGTCTTAAGCACCTCCTCCATTGTACGCAAATCACCGAAGCCACAATCACGAACACAGCGCAAGACAGTATTAAAGCTGTAATAATCAGGCTGAATTCCTTTTTTCAGCATTTTGTGCCAGGTTAATAAGCAGTGTCTAGAGAATTCAATAAGTCCATAAAATCGAAATTAAATAGACACATTAAATGATACCAGGAAACCTACCTAAAGCCATATTTGGAATCACTAGCACAAGCTTGCAAGAGAAAATTAAAAGTGCTTGTATTGACCTCCAAGTTTTTATCCAGCATTTCGTCTGCCAGTAAATATGCAGTCTTTACATCTCCACAGCGACCATAAGCCTTGATCATAGCATTGTAGTTCAGAACATTGGGCTCATAGCCTTTCTCCAACATGATCTCTCGCAAATGATTTGCCCGACTCAGTCCGTCGTCTGCCGAGGGCGCATTGGCACACGCGTTGAATAGCGAAGTGTACGTTCCACCAGTCACTTTCAGGCCTCGTTGCCGCATTCTGGTAAATAGGCCAAAGGCCTTTCGTGTGTACCCGGCCTTGGCACAGCCACTGATTAGCAAGTTATATATGTAGTTTTCCGGTTTGGCGCGATCCTCCTTAATCATGCGCTCCTCCAATACATCGATGGCGCTTTTCAGACGATTTGCATTTAAATGTTGTTTGATTAGGTGGGCATATTCCTTGGTATGCAGCTTCTTACTGCGCCTTGTCGGACGGCTTATGTACTCCTCCTCGGCCACATCAGCTGGAATTACATAGGTTTAGTATCAGAAACATTGTAGTCTTATTTGATACCTACCCGAGTCTACTTCTCTATCTTCATGGGTATGTGTCAAGTTGCCAAAGACATCTGGATCGTTGTCACCTGCGACGCGCCTTTCCGCCTCTCTTGGTCGATCGTTGTTGTCCAGTGCTCGTGGTCTCGATTGTTTCTTTTTATAGTTCTTTCGCTCAAGGTCCTCTTCAGCTGGCCGTTCCATCTGCAATTCATCATTTTCCCGTTGTTTGTTTTCCTCTCGTTGAGCATCGAGACCGGCATCTTTGTCATATATCTTGACATGTAATGCTCGTGTATTTAATCCATGACCAAACACTGGGGACCAAGCATTGGGACGGACATGAACACGCTGCGCCAATGTCAGAGTGTGCAAAGTTTTACTCAGTTGAAAAATTTTACTGCACAAAAGCCTCGACCCCATAATTAACCCCACACCTGAAATACTTTTAATTCAAACAGAAATTAATCATTTATATTTGTAATGTTCCCGCAAGTTAATATGAGAATGGTTGGGTTATGTCAACGGAACAGCTGATTGGGCGACTCGGGAGACCTCGCCAGCAGTTTCAGTGTTGCCAAGTTGCAATGAATCAAAGATGTGAATTTGAAACTATTAAAATCAACTCAAATGTTTAATTAATCTTCATAAACTTCAAAGAATTATAAGAACAAAGAAAAGTTAAACATATTTAAAAATTAGGTAAACATGTTTAAAAATTAGAAAAACTTGTAATGTTGTTGACAAAGTCATCCGTGGTTTTCTTAATGAATTCCTTCCATTGTTTCGATCGAATCTCATTACCACTTCTTTGCAAAGTGGTAAGAAGTTGATTGAACTCGTTATCAATGTCCTCTTCAAAATTAATGGTACCCAGAGCATCCAAAAATTGTTTAATCGTTTTCTTAAAGCTACAAATAATGATTGTTAAGGTGTTCTTCATATATATAATAGTGTCAAAATTACCAATTAAACTGCTGAGTTTTCTTCTGAAAAGTTTCCCAATGCCAACCAAGTTGTCGAATTATTTTCTCGATTTCCTTTTCCGATTGTTCCATTTCGGTACGTTCCTTTTCCGCTTCCTTAAGTAAACGTTCGCTGATTTCAGACACTTTTGTAGTGAAAAAATCCAAATTTGTTTCCTTCTTATCAATTTGAATATTCTTCAATTCGTCTTCCATGGCTAGTTTAAATTTATGCAACAATTCATTCACTTCTGAAAAGTACAAATTAAGAATTAATAATTACAGTAAATCTGTGATCAGTATAAATTACCATTGACTGGAGAAACATGGTCTAAGTCTCTGCAAGAAGTTTGGTCCTGCAATGTTGACACCCAACGCATAGTATCATTATCTCTGTTCTTATCGATTGGAATCGTGTCTCTAGTAGGTGTAGTTGGTACCAAAACCAGGTCTTGGCTTATAATTTGTCGCGTTGTAACCGATGTTGTGACATGGCATGTCTTGATGTAGGGCTCAGAAGAGAATATAGGTTTTCTAACCGATTTGGTAGTCGATGTCGATTTAAGTTGATGAATTGTTGCAATGTTTCCTGGTGGAGTTTTCAACTGTTCCAAATTAGTGATTACAGCTTCCACATCTATATCGGATTCATCACTATTTTCATAATCGGATCGTTCCCTATAAAGTATGCATTCATTTGAGTCTTCGGTACGATAAGTGGCTTCATCCTGTGCAGCGATGTTATTTTCGTGACTTGCTGATATTTGAGAATTATGTATCGAACCTTCCATTGTTTGATTATGGTCAATCAACTCATTCCCAATGCTTTGTTCTCTATTTATATTCGAGAGATTCAAATCGACGGAAAAGTTTTTTGAGGTATTCGAAAGTGATAACAAAGGTTCTCTGTCTTCCGGTTGGTCCCGAGGTAAGTTACTTCCTCGGCATTCTTGCACTTCATTCAGTTGCAGAGGGCTTTTCATTGGTTCAAAGGAGCAGGTTACTCCACCTCGTTGTTTGCCATCGTCACAGAATAACGACAAAGGCTTTGTTTGCCGTGAAGGCACTCTTTGAAATATACGTTTATAAAACGTTTTTATTTTATTTACTACTGGCGATTCTCTTTCGTTTCTAGTAACTCCTTCAAAATCTGATTCGGAATCATTTTCAGTTAAATCGATTTCCATATTAGCGGAGAATACGGTTTTATTTGGTGACAACTTAGTACTTCTTATAGAAGCCCGTGTCCTCGGTTTGGAATTTTCCTATAAATAAATGATAGATAATTATCCATTAATAATTTAACTTGAAAATGGCATACCAATAAAGAGTTTGTACAAATTTTTTGATGCGGCCGGAATTCGATGTCTGATTGGTCAGAATTAGTTTCACGAGTACTAACTTTCTGCTTTGTATTTCGTTTCGAGATTTTATTATTCGCCTTCCGTTTTACATTGGTAGTTTTCTTTTCCCGTTTCGGTTTGGATTGCAATGCCTTTGCATCTTTTTCGGGACGACGTATAATAAAGTTCCGATACGATACACCAGGCTCCGCATCACTCACGTTCAAATTATCATAAATATCCATATTGACGATATTTTCCCTTGAACGATTTTCATTTTCATTACTTTCGTGATGCAAAACATGTTCTTCTGTATGCTCCAGATTATTGCTGATCCGATTAACATTTTCTAATTTTATTCGCCGTTGATCATCGTTGAAAACTGCTGAGCTCTCATTGCCGTTACGTAAGAAGCTTGTGATATTTAAAATGCCACCGTTTTCAAGATCATCCTCAATCGCATTCTCTGGATCAACATCCGTTTTGGTCAAATGGTTCATTGGTTTTACTTTGTTTATGCGCTTGCGTGTGGGAGACTTTGCAATGACTTTCGATTTTTTATCATGATTTCTTGCATTGCTCCTTGAAATGTAAAAAGAAAACAATTAAATTATGTAATTAAATACAATTATTTCCAGAATAGCACTGACTTTGTATTTGCCTGTCTTGTTCTTGTCTTAGCCTTCTTTGAATTCCTATCAGATCCATTGGAGTCACTCTCATCCTCATTTGACTTGGAAAAGAATCGTCGTTTTCTATTGTTGCTTCTACGTAAATCGGTAATTGGATGGGTTGCTTTCTGCGATTTATTGTCCATTACAGAAGATAAGCGTGAAGTTTTTGGAGACTCGTGATCAATAATAATATTGGTACATTTATCGGGAATGTTGGGATCATTGCTTTCGGGTATTATGTTGTTATTTATTTCTATATGAACCCCCTTTGGTGAGTCTATTGGGGTATTGCCTGACGCACTAATTTCCGGTTTTTGACTATTGTTCAATGTGTTAGATAGGGAAATATCGTCAAGGTCATCTGCAGATGGCATATCGATTTGAGAATTTCCTAGAGAATGTAATGCAGTGATAACTTCAGGAGTATTAGTATTGTCTGCATTACTTTGCACATGTTCACCAGAATTTCCGATAAGAAAATCATAACTTTTTGCAAAATTCTCATTAGCAGCCACTTGAGCTACATTCATTGTTGAATCTAAAATACAATCTCATTTGTGTGAGTTAAAATGTATACGTAAAATTAACATTCTGTACAAACCTTTCTGCGATAGTTGACTATTACTTTCTTTATGAGATGTCTCTTTATGATCACTTTTTAGACATTCATTGTTACTTCCAGAAGCAGAAGTTTCTGGCTGAATACCCCCATTTTCACTATTGTAGTAACTGAGAACAATTTCATTCTCTTTAAGACGTAGTGCCTCCTCCATTAATAACTCAAATTGAACACTACGGAGTGTTTTTAAATTCTCGTAGTTTGGAACCTCCTTCGTCATTTGAGCAGGTCCACTTAAGTTAGCAGTTAAGGTTTCCCCATCTCTATAAAAGTGCGAAATGCGGGATAAAATTATTATACAAATGAAATGCATTTTTTGGCTCACAATATAAGTTTCGAAATCTGAAGACGAACATTTAATTTGATGAAAGGTTCATTCTTATTCTCCCTGTATTGTGCATCAAATGTCAAATTGCGTGGACAATAATTGAAATCTATCCAGAAATGCTCCGAATTCTGTAATAATTTCAATGAAATATTAATTTCTCATTCTCATTGAAAACTTACCAAGGTTTTATAGAAAGTTTTTTCACCGCCAAAGTTTACGGATTTACAACGTAATGAGAAAACAAGAACATTTCTGGCTACGTTCATGTTGTAATTATTGAGCAAATTTCTAGCCGTCTATAAGGCAAAAAAGAATAGTTTTTCAAGATAACGAACAAACATATATTGAGTGAACATACGTTCTCGAATTTTCCCTCCTGAAAGCTTGCCACCCTCACAGCGGTGCTTAAGTCTTCCATCAATTTACTCTTCCTGAATGTGCAAATCTTCTCCAGCTCGCTCTGTTGCTTGCTGTCCTCGACGTACTTCAGCAGTTTGACCAATAGCCGAAGTGCAACCATTTGAGTGTTGAAGTCACCGACGAAATCGATGGGGAGCCACAGACAAGGTCTGTTTCCAACATAGTGATGAATAGTGCTCTATCATAAACAGTTAGAATATACATATGAAACTTACATTAGTCCTGAATCCAAGTTAGCGACCTTCTTCAATGTGGACTCCTGAATGTTGTCCAAAATTTGGAGGGAGGTATCCAATAGCTGATAGTGATAATCGGAAACTTGGGGCCTATGTTGCAGAGCGGCTACAACATAGGAGATAATCGCCGGTACGTATTGTTCAAATTGACGACGAAGCTTGACATCATTCGGATCGATGACGATTTGAGTGCGCTTCCATGGGATGAGGGAAATTAGGAAAAATGTGAGTACGGTTTCTGCGATTGTCTGATTAATTGCCTTACCAAGACAAGAAGGAGCCATTTCATCAGAACACTGGATGAATTTACATCACTTTGTAGTGTGTTTGTAAGAATTTTAAAACCCGTAAGAAAGTCGTTGAAGAGCGATTTTTTCTGTGGGGACATGGAAACTACATGGTAAATACCCTAAATACTATCAAATAGATTCAATAACTTACAATTTCCTCGCTAAGTAATTCCTCGATCTGTCCACCAACGATCTCCACGTCCGCCGAAGACAACTCAAGGTCATGGTTGCTTTTGAAAAAACTCTGAGACTTCATTGAATTTGCTTCAGTCACACTTTGTGAAGATAGTAAAAATAGCAATAGAGAATGATATTTCTGTCACAAAACCACAATTACATTTCTAAAAACTCTTAACAATTGCAATGAAACAATTTTTATACAGAAAATACTGCAGTCTGGATTTAATTTCAAACTTACCACTTCCGCTGAATATTCGCGACTTCCGTCATTTTGATTTCGCACGGAGAAAAGAACCGGAAAAATGGCAGCCCAGTGTTGCCAATTCCAGAGAACTAACGTTGACAGTTGTCAGAGTCGATAGCAAAGACACCAACCATGACAAATACTTTATTGAGAGCGAAACGTCACTGATTCACATCTGTCAATTATCTCTGACGTTTGTTAATCAGTTTCCCTGTTTTTCATTGGATTTCTCAAAAATTAGTTAAAAAACTCATTTTTTTATTCGGAGATATTTGGAACATAAACTAAAATGAATTCTACTGTGGACCCACGTCGTAAGGATAAAGTGAACCGCTACAAGGCTCCTCAGACACAGGGACAGGCCGGCTCCAATGAGGACCTTATGCCCGACTACATGAATATACTGGGTGAGTTTAGTCCATGTCATCGGACGAGAGTTATTTATACAAGGTTTATCGTCTCTTGCATTTAGGTATGATCTTCTCCATGTGCGGCTTGATGATGAAACTGAAGTGGTGTGCGTGGTTTGCGCTTTATTGCTCCTGCATTAGTTTCGCCAGTTCCAGAGTAAGCGACGACGCTAAACAGGTGAAATTGCCCCTTTGTAATTAGGTTTGAACCCAATTAATTACTAAGTTTCATTCATTTCAGGTGTTGTCTTCCTTTATGCTGAGTGTTAGTGCTGTTGTCATGTCATACCTACAGAATCCCGCTCCCATGACTCCCCCGTGGGTCTCAGCACAGTGACGATGATCGGATCGTTTATAAACAATTTCTATAACCTTTTAATTAAATAAAGTAGTAAAATTGGTATTCCTACATTAAAACGGCATATTGATGTGTTATTTGAATTTTTTATTGTATTTATTTTAGTTCAAGTGTGGTTGCAATTTTAAAAAGCTTATTCAAGTACTCGAGTTTTCCTCCCAGAGATGTTCATTAACATTAAATATATGATTTCTACTCTTTCGGCAAATTGTAACACTAGTTAAGTTAGGTAGTATTTTTGAAAACTTAAAATTTTGGTTTATATGAATTTAAAATGAACTAACGATTAAAATTTACGTAAATGAGTGCGGAGACGATGGATCCATGAATTCTTCAATGGGCGCCAGGCAGTTGTATTCTATGAGGTGAATAAATAGTAGGCAAAGGCAAAGAATACCAAAAAATAGATGGTGCTTAAGATCACTATGTATTAAATCTCTCCAAAGTTAGTGTGACCAGTCGTTTTAGCGTGTTGTTGTGCCTGAACTTGACCTACGAGCATCACATCGCACTGTAGGCATCGCAGAGAAAACTTGTCCACATTGGTAAATTGACGTGATGACTTTGCTTCATTGGCCAGTTGCTCCGCCTGATGGTAGACGCCCATTTCTTCAATTGGAAACATCGTCGCTGGTTGTACGCCCTGTAGAACAAGAAATTTGTTATGTATTTGTTTAGTTGTTCATCCCTCTAAGCATAACTCACCCCCACGGTTTCCATGTAAAGCGGATCGTAGTGAATTCCATCGAATAGAAGGAACACACGCAGTCCGTAGTTTTTATCCTCACCGAAGCGATTAATAATGGCATTCTGTATGTCAACAACATCGATTTCAACTCCATAATAGTTCGAGAGTATCGCCACCTCAATGGCACCGCCCCACGACTCGGGGCGCTGGATCCACGCACAGTACTCGGCATTTGACTTGCCCAGTACGGCGTCGTTATATTGCTGCGGATCTGCGGCCACCTCTTGTGCGATGATATGACGCATCATTTCACTGCCCTCGTTGTCCACCTTGCCGTTTAAAACGAATCGAACGCTTGTGAACAGACACGAATTGTCAGCAGGAACAACCTTTTTGAGTAGAATGCCGTTGAAATCACCGCTTGATCCCTGTGGAAGCTCGACTTGGCCTTGCGGAGCTACGGCTGTGCTCGCAGTTGAATTGCCAGCAGCCTCGGCGACCACCTGACGCAATTGCTCTTCCTCCTCCTCGGCCTGCAATCGTCGAGCCAAAGCTTCGTCGTCTTCGATGGACGGTTGCATGCTGTTCGTTGAAGAAGCCGTGTTCGGTTTCTCCTCCACAATGAGCGTTTCGCCGCTAGTGATGCCGGTGGAAGCGAGGTTTTCCAAGTTCTGCGATAGATCGAGCGGCCTGGGCGGGAAGCCGATGAGAACGTGGAGATGGGGTTCCTTAATTTGCGTAACCTGCGCGATTTTCGTCTTCAGGTCAGCGATTGTGGTGCCCGCACATAGATCCTTCACAACGAATTGCCCCTTCTTCGATTTCAGTTTCACGCTAAACGATCCGGTCATTGCTTATTTATCGTTATTGTACAATTTTGAAAATTATTTTTTAGTTTTCGATGCAATTTTTGATGAAAATGTGAAATTTGGAAATTTTTGACAACAAATGTTTTTAGATGACCTTTAGAGTTTTTTTCGTACGTCAATTCTGTTGGTACTAGAATTGACAGGAGCGATTATCAGATATGCAATTGTATGCTTTGATGGTGTGTGTAAAGAATTTAAAATATAACTAGCGGATTTTTTGGAAACTACTTCGGTGCTTCAAACTTCACCGTCTCTTGTTCTTATTGCTTGTTTTCTTGTCCCATATTTTTTGATATTTAATAAAACTAATTGAGATGATCTTGGTCTTAATTAAATAAGATAATAAATATTTTATAATAAATAATTTTTATATTACTTTTTGTTACTCTGATTCACCCTTTTCTGAAATCTAAATTCGATGCTGTACGGACCAGGGATGCGTAGTGTGAAAGTGGGAAAAGTGAAGTGATCAAATTTGATAAATATTGGTTTCAAGAACCCATACCCAGCCCAACAACCCTTTTGATGAGAAACAAAAATGCTTTCACAGTTGAATTTAATTAATTAATTTGTTAATCCCTGCGATGTGATTTTATTTAGTTATCATTGAAAATTATGTTTTTATTATGTTATAATTTCTTAAAATGTTACTAACATAAAATCTTATCACTTTTTAACAGAATGTTCGCAACAATATCTGTCTAACAGAAACGATATTGGACACAGGGTGACTCGTGACAACAGTGAGAGCTGCAAGTCGAACAGATTTCTGGGATTTCCTTCCTCATAGAGGCGTCGCTGTACTTGGTACGCCTACAGCAATCAGACGAATGGTATTTGAAAGGCTTTGTAACATCCCATACTCATCTCTACTCAGCGGAAAAGCGATAAAAATAATTCGTTTTTCTATTGCCATGTTATGGCTTGTTCATGGCTAGTATGTTTGGTATTAACTATTTCGGCAAATTATTCCGCATGAATACGAGAGCTTTGGTCTTGTCAATTGGATCGCTTGGACCGCGCCCATTCGAGTTCTAGTTCGTCTCCGAATTATGCTAATGCCGCGGAGCAAAACAGCCGCTTGAGCAAATAAAGGCCTATTTTTATTACCAAGAAAGTTCCTCTTCTCCGCCTCGCCCATAACAGAACATTAAAATGGTGTTTATTGGCAAAAACTGAGGCCAAAGACGCCAAACTCTTTCAATATGTACATTTTTGGCCACGTCTGTAGTTTAATTATAATAAATTCTCCATTCGAGAGATATGTATCACTTACGTAGTTTGAATTTTATTCAATGTTATATTTGTTTACACTGTGAAACATGTTTGTTTGGAATTCCAAACAGGAAAAAACAATGTTTTCGGCAAATACTCCAATGGGTTCTGCGCATGGAGCATAAAACCTTGCTGGACATTGATTCTGTAATGGTTTTGTTTTATGGTTCATCAGGAAGTGATCACATCGAAGGATATTCAAATGGCAACCAGTTCCAACAGGTGTTGAATGCGAAATCGTTGTCAAATTGTATTTGTAGTATTTGGTGAACTGGCCCAATTTAGCAGATTTGGGTGATAATCTTGTTTGAAGTTTAAAGGATGAAAAGCAGGAGAAAACGAATTGTGAGGGTTTGAAAAAACATCGGGGACATGTGAGGCGGGATATCATTTGTAATCGGCGTGATTGAGAATTACATGACAACTCATTTCTCATAGTTGTCCGATTTCTGGAATTTCACAAGGGGCGCAACTAAATTCGCCTGAAGTGCGAAGCGAGAATCAGTTAAAGAATGCGAAAGACAATATCGAGGAAAATTAGCACATCTCTTAACACTAACGAACCCACTTCACCACCACTTCACCAAATTCTTGTCGGCCGAGGGATGAGCGAGGGAGGTGGAGATCGTTTATTATGCTCCTCTCTTCGGAATACACAAGTCGTTGGTGAGATGATGTTGGTGACTGCGTCGGCTCAGAAGCCCGAGAACTCATCCCAAACACTCTCGCCGAGTTCTGAGGAGGGTTTCCTCCACCCTGGCCAGGGTCCAAACGCATCGCGGCGAGAGATAGTGAGAAGATACTTATGGAGAGGTGCCCGATGCTAACCAAACATTGTGGCCTGAACTCAAGCCGCAACCGCAGAGAACATCTATAGAAATGGATACAACAATAGCAGCAACAACAATAGCAACAGTAACAACAGCCCAAATCTCTCGACCAAAGCCCAGTCGAAAAGAGCCGAGTTGAGCAAGACGTCGGCGGCGTAGACGATCGGCCGATCGGTATAAATAGTCGAACTTGATTGGAGGACGGCGTCAGTTCCAACTTGTCACTAGATCGTGTCGTCCGCTACTTTCAGTCGCAACCTTAGAAGCATCAACATGAAATTCCTTGCTTTGGTAGGTGGACCCCTCCTTGGGGAATACAATTCGAGAAGTGATCGATTTCGGGAATTGGATCGAGTGCTCGGCAGACTCCACTTGGATTACGATTAACCCTTGACTCTCTCCTTGCAGACTCTGTTCATCTGCTTCGCCGTCATCATGGCCGTGAGCGCCGTCCCCGTCGAGGAGGCCATTCCCGAGGGCTTAGCCGGAGCCGCCAGCGACAAGGCCAGCCCCTCCGATGATCAGTCGGTCCTGCTGAAGCTGAAGCTGCTGAAACTCTTGCTCCTGGGCTAGACAACTTCTGCCCGTGTTGGATTTAAGCCTGCCTTGGAGTCGCATCTAAATACCTCAGGAGGCCCATCTTTTTGGATGGACTTCGCTGCTCTATGCCGGGTTCTTCTCCGCATACTCGTTGCTTCATTAAATTTAAGTTATTTTTTATCACAGTTAGATAATATGGAAAAAAATAAGAAATAAAGTACCTTGAAACGAATTCATAACATGTCTTTCCCTTGAGAATATTCGGGCGAAAGGTGGATCCGGATCGACATTATTGTCGCTGGAGGTTCTTCTTTCCGTTAGAGACACCATGGAGTTCTGTATGCTATCCAAGTTCAAGGTTGTATTATATGTAGTTTGGTTAAGGATTTAGTTTAGGGATTCTCTGTTATTATCCATCCACCGTTGAATCCTTACAGAAGATGCAACTAAGTTTCTCTTGCACCATTCCCTAGTCCATTGTGTGTATTGGAAACCTTTCTAGATGATGAATGGACACGGCTGTGTACACAGAGAGACATGTGGACTTTATGTGAACTGCTTCTTTAAGGAGTGAAGTTCGGATGCAATTTCATCGGCATGTAAAAGACAGGTGTTTATATTGTCAACGTTTCATTTTCGTTTATTGCTGAATATTTACAAAATACATATATTTATTTATATCTGCTACGACAGAGTACACTATTTACAGACATGATGCGAAATAATGCCAAAACAAAGGGAAAACATCATCCAGTTTTGCGTTCGATGCAGTTGGAAACAATGGTGGCCGGAGAAGGAAAAGTGGTTGGCGCGAGCTGGAGTGGAATACTGTAGGATGCCGGTTGTGCAGGGAGGCGGAGATGACGACGAAATGCGGTGGCGACTCTAGCCGAGCAGGAGCTTCTTGATCTTCTTCAGCTTGAAGAACGACTGCGGGTTCTGTGGGCTGTACTCGTCGTGGTCGTAGATGTCGCCGGGCAGGGATTCGTCAGCTGGCACCGCCGACACAAGGGCGACGACCACGAGGCAAACGAACAGAGTCTGCAAGGGAGAGGAAGGAGGCTTCAGTTAGTGAGAGAGTCCTGCGCTGCCGTGGATTCTACCGAGGATCGAGTGGAAACTTACCAATGCTAAGAACTTCATTGTTTTGGATGGATTGGTGTAATCGATGTCTGTGCGAAGTAATCCAAGAGTCGAACTGTGTCCATGTCGACAATTGATGGGCCTTTTATACGAAATCCGCGCCTTCGAATTCGTATTCGCAACGATGCAATTGATGACCGGTTGTTGGTGTCATCGGCGTCCGCTGCGTCTTCGTTCATGTTTTTGTTTTCGTCGTTTCAGTCGTTGGTGAGGATGGCGCACCGAGGGACGCCCAAGAGGGAGCGATGGAACGAGTCCCCGATGATGACCACGAACCGACCAAGTCAAGCCAAACAAAACGAAACCAAACGAAACGAAAGTGTGGATGTTGTAAAATGTAAATCGGACGAAAT
Organism: Coelopa frigida; assembly: GCA_017309665.1. Taxonomy (NCBI): domain Eukaryota; kingdom Metazoa; phylum Arthropoda; class Insecta; order Diptera; family Coelopidae; genus Coelopa; species Coelopa frigida. The sequence goes on from CM029563.1 coordinate 23,285,637, forward strand.
GGAAGTGTCGAGTGCGCAGAGGGTCTCGCCCATGAGCCATGGGTGTGTGTGGGTGTTCGTGTGTGTGTGTGTGTGTGGGTCGATTGGCACGGCTGCGACACGGTGTCTGCAATGGTAAATACCACAGCTCGATCTTTTCGGCGGCAACATAAACAAAGGCGTCTTCCGAAAACCTTTTGCGCTGTTGACGGCGCTAACGAGCACAGAAGCCGGTAGTCGACCATGGGTTAGTCGGTAGTCGGTAGTAGGAGACCCGGGTCGGAAGTCTGAGTCTGGATAGCTTCCCTCCTCGAGCAGGTGGGAGTCGGTTGGCCACACAGAGTCGAGCAGCCACGCCGTTTGTTGACAGAGCCGCGCCGTCGCCATCGCCCTCTGCCTCTGCGACCACAGTTTGTTTCCTCATCTTACACCGCTCCACGAGCAACCGGGCCGTTGTTTGTTTTCCTCCACTTTGTTTTGGCAGAAATAATATTGATCAGAGGCAAAAACAACATCTGCAAAACGGATCGAGATATGAAACATCTTCTTTCCCATGAACTGCCATTGATGACCGATGCTCGACCAAAGAGCTGCTCCCCTCTTGTGTCTCTCTCCCTCTTGGGGTTGTTAGAGTTGTTGTCGCGTTGGGCGGATCGGCCCGCGCGCCCCGTTTATTGACGCACATCTGTGGAGTTCGGGTGATAATTACCGAATATTCGAAGCTGTTTACAACCGACTTTTGTGGTTGGCCTTCGGAACCTTAAGTTCTACGATGCCAGTCGTTGGAATCAGTCGCAGACGGTCGTCTCCATCGGAACGATAAAGACTCTTCGAGAAATTGGCATTTTGGTAGGTTATCCAGACCAGACACAGATATCAGATAAAACAAAGACGATTCTTCATCGAGCATGCGATTTTTGGAAGAGGCTTGTCCCGTAAATATTTAATGGGAATAACATCTAGTGTAGGGCGCAAAGGCTTTCGCCTGCATGGCCTGCTAAACGGACGGACGGAACCACTTCAACTTCTAATTGTTGCTTCCTCCATTCTCAATATTGATCACGATGTCTCCTCGGCCGAGAGAAGTGGAGTTGACGAAGGGTGTGAAGTGGAGTCGGTTCTATTTTCGCACTTGTGGTTTTTACTAAATAATGGGTTCTAAACGTGTGGGCGAGCGGCGTGTGAACCGGAGGGAAAACTTGCGGCTTCAAATAGTTACCTCCTATGATCACCTGTCCCCCACTGCGATCATTGTCTCTGAACATAGGCGCATGCCAAACCCACAACAAAGTGCCGGCTTGCATAACCATGCGGCCAATTGAGGAAACGTGTGTCCGACTGCGACCGCACGGCAATTAGGCCGACTGCGATATCCGATCCGATCGGAGCCCCATTAACGCGACCACCATTAAGCCATTTGGCAACGCGCTGGAGCGTGACCACGAGACACCCTCGACAGCGGATCGAAGAAATTTCCACCGCGAGTCAGACGCCAAGCATGCATCACGAGAAAGCTCTCCTGTCCACCGCGCTGTGGCTGGCACTCCTGGGGATCAGCCTGCTGCTTGGCGAAGGCGTAAGTCTAACACTTGATTCCTGCGCTTGATGCATCAAGGGAGTCCTTCTTTCGCAGAAACTCCTGCAGGTGGGCGAGTTCTACTCGCAGTCCTTCGTGCCCGACGTCCTCGAGGTCTCGTACCGCGTCCACAGGAACGTCAGCCTGGACTACAACGCGACGGCGCTGCAGCCGCTTCCGGGGAAGCTGCTCTTCAACGTGTTCGTCCGCCGAGTGGGCAGCGGGCCCGACGACAAGTCGCGCACGATGCTCAAGTACAATAACCTCGACTTCTGCAACACCATCGACCTGATCAAGAACCTCACGCGCAACAGCTTCCAGTCGGACCACCAGGCGCAGTCGACGTTCATCACGTCGTGTCCGCTGAACAGCGGCTTCTACTACATCGTGAATGGGACCCTGGCGGACAGCGTGGTGCCCGCCTACTTCGACGGCGGCTGGTACTGGCTGCAGCTGGAGCTGGTCCAGGTCTTTGGCGAGGTGGTCAAGGTGGTGAACATCAAGGCCCTGTGCTTCTACGACAAGTCCGAGGACTCATAGACTCTTCGAAGACCCCAGCAATATTTCAATGGTGTAGGTTGGTATTTGATCAAAATAAATACTTAACTAAATACTAGTAAATATACTCTAGTAAAAATACTCGTGAAGCCCCAAAATAATCATCAGGTGGAAAGTTCCAGAATGTAACCCATGTAGAGAAGAGATGTGGGACTAAGAAATAGGGCTGATGTCGAAACTTGGAGCACATTTGCATAAGAGAATAGAATAAACAAGTCGAGACGGAGGAGTAAGAGGAGGATTTGGGGAAGGGAGAGGCGGAGGAGGAGAAGGCCAGAAGAAGGTCGCCGAAAGCGAGCTGCGCACAGAATGACTTGCAGTAAATCCAAGAAACAGATCGGAAAGAAGACACCGAAGTTTACGCGAGCCATAAAGATGACATTAGCATACGAAATTCATTACCTGATAGAATGATAAGAACGAAGCATTGGCCAGACTATGTATTGGCCATTGGTCGCTTAGTTGGGAATTCCCGTCGCGGAGAAGGGCCGCGCGATGGGTTTCATCAGATGATGGGGGGCGTTAGAACTGCGGAACAGGCGTTAGACTGAACTGCCTTTGTCTCCAATGATAGGCGATTTTAGGTGTTTCTACATTGTTGCTGCCGAAGGACGTTGCCGTGATAGAATGTGTGGGTGGTTGTGCGCATAAGAATATTCCAAACGCATAAGAATATTCAGAGTATATAGTCCGTCCCATCCGCGGAAAACATTACGCAATGTGTATATAGTATATGCTAATTCGTTGTTTACTTTGGACGAACCTTGGTTTAATCTCCGCAAAGTGGAAGCATCGGGTTCGATGTTTGTCTCGATTGTGCATAAATTAATGCGAAGCCAGGCGAGCCCTGTCGCCCTCCGGCTTGCGTCATCGTCTAGACCGCCAGAGAACGGACCATTCGTTGAAAACCATTGTCCATTGACCTACGCGTTTGGCAGAAGGCCGTGGCAGATGGTATACCATGCTAATTTGAAAGTCCGCATTCAATCGAAATCGAGACTTCGAGAGCCTCAATTTATGAGCTTCAGTTTATGAGTCCAGTCGATAAGTTCACACCTCTTCGTGGTGTCGACACAGGCTGTGGACGGAACCTGATGCCGTTCATTTAATCGATTTGGCGCGGATGCGTTTGATATGGATATGTGTCTTTGTTTCCGATCGATTGCTGTCACCAAGCAGTGTAGTGGAACTGGTTATCTGCCATAGATTGGAGATTTGGAGAGACGGTCGAGGTAATCGAATCGGACCAAAAACATCAAAACAATTCATTCAATTTAATGGCCGTGACAATCAACTCAGAGGCTGGTTTACTTTGGACAATAACAATACTCCGGTTCATCGGGGCCAGAAGTACTCTTAAAAGCGTTTACGACGAAAGTTTGACAAATGCGGTATATTGTGAACCATCCGAACGATGCTCGTGTGGTGGAGGCGCCATGTGGACGTTACGACCGTGAGGGTCGTAAAACCCAGGCACAACTCGATTCCGAATTTCGTGATCCTTGACCACGTTCGAATACAATGGGTTGGTGCCGGAGCCTCCTCCACCCCTCGATGGGAACCGATCGCCCATGTTGGCAAACAAAGCCCTGTCCGAACAACGCCCACCGTTCGCTTCGATTTGGAGACAATTTCAAGTTCACATTCGATGGATCGATGCACGTGCTGCCAAACATCATTCGGCTCAAAGCTCAAAGCGCCGCTATCGATGTCGATGGGCTCCATAATGAGCTAACATAATGAGGCTTAATTGCGATCGCCTAACTGGAGCGATTCCGCCGCCGTGAGCTTGCAAAAACGATCGCCTCGTTCAATCGTCGATCACCGCTCAATCGCTATCGGCGTGGAAAATTCATTATTCGGTCCACCACGGGCGCGATTCTCTCGACTGACCCTGGCTCGGAGAGTGGGAGACGTCGCGCGTTGTGGTCTCGTGGCGCCCTTCAGAGGAGGCTCCGATCGTTGGGTCCGGTTGCAGCCGTCGCCACCTGTCGTCCACCGGGTCCAGTGGGAGCCGAGGCGGGTTTCGTAAGCGTTTTCCCACGCAGCTAGGGCCGGGCGTGACCCGAAACCATTGTCGCGCCGATTCGTGGCAAATGTCATAAAGTGTCACATCGATGTGCCAACGACGTCTCATTGATGGCATACGAAGCGAAGACAAAGCCAGATGGCCCGACGGACAGACAGACATACATACATGACCCGATTGGCCGTGGTTTTCTTCTTCTTTGCGACGTGAGGCGGGTCGCAAGTGAAAGTGACGCAACCGAACGAGCGACGGTCGCGCGAGTAACCTGTAACCGCAACGAGCCAATTGTTATAATTGCTGCTGATCTTGTCTTTGTCGGTCAGACACGCATCGCATCGTAACGCCTCTGTTGCGCTCTGGCATCGAAACCCGGTCTGGTCTGGTCGCTTTAATGGGACATGCGACCCACTTTCCGAATGCACAGCGCAGTTGCATCTGCGTCGATGAGGCCGGAACCGGTCCGACTTGGCTGATGCCCTTGAAATCCCATCTCAGTCAACGGTGAGGGAAAGGGGGATTTGGGACAATGTTGGTCACGGACACCTGGTGCGAAGGATCCTCCTGCTGCGAGTGTATAAAACTACGAATTCCTCGCCTTGCAAGTTAATTTCATCTCGGCGCTCGGACCTGAAGGTCGAATCAATCGCGGATTCTCCTGGTCTCCACGCCTCTCACTGCGAGAATCGTCTTTCATCCGGGAGAACCTTCTCTTTGCGCATTCTCGGAGTCGACTGGGCTCCGTCGGTATCGCGATCGGTCTCGGTTGCAGAGGGGTGGAATCGCGAATCAGAAACACAAACAGAGAGAAGAGGCATTGCATAATGTTGTTGCTGTTGTAGGTTTTAGCCATATGCCGTTCTTATTGGGTTTTTTTTGTTGTTGTTGTTTGCTCTTCACACTCGTCTGTTAATTGAAGTCCGGCCCGAATTGAAGACGGTTCGCACTAAGAACATAGTTCGCATGCAAAGCAACATCTCAACAGGGTCCGAAGACAGGAGAAGGGAGTCGGAGGTCTTGGGCCAGGGGGAGCGGAAGCATGACTATGATTCTTGAAATCGAAATCCGCCTCACTTGGCGTGCAGGCGACGCGACGGCCGACTGCAGCTGTCATTGCGTCATTTTGATGGCGATAAATCCATCACTGTGGACGCGGATCTACATACGTGACTGCGATACGCCTGCGCCGTGGAGCCATTGAGCGACCACGACCACGACCACTTTCTCCTGACCGGCCACACAATGGTTGACTTCGCCGGGCAGGGGATCCCCGTGAGAACCTCGTCTCTGTGGTTCTCTCCGAGCGAATGAGAGAGAACGCGCCGTCATGTGGTCCCATATCAACCAACGATTGAGAGCCGAAAGCTCACGACGTGCTTCGAAAGCTGCCACTTTGAGCGTGCGTGCGGGACGGAGGTGATCGATTCGGCGAAAGCTCGACGAGTGATTGACAGCTATGATAGAGCAGGTGTGAGAGGACTCTTTTGCACTCAGTCTCTCGCTCACTCTCCCCCTTAAGTGAAGTAGTCTTTTAGGGCTTAGAAATTTCATTTCCAGGCCAAGTGAATTTTGACTGGGTCACATTTGCACCCATCTCGCCTTGCCATCAGCGAGGCTTGATTCACGAGACTTCATTATTCATGGGCGCGAGATTATGAATCGGACAAAGGACGATAGGCACAGTGGCCTCCCTTCCCCCGCTGTCCTTGCCCTCTCTGTCATCTCTATCTCTATATAATCGTCTCTCCCATTTCCACCTTCGTCCTTCCCCTGCTCTTTTGATTTTTCTATTATTTCGGGATTTTTGTTATTCGCGCCGTCTCGCCTTCGTCACAGTTGGCGGAGTCTGGTCCGGATCGACAAAAGGAATTATAGCAACAACAATAAGAAGACGAAGAATAAGATGAAGAAAAGGAAGAAGAGTAATAATAACAACAAAAAGAGTAAGAGCAACAACGTCTGCAGTAATAACAATAGTTCACCTTAATTATGAGTAGCTTAAAAATTTAACATCGCCTCGGTTCGTGGATCCTCCTTCGTCGTACCCTGCTCCCGATATACCTCTTGCCCTCCAGTCCCCCCCAATGGCCCGGAGTTAAATCAAGTTTATAACCGACGCGCCCTGAGGGCGGGTGGGGAAGGGGGCGTGGGCACGAGCGGTGGGCGTGGATGCTGCAGACTGGGCTCGGAATGCGGCTTGGATGAAATTGCTGTGCGCTCCGCTCTGCATTGTTTAGCTGCCAGGGATGTTAAATGGCAGACAACAGCCGTCACAACAACAATAACAACAACAACAATAATAATGCGCAGAACAACAAACACAATAACAACAATAACTTCTTGAAGGTACCTTGAAGGAACGCCCGCAGAGGCTGCCGGTGTTTCGACTGCAGCAACTTCCATTGTTGCCAACAAAAGACAAATGAAGTCATCACGGACGGGCTCCCCAAAAGCAAAGACGACGACGACGATGACGGCCCTGAGGGGGCGCAGAGCGGGGGAGGGTGGAGCCCATGAAGGGAACTTGGGTGGACAGACGGACGGATGGACGAACGTCAGACGGACGAAGAAATGGAGGTGGCATATTTGAGCGAGCGAGAAGAAAAGAAAGCCATGCAAAACGTTTGCAGGCCCAACTGCCTTTGTCGCCGGTGGAATCACTCTCCCCTCCCCCGCAGGCTCCTAGGGACACCCTTCTCAAGGAACCTGCGCCCTCAGTCTCACGCCCAGCAGCTGCTCCGGCAAAACATCGCGAAACTTTGTGCAGTGCTTTTCTTTTGTTCCTGCTTCCAACGACCCTGCGACCTCGTCGTCTCCCTCCCTCGGTTCTGTCTCCGCCCCCGCCGCGGAAACGGGCATACCAAGGGAGTGAAGTTTAATCTCTGCAACAACAATGGCACCAACAACAATAACTAAAACAACAACTGCGACACCAACAAGACCAACGACAACTAACTGAAAACAACAACTCTGGAGTTCGGCGAGAAAAATGGGTTACGAAATTATGAGATACTTAAAAAGTATTTAATTATGGAATAAATTCGGTCGGTCTGTCCACATAACTTTCGTTTTTGCTTCGGCGGACGAAATTCCCGGAATGTGAAGTTCTCGATGCCCACGAGGCATCATTAGGCTCTGTTCCGAGTCGCGAGTTCATCAAGAAATTCCATCTCTTTGTGTCCATTTCTATGCCCAAGACTCTTGTAGTTTATTCTTTTTAGTCTTTCTTAGTGTCATCCCCAGTGAAATAATCCGAAGCTCTCACGAAGGATCGACGATCTAGGGATTCCATCAAAGGGTCGAGGATCCTTTCGTCAGTAAGTTTTCGGTCTTGGGTTCGTTGGGAGAATTTTTGTAGTCTTTTTTGGAAGTCCTTCGAGCAAGGGGGAGTCGAAGGGCGTGGTAGAATGGGCGGAGGAGAGGAGACTATAAATCCATGAAACTCCCTAGTCACCGGAGCAGTTGGACTCCCGTGACCTTGTTTGGATGATAACGAAAATAACTGCACCAAGTTGGTTATGTTGTGTGCTAGGTGTTGTTGTTGCCGCTCTTTGTTTGTTATTGTTGTTGTTGGGGATGCCAACTAATCGGAGAATCTTCCATTCAAACCAAGCGCCATCACTCCCTCCTCCTCGTCCACAAACCCCGACTTCGGCTGAGGGCTTTTGATTTGCAACTTCTTTTGTACACGAGGGACGACGCGTCGGAGTGGTGGCGGGAAGAATTGCAGCTGCAGCAGCAACAGTCAGAGCAGTAAAATTGCAGCAAGCGAGTGTCCCGAGGTGCCACTTTGTATCGGGGTCGTCGTCGCGGCGGGTGGTGGGCGGCAACTGTTGCTGGAGTGTGTTGAGGAGGAGGTTGGTTGCAGCTCCGAGGGTCAGGTATTGTGGGTCGGGTCGCTTGGGCATTGCACTCCCGCATACATTTACACGCACTCATACACACTTACATATACTCACACACACAATTACACATACTCACACACACTTACTCAAACGCATTCTCCGAGCATTCGCTTCAGAATTCCCTTCACATCACTGTATTCAAGGTTGATGATGAGAACCTTAAGGTGGATGGGAGTAGTACGAAAGACGAACGAACGAACGAACGTGGGACCCAACGACGAATGAGGTTTTAATTTCGAGCAACGATATCGTCTCTTTGATGTTGTTGTTTCTGTTCCTGCTTTGTCTCCCCGACAACCGACTAGAGTAAACGAAACTAGACGAGAAACGAAGGAAGAGAATTCGCAACATCAGCACTAAAAGTTTAATTTGGAAGGATGAGCATGAGAATCGGAATCAGACCATGGCCAGGAGGAAGTGGGGCCAGTGTCCACGTAGTCCACGACGTCCCTCGTCCGTCCTCATCTGCAGCCGGTCGTCATCCATTCTTGCCTGTTGCGCCAGAACTGAACTCATGAAGAATGCGTCAATTTGTTGCTGTGGCCGCGTCCGAGTCTGGCGTATGATGGAGCGCGGACATAACGGTGACTTATGGCTCGCCAGCAAGTGTCCTTGTGAGGTCCAGACGCCTCCTCTCCGCCTCTCCACCCAAGATGTCAGCCGCAATGAATTCTTCGCTGCCGGCGGAAATTAGAAAAACTTAATTGTTCGAAATTTATACGAGTTTTCTTGGAAAAATTTTCTGATTGACGACCTCCTCGTATCTTCTTTCAACATCCCCCGCGATCCTCTACCCTTCCCCAACATTCGTTGGCGGTCGCCATGGCGAAGCGAAGACGAATCGGCAGCGCAGCGACGAAGCGAATGCAATCTTGAGACGGATGAGCTCCGCAGCAACACCACCCACTCCTTCCACTCGTCCCACAAGGATGTGGGACGATGAGACAACGATCGTTCGCGTGGCCAGCCGGGTGGCCCCAGCACCTCAAGTGGTTCGAAGTCTTACCCATCACATCGTTTCGTCGATTCGTTGGGTGCGGAGCTTTCAAACCTCTCTCGCCGGACCCGCATTTGTGTGCGTGTTTTCGATTCTAGGATTATGTACGTGCGTGCGTGTGAATGTTTGGGTTTGTGTGTGTATGTGTGCGTGTTTCTGTTTTTGTTTGTGTCGACCGTGATGTTGGAATGAGGCTGAGGTTGCTGCTGTTGCACAAACAGGAAGCTCGGCCAAGACGCTGCGGTGCGTGGCGTCGCGTTTCGCTGCCTCTAATGATGGCCGTCGTTGTTTCGTCCACGTTCCCCATCCCATCTCGCCGCACCTGGCCCTACCTTGCCACACTTTGCCTCTCTGCGACACTCCATAGTCGGCCCTGCTTGTAATAACATTTCCGGGACAAGGCGCTACTGGGCGAGCTTTCGACGACGACAACATCGACACTATCAACAGAAACAACAAAACAAGAACAACAGCAACAATAACAAAAGCTTTATTGTTGCAACAATAAGACAATAACAACAACAACAACAACTCGACAATGCCACCAACAATAATGGGGGCTCTCATTGCAACAACACCAACTGCCGGCAATTGTTTTGGCAACAACAACGATTTACTCCGCACACCCGCCCCCTGCGACACACTCGCCACGCCCCCACCGCTCCACAGCCCCATCTGCAGGCGAGCAATAGAAGCCGAGGGCCGGCGACTGGAGAAGAGAGAACAGGTGGGCGACGGGGCGAGATCCTGAGGATGCATCAGAGGCTGCTCGCTTACAAAGTGATTGCAACAAATGAATTATGAGCCACTCGGCAAATGGAAATCGCATGCAGGGCGGCTCGGCGAAATGAAGAGAGGAGGGAGGGGGGCAGTGGAGACGTGATGCAGCATCGGGCTGATTGGGGAGTGGGGGAGGGAGAGAGAGCCGTCGAGCGTGGCGGGACGACGGAGCATCACAATTTGCCAATATGTCTGACGTAATGGCGTCTCCTTTCAGGGCAATTAACGGCGCACTGGGGGTTCTGGCGGCCGGATGAGCGGCGGGGCGTGGCGGAGGCGGATCGGAGTCGGAAGAGGCTGCTCTGGATCTCCTGGAGGAGGTTGTCTAAAAAGCTTTTCCGCCTTCGTGTCTCGTAATTGAGAATCAATGGAGAAGCAAGTGCATACAATTCGATTCCCTTCGAGGTGTGTCTGAGAGTGTGTCTGTGTCTGGAGTTTATGGTGATGCAACGTGAGTGCGAGTGTGCGTGTGGGTGGGGGATGAGTTCGCGCTTCAGTGGTGGGGGTGGGAGTGAGTTGGGGCGAGTGTCATTTTTATAATAATACACCTCTTGAATTGCGATTAATATGGAAATCGAGTCCCTTTTACTTCTCTTTTTCTCCTTCTTCGCAAATCCACGCAAACAATGTGAGTCCAAGAAGTGAAGACAATTACTTCTTCAATACGAGCTCTTATTGATCCGGTTCGCTGGAAATGAGGATTGCATTCGGAATGAATCTGGATCAAACTTTGAGGGAGCAGAATTTAAGCAGGAGTGAATTGGGGAATCCTTAGCGGTTGTCCAACGAGTGGCCGGGCGAGAGAACGAAATAACGACGGAATACTTTATTTATTTCCAATTGGAATGCAAACAACTTTATCCTTCCCCATTCTCACCCTCTCACCTCCCTTGTCATCGACATCGGCCTCTTCCCCTGCCATTGACATCGCCCTCTTCCCCTGCCATCGACATCGGTCTCTTCCCTCCTTCACCGTCGCCTCGTGACTTCCGCCCGGAACCGGAAGGAGGGAGGCTTCGGCGGGAGGCACTCAAGTGGTTCCGACGCGTTATTCCTGTGGCGCCCTCTGTGGCCTTCCTTCCCTTTGTTCGGTCGCCAGGGTGGGTGGCGACGATGGTGACAGATGAGGGGGAGGGAGGGAAATATGTTGGACCGGAAAACGCGGTTCCAGCGAATGCAAAGTGTTGCTAAATACTTTCCGAGCGAAACATTCTTGGCAACAATTTTTCAACAACTATAATAACAACAACTACAATAACAACAACAACAAAGAATGCAACAATAAAACTTGTATTCATTTTCGGCCCCTACGCACCCTTCTTCAACAACCAGACCCCCACCTCTTCCTCCACCTCAACCGCCTGCTCTCCATCCATTGTCATCGTCCTCGTCGTCGGCTACATTTGTTTCTTTTGTTGATATTCTACTTATTGTTCTTATTGTTGGTGTGCCATAATAATGGGGCTTTTGTTGCAGTGTCATCGTTGTTGTTTTTACTGTTGCTGCATTTATTATTGTTGTTGTTTTTATTGCTGCATTTGCTGAGGAGGAGACGTGAGCAGAAGGCAGCCGGAAGGCCCGTTGCATTGTCGTCCATCCGTTCGATCCTGGTCTTGGTGGTTCTGCTCTACGTCCTGGTCGCCAGTCAGGGGGTAGGCCTCCCCCCTGACCCGCGGGGACTCATCAAGCGAGCGGTCACGGGGAGTGTGCATCGCGTCCGCAGGACTCGAGAGACTCTCTTCGACCCAAGTGCGCGAAACTCGCCAGCCGTGGACTCGAATGCGAAGTAGACGTAGGTTGCAGAGAAGACGCAGGACAGGATGTCGACCCAGGAATAAGAGAAGGAGGAGAAGAGGGGACGCCGATGGGATAAAGGGATGAAGAGTGAGGAAGATATCGTAAGGATGACACCAGAGTTAACGATGTCGACGGTGAGGAGTCTCAGACGACATCCGAGGACGAGGTCGAGATGATTTTCACCGAATTAAAATTTGTAAATGAAGGTGCCCGAGGAGGGGATGGTTGTGAAAGGGAAGAGGAGGAGGGAGAAGGTTGTGAAGACGACGAAAGTGGCGATGGAGAGGACAAAAGGGGGAGTAGCAGAAGAAGGAGATGGTGGATGTGAAGAGACCAAAGTGTGAAGCCTTAAATCATATCGAGGCGGAATTGTTTTACCAACAGCTCTTCGAGGAGTGAAAGCAGCTCGAGAAAAGTTCGACAAACTCCCTTCCATCCTCCTCATCCCCCCTTCTTCTCCCGCTCGACGTGCTTTGTTCGAGCAAAAGTTTGTCATCGTGGAGGGTTGTAACGAGGAGGGGGGGTGACGGGAGGTGCGACGACGGGACGAGAGGAGACGGAATCTGTATCATTGTTCTTTGATTTGCATTAAGCAATTATTTCATTAAACCTTCGGGGAAGATATTTTCACTGCCCTCCTCTCACCCACCAGATAATGAAGTGCCTCGAGGGTTTGCCGCTGGAGGGGAGGGGGATCAGATGCGGCATGGTTGACGAGTGCGAGACGTCTGTCGCGAAGTGGTCGCCACTTGAAGCGCTCGATCTCGCGACGTCGGCCGGCCGTCCATCACGAAGGAAGGGTCCAAAAGGAGGGGAGGGAGGATATAGTGTGGGTGTTCCGCGGCTCCCCGCATGTCATGGTCGGAATTTATGATTCGCAACTAAATCTACAACAACAATAACAAAAACTATCGAAACAGGAACAACAACAAAAGCTGCATAAAAAGTAGCTGCGATTTCTCGCTTGTTTTTGTTGTGTTTATAGCTATAGTCTATTTTATTGTTGTTATTATTTTTTAGTTACTGTTGAAAATGTTTTGGTTAGAGTTTGTTGTTGGAATTCTTATTGTTCGAGTTGCAATTGTTGTTGTTGTTCCAATTGTTGTTGTGACAGTGTGAATAACTCTGCTCAAGTATGCAACTTTATCATTTTGATTTAGATGTTTCCGCATCCTCCCGCCGACCACCGACCACCGACCTCCGCCCGCCATCCAAGTATCCCAACAGCTCTTGAACGGCGTCCACGCTCCCCCCGCCCCGCCCCGCTCTAACCGACTCCTCAGCAGCCGCCCTTGGTCCTTGACTGCCCTCGGGCCCAGAGATTGAAGAGCTGTTGAAAGCTTCCCTCGCCTCGTGATGCGCTGTAAAAACAGGGATCAGTTTTTTTCCCTCTATGACTGTGAGTGTGTGTGTATGTTTGTGCATGTTTGTGTATGACGGAGTGCGTTTGTTTGGATACCCCCAAGAGCCGGCCAGCATCACCACCCGCTCCGCCTTTGCCACCCACCCCTTGCGCAAGATTGCTTTCATCCCGACCGGAAACAAAAACCAGAGACGGATACAAAAAAACGCGCGTCCAGATCCAGATCGGAGGGCGAGAGGTGTGGTGTGGGGAAATTGCTTTAACCAAATGTTGACACCGCATAAACGAACTCCACTGGCACCCCTCACACAACACCATCAACCCCTCCCGCTTCGCCGCAACCCACACGGGTGATCCGAGGGCGCGCAGCTTGTGATGAATTTCCATGCAATTGGATTTGCTCGAGTTGCATCAATCAAATGCAATGAGTTTTTGAATTGGATTCGATCTTTTTTTCGACCTCACCCCACTCGAATCCCCCAAACACACTCCATCATCTCCGTCCCAAGTGCTTTGTTGTTGTCCCTGTTTCCCTGTTGTTGGCCCACGCTTTGTGGGGCTTTGGGTCCCTTTATCGTTCGACGCTTGCTTTGTCCTCGCCATCGGTCGGTTGTTTTTGACAGAATGTCGGCTGATTGGCGCTGACAACTTGGCTCTCTCTCTAGTATCATTCGTCGTCGCTGTCTTCCTTCGACGTAGGCCCTTCGAGCCCGGCTGAGCCGTGAGAGGCTCTTCAACCAGATCGTAAGCCTCTTGTCTGTTGGGGATCCGACGCGTCGGAAGTTTGTCCTCTCATGTGAGGAAAGGGTGAAGTGGAAAAGAAGGAAGAAGTGGAAGGAAATGATTTCTCATGACCCGAGACAGACGATCCAGCGTTTGGTAACTTCTTAAAGAATGAAGCTTCTCATTGCCAGAGTTTGATGCCTTGAGGAGGTCGCAACCATTGTAGAGCAGGAGATCGGGTGGAGCGGGTTGCAATAGACTACGGGGAAGGAGGCAGATGCCGACCTCCTGTTAATTGCAGACGGAGGTTGTTGCCCTGTTTTTAATGTCGCGTCAGCTGGGCGAAAATCGAACGACAATAAAATTTATGTTGGCTCGGGTCATGGTTCACCTTCCAGCGGTCCAGGAACCGACGTAGAACGGGACAGGGGAAGAAGCAAATCAAGTCGAGGGTCCTCCGGAGTCCTTTTCTTTCGATATCGTGCTCTCAGTGATGCGGGAGGCTCCTGGACGAGGACCAACTTCGAATGGAAACAAAGCCTGCGCACTCGCTTCGGACTCTCTTAATTTCTGGCCAGTGTTCAAATTTTTCCTCTCGCAACGGTTTTCCAACGTCTGCAACAGCGGCTAACGTGTTTCTACAGACAATCGGTCGTCCCCACACCCGAAGGAACCACACAATTCAACAAGTTGCCCACCCGTTCTCAAGAATCTCAGAAGCTGCAGAAGAGAGGCGAACACAGTTGAGGGTCCTACGGATGTTTCTCGCTCTTACACTCTCTGTGCTACGGGAGCCTACTGGAAGAGCACTAACAGCGAACTGGAACGGAGCCTACACACTCGCCTCTCTTAATATCTTGCTATCGGCCTTATCTCTGTTAAGCTCCAAATCTCTTTGCAAGACTGCTCTTTGCAGTCTGCAATAGTGATTCCTGTGTTTCAACAGATGCACAGACGTCCTGCACCTGCAGAAACCACACAATTCATCAAGTTGTCCACCAGTCCTCAAGCCTCATTACGCCACAAGTGGATATGCAAACAGGAGGCCCCTTCTGCTCCCACGAAGCTAGAGCGATTGGGGTCTCATTTGGCGCGAAAACAGTCGCAAGAGTCTCGGATGCATTGGAAATTGGCGTGTCTCGAGGCAACCAAACTCCAGGCTCATTCGATACATATGTACATACATAAATATCGATAAAATCATGGACAAGTCAAAAATAGAAAACAAATCAAATCGTTGTTTTTTCATATGTTCCCAGACATGGTACAAATTGTGATATATTTTGAAATGATAGGTTTGTGACGAGAGGCCTACAATCGTGGAGTTAGACCCCATAAAGTTGCACAGAAAAAAATCGAAATTTCCATATATCTGAAAACGAACACTCAAAATTTCCGAAAGCTTCCCATTTCTAAAATATTATTCCGAATGAAATAAGCTACCCAGATAATGAAAGATCTGAACGTCTTCTTTCGGGAAAGCCAAAGATCGTCGTTCTAGCCCATCTCGGAGGTCCACAATCGACTTGGAAACTTTAAACGGCTCTAAAAGCTAAACGCGTGGAGTTAGACCCCCTAAAGTTGCACAGAAAAAAATCGAAATTTCCATATATCTGAAAACGAACGAACAAAATTTTCGAAAGCTTCCCATTTCTAAAATATTATTCCGAATGGAATAAGCTACCCAGATAATGAAAGTTCCATATATCTGTAAACGAACACTCAAAATTTTTGAAAGCTTCCCATTTCTAAAATATTATTCCGAATGGAATAAGCTACCCAGATAATGAAAGATCTGAACGTCTTCTTTCGGGAAAGCCAAAGATCGTCGTTCTAACCCATCTAGGAGGTCCACAATCGACTTGGAAACTTTAAACGGCTCTAGAAGCTAAACGCGTGGAGTTAGACCCCCTAAAGTTGCACAGAAAAAAATCGAAATGTCCATATATCTTAAAACGAACACTCAAAATTTTCGAAAGCTTCCCATTTCTAAAATTTTATTCGGAATGGAATAAGCTACCCAGATAATGAAAGATCTGAACGTCTTCTTTCGGGAAAGCCAAAGATCACCGTTCTAACCCATCTTGGAGGTCCACAATCCACTTCGAAACTTTAAACGGCTCTAGAAGCTAAACGCGTGGAGTTAGACCCCCTAAAGTTGCACAGAAAAAAATCGAAATTTCCATATATCTGAAAACGAACACTCAAAATTTTCGAAAGCTTCCCATTTCTAAAATATTATTCCGAATGAAATAAGCTACCCAGATAATGAAAGATCTGAACGTCTTCTTTCGGAAAAGCCAAAGATCGTCGTTCTAGCCCATCTTGGAGGTCCACAATCCACTTCGAAACTTTAAACGGCTCTAGAAGCTAAACGCGTGGAGTTAGACCCCCTAAAGTTCGACAGAAAAAAATCGAAATTTCCATATATCTGAAAACGAACACTCAAAATTTTCGAAAGCTTCCCATTTCTAAAATATTATTCCGAATGGAATAAGCTACCCAGATAATGAAAGATCTGAACGTCTTCTTTCGGAAAAGCCAAAGATCGTCGTTCTAGCCCATCTCGGAGGTCCACAATCCACTTCGAAACTTTAAACGGCTCTAGAAGCTAAACGCGTGGAGTTAGACCCCCTAAAGTTCGACAGAAAAAAATCGAAATTTCCATATATCTGAAAACGAACACTCAAAATTTTCGAAAGCTTCCCATTTCTAAAATATTATTCCGAATGGAATAAGCTACCCAGATAGCCCATCTCGGAGGTCCACAATCGACTTGGAAACTTTAAACGGCTCTAGAAGCTAAACGCGAGGAGTTAGACCCCCTAAAGTTGCAGAGAAAAAAAATCGAAATTTCCATATATCTGAAAACGAATACTCAAAATTTTTGAAAGCTTCCCATTTCTAAAATATTATTCCGAATGGAATAAGCTACCCAGATAATGAAAGATCTGAACGTCTTCTTTCGGAAAAGCCAAAGATCGTCGTTCTAGCCCATCTCGGAGGTCCACAATCCACTTCGAAACTTTAAACGGCTCTAGAAGCTAAACGCGTGGAGTTAGACCCCCTAAAGTTCGACAGAAAAAAATCGAAATTTCCATATATCTGAAAACGAACACTCAAAATTTTCGAAAGCTTCCCATTTCTAAAATATTATTCTGAATGGAATAAGCTACCCAGATAATGAAAGATCTGAGCGTCTTCTTTCGGAAAAGCCAAAGATCGTCGTTCTAGCCCATCTCAGAGGTCCACAATCCACTTCGAAACTTTAAACGGCTCTAGAAGCTAAACGCGTGGAGTTAGACCCCCTAAAGTTCGACAGAAAAAAATCGAAATTTCCATATATCTGAAAACGAACACTCAAAATTTTCGAAAGCTTCCCATTTCTAAAATATTATTCTGAATGGAATAAGCTACCCAGATAATGAAAGATGTGAACGTCTTCTTTCGGGAAAGCCAAAGATCACCGTTCTAGCCCATCTCGGAGGTCCACAATCCACTTCGAAACTTTAAACGGCTCTAGAAGCTAAACGCGTGGAGTTAGACCCCCTAAAGTTGCACAGAAAAAAATCGAAATTTCCATATATCTGAAAACGAACCCTCAAAATTTTCGAAAGCTTCCCATTTCTAAAATATTATTCCGAATGAAATAAGCTACCCAGATAATGAAAGATCTGAACGTCTTCTTTCGGGAAAGCCAAAGATCGTCGTTCTAGCCCATCTCGGAGGTCCACAATCCACTTCGAAACTTTAAACGGCTCTAGAAGCTAAACGCGTGGAGTTAGACCCCCTAAAGTTCGACAGAAAAAAATCGAAATTTCCATATATCTGAAAACGAACACTCAAAATTTTCGAAAGCTTCCCATTTCTAAAATATTATTCCGAATGGAATAAGCTACCCAGATAGCCCATCTCGGAGGTCCACAATCGACTTCGAAACTTTAAACGGCTCTAGAAGCTAAACGCGTGGAATTAGACCCCCTAAAGTTCGACAGAAAAAAATCGAAATTTCCATATATCTGAAAACGAACACTCAAAATTTTCGAAAGCTTCCCATTTCTAAAATATTATTCCGAATGGAATAAGCTACCCAGATAATGAAGATCTGAACGTCTTCTTCGGAAAGCCAAGATCCGTCTAGCCCATCTCGGAGGTCCACAATCGACTTGGAAACTTTAAACGGCTCTAGAAGCTAAACGCGTGGAGTTAGACCCCCTAAAGTTCGACAGAAAAAAATCGAAATTTCCATATATCTGAAAACGAACACTCAAAATTTTCGAAAGCTTCCCATTTCTAAAATATTATTCCGAATGGAATAAGCTACCCAGATAATGAAAGATCTGAACGTCTTCTTTCGGGAAAGCCAAAGATCACCGTTCTAGCCCATCTCGGAGGTCCACAATCGACTTGGAAACTTTAAACGGCTCTAGAAGCTAAACGCGTGGAGTTAGACCCCCTAAAGTTGCACAGAAAAAAATCGAAATTTCCATATATCTGAAAACGAACACTCAAAATTTTCGAAAGCTTCCCATTTCTAAAATATTATTCCGAATGAAATAAGCTACCCAGATAATGAAAGATCTGAACGTCTTCTTTCGGAAAAGCCAAAGATCGTCGTTCTAGCCCATCTCGGAGGTCCACAATCCACTTCGAAACTTTAAACGGCTCTAGAAGCTAAACGCGTGGAGTTAGACCCCCTAAAGTTCGACAGAAAAAAATCGAAATTTCCATATATCTGAAAACGAACACTCAAAATTTTCGAAAGCTTCCCATTTCTAAAATATTATTCCGAATGGAATAAGCTACCCAGATAATGAAAGATCTGAACGTCTTCTTTCGGGAAAGCCAAAGATCACCGTTCTAGCCCATCTCGGAGGTCCACAATCCACTTCGAAACTTTAAATGGCTCTAGAAGCTAAACGCGTGGAGTTAGACCCCCTAAAGTTGCACAGAAAAAAATCGAAATTTCCATATATCTGAAAACGAACACTCAAAATTTTCGAAAGCTTCCCATTTCTAAAATATTATTCCGAATGAAATAAGCTACCCAGATAATGAAAGATCTGAACGTCTTCTTTCGGAAAAGCCAAAGATCGTCGTTCTAGCCCATCTCGGAGGTCCACAATCCACTTCGAAACTTTAAACGGCTCTAGAAGCTAAACGCGTGGAGTTAGACCCCCTAAAGTTGCACAGAAAAAAATCGAAATTTCCATATATTTGAAAACGAACACTCAAAATTTCCGAAAGCTTCCCATTTCTAAAATATTATTCCGAATGAAATAAGCTACCCAGATAATGAAAGATCTGAACGTCTTCTTTCGGAAAGGCCAAAGATCGTCGTTCTAGCCCATCTCGGAGGTCCACAATCGACTTGGAAACTTTAAACGGCTCTAGAAGCTAAACGCGTGGAGTTAGACCCCCTAAAGTTGCACAGAAAAAAATCGAAATTTCCATATATCTGAAAACGAACACTCAAAATTTCCGAAAGCTTCCCATTTCTAAAATATTATTCCGAATGGAATAAGCTACCCAGATAATGAAAGATCTGTTAAACGGCTCTAGAAGCTAAACGCGTGGAGTTTGATCGAAATTTCCATATATTTGACAATGAACGCTCAAAATTTTGAAAATGTTTGTGAAAATGCTGTAAAAATAAAATGTTGTTGAAAATGTTGAATTTGGTTGAAAATGTTGATTTTTGTTGATAATGTTGGATTTTATCGACGGATCAAAAACGTTGAAACACGGTACGGATTTCGACTCAGGAGGTGACGCTGATCAAGACCTATCCTTCGATGTACGTAGAGTACAATCGGTCAAATCTAACCCGTAGTAAAGAGATTGGGATGGGAAATCTCTACAATGTAGTAGCGAAGAAAATAAAACCAACTCGTTTTCAAAGGTTCATCTTTGTTTTATTGATAGCCTATGGGCGGGTGGGCGCAGATCGCCTCGCTTTTAGCGCCCGAAGATGTAGATCGTGTAGTTGAACCAGTTGGTATTCAGGGCCACCACGATGATCGTGATGGTGCGCTGTTCGATGCCGCCGTTCGTGACGTAGGCCTGGCCCAAGTTGCTGCTCTGGTTCACGTCGATCCCCACGTACGAGATCACGGCCCCATCGCCAGAGGCGAGGTACATGAAGGAAAATTGGACGTTCTATGGACTCGACCAAGTCTGTGAAGAGGCAGTAGAGAATGAGGGGGATTACGGTGGACAACCTTCATGGCGGTTCGCTTACCGGAAACACGATCACCCAGCGTGTAATACATCTGTTGCCGCTCTTCGTTCGCAGCTCTTGAGTTCTTGGACATCTTCAGAGGTTGCGCATCGGGATACTGCTCTAGCAGGTGCTTCAACTCGCCGGAGGACACCATCTTCACCGACACCGCCTGCGGCCCTGCGGAGGAAGTCGCCGCCAGTGCGCCGGAAAGACACAAGTATAACTGCAAATATAGACACCTTGAACATTTTCTCGCTTTGCAAGTTATTGAGAACTGACCTTTCTATTTTATAGACATTGTTGGGTTCCTCTTCTCATGTAGAAAATTCGCAGACAATAATATTTGTATAATATTTAGATTGCCAGAAAATTGTCAATTTGTTTATTTGATTAGTTATTTTGCGCGTAGTTAATAAGTTCTTTTGCGCGTAGTTAATAATTTTCTAATTGACCTTATATCGTTATCGCCAAGATATCTCGCCTCATGACCGTTGGACTTTCTATTTTATTTTAAAGACATTGTTGGGTATATTTTATAGACATTGTTCCACTTCTCATATAGAAAATTCGAAGACAATAATATTTGTATAATATTTAGATTTGCAGGAAATTGCCAATTTATTTTGTTACTTCTTTTGCGCGTAGTTAATAGTTTTCTAGTTGACCTCATATCGTTATCGCCAAGATATCTCGCCGCATGACCGTTGGACATGCGAATACCACATGTTAGTTGCATTCAAAGTGGAACTTGGGGTCCCAGTGCAGTCCAGTCGATGTGTCTCATGTGCTGTGGTATGTGGCTTGTGGAATGCGATCCATCGGAGTAAAAGGTCTCCACACGCAGAGGAACTTGCATCTAACAAATACTTTATTAGCTTTTTAGAAATTCTCAATATTATTATTGATTAAAGAATTACATACATATTATACATCATCTTATTATCAATAAAACTTAACACATATATCATTAATCATTAATATTTTGGTCTAAAATTTGAAAACATTCGCGGTTTTAATTATTTGGCGTTATTCTGAATGTAATGTATCGAAACGCTATTTTGATATGCAATACACAAAACTCATGACTTGACATAACTGACTTCTGTTTAATGTTAAATTGACATCACTGTCGCGGTAATACCGATTTCGGACTTGAACCGCTGTTGAATTGTTTGGCAACTGTCGCAGTGAACACACCAATGAACACACCCGTGACATATGCGACATCTGGATGTCGTTTCTAGCGTTAGCGACAAAAAGCATCTGACAGGGATGCCGCGCCGATTTTTTCGTGAAGTGTATTGTGGGAAAAGTGTTAAATGATAAAATTGGATAGACTTTTAGGTCCAAAAACGCATAGTCAGACGTAAACCATTTTTACTAAGAAAATGAAAAAGGTTTCACAGCCTAATTTTAGAAAAAGTAACAACATTTCGAATATACATTTCGTACCTGCCTGCATGAAAAGTGTTTTCTTAAAAGTTGTGTTTGACATTAGATAACCCTACTGTAGATAACTACTAAGTAGAAATTCTTTAAAATAAAATGTTTATTATGGTTGTATACGTATTCTTTCACATTTATTAGCTTCAATAGTTTAGCTGCTAGTGTTTTTCAAAAAAGTGGAGTGTAACACTTCGATTAAGTGACTTCGACAACCCTGGGCTGTCGTTTTTCGCATTTTGACAAATGAAATGACATAATTTTACTTACACAGGAGAAAAAAAAAGATTTTTTACGTGTGGCTGCGAAAACTTTTATTAATTAAATACGAAAATTCTAAACGAAGACTGTGCTTTCGAGTGCTGAAGTGATGGAAACGAATCCGCGATCGAACGAAACCTCGAATTTGCAGACGAACAAATAGAACATTGATGAATTGAGTGCGAAAAGTGAAGCGAAGCAAAGTAGCAACACCCGAAGAGATCGAAAGAAGAAGAAGCAGCAAAGGTGGTGGCAGCAGTTGAGTTCAGCGGCGGTGAAGAAGTGGAAGCGACGAAGACATTGGAATTTGTGAATAGTGAGTATCTACACGACACACGGCGCACGGCTGAATAACGATAGAGAAAAAGCAGAACGTTAATTGATTGATATTCACGGATAGCGATGAAACTCGCGAAAACATTCGAAAATGTAATGAAAATTGCAATCTGCTTGTAGGAGACCAATTCGGCGCTGCACGACCGCGGCCAACTGAAAAATCAATTGCGGGGCAAGGGAGCCGCCGCCTCACCCAATCGCAATCCCTATCCGAAACTCAACACCGACGCAGGAACTCGCCCGTAGTGGTAAGTGACGCAGATCCGCGAAACCATCACACGTTCCACATGCGAAAGAGCTTTGTTTCCAGAAAAACAATGCTTAAAAAATAACAAAAAATTGCTCGTCACAAACTGTTTTCGTTGAGTTTTGCGATGGCAGAGCGAGCGCCGTGCTTATAAATAGAAAATTGCGTAGCGGCCGAAGTCGAAGCCTCCGTCTCCGTCGTCGTCGTGAACGTTGTTGTCAACACAAACCGCTGCTGTTGCTATTGCTGGCAGCAACTAGCGTTCTTGAGCTTCGCTTTGGTGACATTCGCTGGCATTGGGCTTGATTCAAACTGAAAGGCAAACAAAGAAAGAATCGGGGAAATCATTTTGCCTCTCAGCTATCGCCTTTGCTGAAAACAAATGTTTGAGCCCGAAACAGCAACAGCGGCTCACTCGCGGTTGACGTCGAGATGATTCATGCTCGCATCTCGCCGTCGCAGTCAACGGGCACAGTACGGGGCCGGCGCACGAACAGCTGCGCTGCTTTGAAATTATCTGTCCGTCCATTCGCTCGTCTGAGCCAGCGAACGTCCTGCATCAAGTTGTTTCGGTTTGGTGGTGATTTCTGCAAGGGGGTGGCGGAGTTGTTTTCCTGGTGAATTGTAATAAAACCATGTTTAATGGTCGCCTAACATTTAAGTAATTGGCCCATTTGCAAAGCATAAAATGATTCAATGTCAACACATTTCATTCTATTGACATACATATATAGAATTATCAAGATTGAAGCGTCCCATGAACAATTACATTCGAATTCGTCAAGAATCTTAAGTTCTGTTACTTGCTTTCACCAGGGGTAATGCCCGATACAACTCATATAGTGATTATAAGCCCTTCTGTGAGAAAATGCCGTCAATAGTGAAATATTTCACGCTCTCATGAAATCCAGTTAATGCAGTGCTTGACCTATATAACACTGTCACATTTCATCTGTCATGTATGGACTATGCCTTCAGATCTTTCGAAAAGGCTTGGTTCATTGAAAATGTTGCTTACATATTTGGTCTTCAATCTATACTAATTAAATTCATTTTATATATGCTATTGTTTATTACTAATGCTTTCAATTTTCCAGTTGAACATCTTGTCGACGTGGATACCTTAACGAGAATTACTTGAAGAAAATGGCCTATCGAAAGCCAAACGACTTGGATGGGTTCATCCAACTGATGCCAAAAGCGGATATGCGTGTCAAAGGATTACTCGCCGAGGACTTGGTGACATACCTAGGCGATGACACAAACTCAATTGTCTGCATGGACATGGGTTTGCTGATAGACGGTCTCATGCCCTGGCTCACTGGGAGTCACTTTAAAATAGCACAAAAGTCCTTGGAAGCGTTTACAGAGCTGATAAAACGACTCGGTCCTGATTTTAATGCATACACCGCGACAGTGTTGCCACACGTAATTGATCGACTCGGTGATAGCAAGGATACAGTGCGGGAAAAGGCGCAACTTTTGCTGCAAAATATTATGGAGCATAAAGTTCTAACGCCTCAGTTAACAATGGATAAATTGGCAGCGGCGTGTTTCAAACACAAAAACGCCAAAGTACGCGAGGAGTTCCTGCAAACCATTGTTAATACACTAAACGAATATGGAACGACCCAGTTGAGTGTGAAGGCATACATTCAGCCGATCTGTGTACTTCTGGGTGATCCGACCGCCACAGTTCGCGACTCAGCGATTCAGACGCTTATCGAAATATATAAGCACGTTGGCGATCGTTTGCGAGCTGATTTGAGGAAGAAGGATGATGTCCCCGCATCAAAACTGGCAATTTTGGAGCAAAAATTCGATCAGATTAAGGGCGAAGGGCTCTTGATGAAGACTGCTCTAACAAGTAATGGTCAAGATGAAAACGACAATGTTCGGGAACGGCCGACCAAACTGGTGAAAAGAACTGTCTCTGCTTCCATGAAGAGTAAACCGAACACATTGGATGTTGCTTCTGGCGATGCGGGAGCGGTTACAATGGAACTTTTCGAAGCATCGTTTGAGAACGTGCCGCAATTGACAATATTCCATCAAAAGGACATAGACGACGTTTACAAAAATGTTCTAGTGATAATCAGCGACAAGAACGCCGACTGGGAGAAACGTGTGGACTCGTTGAAAAAAATTCGTTCTATGTTACTCTTAAACATTCATACGCATCCACAGTTTGCGGCACAACTCAAAGAACTTTCCATAGCATTCCTCGATATTCTTAAAGAAGAGCTGCGCTCGCAAGTGATACGTGAAGCTTGCATCACAATTGCCTACATGTCCAAGACATTGCGCAATAAATTGGATCTGTTTTGCATTTATATATTGGAGCAGCTCATTAATCTAATACAAAATTCCGCTAAAGTAATTGCCTCTTCATCCACAATTGCTTTAAAGTACATCATAAAGTATACACACGCGCCAAAATTAGTATCGATACTTACGATCACACTCAATCAATCCAAGTCGAAGGATATCCGAGCATCACTCTGCGAGATTCTTGGTTTGCTTTTCGAAGAATGGCAAACTAAATCAATGGAACGTTATTCTACGCAACTCCGCGATACATTGAAAAAGTCTATTTCCGACGCCGATAACGAGGCCCGTCGGCATTCACGCAAAGCCTATTGGGGATTCAAGCGACACTTTCCAGACTTAGCTGATCAAATATATGGTTCCATTGATATTGCGGCACAACGAGCACTGGAACGTGAACGTGAAGGAGGAACTCTGCCTGATGAACGCCGATCAACTGCTTCTGCATCTAGGTTCCAACGTTCACCAATGCAGAAACCAGCAACTGGGCTGAGAAGTGTTTCAGCTGTGGACACGGCGGCGGCACAAAGAGCCAAAGCGCGTGCTCAGTACTCAAATTTTTCGCGTCTGAGAGTAAACAATGTGGGAACACCAGCGGCCGGAACTGGTTCTTTGCCACGTCCAAAAGCTGTGGCGACCAACTCAACTGCTACTACGCCACACGGCCAGACGCAACAAGGAGTTTCGCCTCGAACTCGAGGTCGATCCGGTGTATCGCAGTCACAACCGGGATCCCGTTCAACCTCTCCTAGCACCAAGTTACGCGAGATGTATCCGCATTACAAGCAAATGACGGGAACTATTCCTAAAAAAGCATCGGGCATTCCTCGTTCCCTGGCCAACTCGCGAGAGACCAGTCCAACGCGATCCACCATGAAGCGCAGCATATACACTACAGGGGTTGGCAATAGTAGGCGCACGCCAGAGCGCACCAACACGGCGAGACCGCTTCTGGCCCAGAAAATGTTGCAACAGAGTAGAGAAGCTGAAAATGCCTTAGCGGATGCTTTATCGCCCGACTCAGCGGACGCTGCGGACATTTCGGTGTGTGATTACGGGCGAGGCCTCTCTGCAGGACGAATCGGACGTAAGCTGATGTCACGCGATGAGTCTGATGACTCTGAAGCATCATCTGTGTGTTCGGAACGATCATTTGATTCATCATACACTCGTGGAAATAACTCGAACTACTCGTGGTCTGGTTCTCGCAATCGTTTAGATTGGAGCTGCACACGCGCACCGTTTGAGGACATTGAAACCATTATTCAGTACTGTGCCTCGACGCATTGGTCCGAACGTAAAGACGGTCTCATCAGTCTGACGCAATACCTGGCTGATGGCAAAGATCTAACACCGCAGCAATTGCAATGTGTCCTCGATATGTTCCGCAAGATGTTCATGGACACCCACACGAAAGTCTATGCTTTGTTCCTGGATACTGTTACAGAACTTATTCTGGCGCATGCCGGCGATCTCCACGACTGGCTCTTCATTTTGATGACAAGACTTTTCAATAAGCTCGGCACTGAACTTCTCGGCTCCATGCATGCCAAAATCTGGAAGACATTACAAGTGGTACACGAATACTTTCCAACTGACCTGCAAATGAAGGACGTGTTTCGTATTCTGTCGGACTCCGCACAAACTCCATCAACAAAGACGAAAATCGCAATTCTCAAGTTTCTCACAAATCTGGCCACAACGTATTGCAAAAATAGCGACTTTCCCTCTGAAGAGGGCCAGTTGCAGGTCGAGAAAGCAGTGGTGAAAATCGTGCAATTGTCTGGCGATCAGAAGAGCGTCGAGTTGCGTGGGCAAGCGCGTCTCTGTCTAATCGCGTTGTACAATTGTAACACACCACAAATGACCAAGGTCCTTTCTCAGTTGCCCAAGACTTATCAAGATTCTGCAAAGACCATCATCCAGTCGCATCTACGACGTAGCAGTACATCTGGAACTAACTCGCCGTCGTCGTCGCCGCTTTCCAGCTCCAGTCCCAAGCCACTGCTGAGCCCCTCACAGGGTCCATTCTCCTCATTGCAATTGCAGCCCACCACTAGTCCACGCTCGCGTCAGTCCTCAGTGGATCATGAACACAACTGTGAAGAAGATGTTTACAAGAGCTTACGTAAGACAACAGCGGAGATTCAGAACTACAGTTTTGAAACGAAGCTTGACAGGGAGTCATCCATCAATCGGCAGTTCAACTCTCTTAGTATTGCAAATGGCTATAATGGTCATTTGAATTTGCACGATCAACAAGACAAGGATTCCTCTTCCAACTCCAAAACCCAATCCGCCACAACAACCGAATCCAACACTCCCGAGAGCACAACGATGCGCCTGGATGCTGGGCTCTTGGAACAAAATCACAAACTAAACTCCAATTCAAACATGACGACGTCTGTGCACAAACAATATCTAAACTACACGGTGTCGCCTGAAGGGGAAATAGTTCTCGAGAACGGACTGCGAGAGAGTGAAATTATTAAAGTCGCGTGCACACTCACGCCTGACATGCCAGTGGAGCATCTCCAACCAGCGCTGAGCAATCTCGGTGTTTGCATAAAGAGCGGCAATTGTGAGTTGCCCAACAAGCACTTCAGGGCGATCATGAAGATGCTGCTGAATCTTCTGGATACGCAGGCGGCCGAGACGATGATTGCAGCTCTGCATGTGCTGGGGAAAATTGTGCGTAGTGAGCAAATGAAGACAAACTGGATAAACTTCCTCGAGTTGATCTTGTTGAAAATAATAAACTGCTACCAACATGGCAAGGATACAGCAAGAGAAATCGACACGATAATAACTCGCATCGCTCCCACATTGCCACTGAATGTCACAATCAATATCGTGAATCCGGTGATTGCCACTGGCACGTATCCATTAAATCTCTGCGCAGTGAAGTTGCTGACAGAACTCGTGGAAAGGCAGGGAACGGAATTGACCGAGATTCACTTGGACAGTGTGATGCCGAACTTGGCGCGACTAACCGACGACTGTCAGTCGATGGTTCGCAAAGCGGCGGTGTTTTGCATTGTGAAGCTGTACATAGTCATGGGCGAAGATAAGGTTAAACCTAAGTTCTCGCTTTTGAATCCTAGCAAAATAAGACTCCTGAACGTGTACATTGACAAAATGCGCGGGTCCAGTGGCGGCGGTAGTTCCACTAAGAACTCTTCAGCATCTTCGTCATGATTTCCACATTAAATAAAATACTGCACAGAGTAGACAGGGTGATAATTTTTATTTTTATCATGTAACCGGATAAAAATTACGAGTAACAAAAGTTGCAGTGGATTTTATTTAAGTAAATCAATATGCACATTCGAAGCAAGTATAAAATGGAACGCAGAGAGGTGGATTTTTGCTGCATATTCAATTAAAAATAACTATTTTGCTTTGGCGGATATATATATATTTAATAATTAATTAATAAATACTTGTAATAATGACTATTATACATTTATTAATTACTTTCAAATACTACTTCTACTACTCCTTTTTTAAATCATTTTAAATTACGATGATTTCCTCTTTTTTATAACAGAATGCAGTCTGATTTTTTGCTCAGTTCGTTTAATTGTATTTTGTTCTATGTTTTGTTTCATGTCTTAAGTTATTATTTTATTGATATTTTGTTTTTTCTCTGATTGATATGTCGCAACGTGTTTAAGTATAATACCAGGAATTATTCTTGAGCTTGAAGATGACTGGATGTCATTCGAAAATGAACTTCTTCGGCTTTTTCAATTATTTTGTAATATTAATTTTAAGTTATATGATAATAATAATACTGATAATTAAAATAATAATAATGATCATATTTATAATAATTAAACGTGAGAAGTTATAATCCCCTTGTCTATTGAAAAAGTGTACTCTTTCCTCTCCTTCAAGTTTTAAAATATCTAAATCAAATAAACAAAACAACACAACAAATAAAACGTATATAAACTAAATACGAAATGGTTATCCTTGATATTTAATTATTTTGTTAAAATTGCTGAACTGTATGCTGCGAGTTAGTCTAATTTATGCATAAATATTTAATTCACTAAATTTAGAGTAGTTAAGTTTTTCAAAATAATCCAACTTCAAAACAAAAATAAAAAATTAATATTGTAAAAATTTACAAAATTCCTTAATGGATGCTTGAAATAAAACACTAACAAATTAACATCGCTTGCATTCAATACTACTACTACAAAAGGAAGGACACCAAATTTTGGCTATTTATGGTTGGTCGGTCAAGCCTAATCTTACGTCATGTTCAACGAATACTAACGAACTGGGACTATGTGGGAGACCTGTCACTGAGAACTCCATGTGTGAGTATGAAAACTAGCCAATGAGTCATGAATCTGCGTGGGTCATACCAACAATATATATCATTTTATTTATAATATTTTATTGATCTCTTTAAGACATTTTCAATTTATTTACATTATTGTGTTGTTTGCAATGTTGAAGTTTAAGATCAAATACTTTTAGAACATGAATGAAAAGAGGAGGAAGGACCATAGGGGGGAAATGGTTTCAACAAGACGACGAACAGCACTTAGCTTTAAGAGTAGAACAGATTTCCACCTCAGGACGAATGTGAATATGAGTAGAGTGAAATGCACAGCGATCACTTCACTTTCTTTGTTGGAATCATCAGTCTAAATCGTCTGAACTAACTCCAGCGTAAATGGGTTCTTCCTTTTTGGGTTCTTTAGAATCCTCCGCCTTTTTCTCATCTTCTTTTGGTTTCTCCTCAGCGTCATCCGTACTCTTCGATGCATTCTCCTCGGCATCGGCGGCATTTGGCACCCAGAGACCAGAGTCGACACACCGTTTCATATGATATTTGGCCACGTCCACCGGCATTGCTGCAATTGTTTTTTGCAGCAACTCAATATCTTGCGATTCGAAGCAGGCTTTAAGTTCCTGAAATATAATTAATATTTATAATTATATGCCATATAGAAGAACAATAGAGTTGCAAACTTACGTCGGGTAATTCTTCGAACACTTCAGCTGGGTCTAAACCGCCTGGACCAAGACGTGCCTTGCGCTCCTCTTCCTCAGCTTCTGCAATCGCCTCTTTGATCTTTTCTTGTGCGCGTTTCTGAATGCGTTCTTTGAATCCTGAGATTTCACTTTCAAATTGTTCCCTGTACTCTGGCAAACAGTTTTGAATTTTGGAAAAGAATGAGCTAACACACGAACGTGGGTCCACATCCAGCTGTTTAGCCAGTTCCAGAATATACTGCATACAAATACATTGATGAGCCACATGTGCCATCAACTCGTGTTTCTCCTCCATCTCCAAGTTGATTGACCAGATCACGAGGTAATTTGCAGTTTCCTCGCAAACCAGGTCAAGGTGCTCCTGCAGGAAACGTTTGGAATCATCGTACTTTCGCATCATGCCGTATTGTTTACACAGCTTCTCATTTTCCTTAACAAATTGCTTCATGCGAGCTTCGCGCTCCTCTTCCGAGAGGTTTTCCTCCTTACGTTGTGCCTTCTTGTTAATCACAGTCTTTTCGAAACCCGGTTTGCTAATGGTGTCCACGTTCCAGGGGGTTTTCTTTTCCCGCTTCATGAGCTCCTCTTCCTTGCGATCCAGTTCCTTGCCCTCATTTTCAATTCTTTCTTGTTCTTTCTAGATTTCCGAAGATATTTTGAAGATTAGCAACAATTGAAGAGAAATAGAATTCGAGATTTGTTATACCTTTAGTTCGGCCTCGTCGCCAACTTTGTCTCGTATACGCTCCTTCACATCCATCAGACGAGCCTGGAACGACTGCTTCTTCAGCTCCAGCTCCTCCTTCTCGCGCTCCAGTTCGGCCATGCGTTCAACGCGAGCTTGGTGTCGCCAGCGGAAGAGCGACGGTGTGTCGATATTGGGATGGGTGTCGTCTTCATCGTCCGAGATCTGCAATGATTCGACACTTAGTTATTTGGCAAACACCACACCGCGACGGTGCTCCACAGGCCCGTCCACCCACCTCGATGTTTTTCCACTTGCTGTAGTCGACCATTTTAACAACTTTTCGTATTCCCTTGAATTGTATTTAAATAACCAAATTGATAAACCACTCCGAATTACAATTGACGCGAAATAAAATGTAACGATTGTTGGGTTGTTCAACTTTTTTTTTGCGTTTGCAGAAATTTTGCCTGAAAAATTGACTCGGCGTTTCTCGAATTCCAGGGTTCGGACCTCGAGAAACTGAAATCGTAGTGAAGCAGGCCAAAAATCGTAGTAGGCGGCACATTACCGAAGTAGATTTGAAAAAAACTATGTCATGAGCAAAAAAAAAAACATCAATGAGCCAAAAATTTCAAATTTAGGAAATAATTTGTGAAATAAACCAGCTCATGAAGAAAACAGAAAAAAGTTATTTTCAAAATATCGAAGTAGATTAGAGTTCAAGCGTAGTGGCGGAGTAGATTTCAAAAATTTTCCAAAAGTGAAGCAGATCTACTACGATCGTAGTAAGTTCGAACCCTGTCCAATTCTTCTTCTTCACTACTAATTCTACTAGAATTTTCTTTCTCCTTCCTACTTTTGCTGGACGGTCGAATGTGCGAAATAGGTATGCCGTGCTACCGAAAATTTGTAACGAAGTGCAAAAGTAGTGTTGTGAAGATTGGATGGTCTTATGAACGTGTGGGTCTCCAAGGCCCAAAACTTGACGAAAACCATATTTGATAAGCAAGAAATATATATTTTCGTTACTTAATAACAAGGTAACAAGATGTGCATATTTATTGCCAAATATGTGTTTCTGGAAAAACAATATGTTTTCATACATAATGCAGTAGCGGCTTAAAATTGGAGGAATCATTTCGATTGAGTGCATTCGACAACCCTGGTCAAGCATGATATCAAACCGAGATGAATCAGTGCTTCTTAAACTTTTTTGAGATAGGTTTTCAGGCTCCCTCTAACTGTCTCCTCTTCTCGTTTGCTAAACTCGCTCGTTCTCTTTTACGCTCTCAAACTGTAGAAGAACAATATAACTTTTTTTCAGTTTGTTTTAGGATGTTTAATTTAAATATATATTAAGTTTCCTCATAATATATACATATACTATTTTAATTGCGTGCATTTAATTGATTGCATTAAATCTATTACATATTACAAAATGCACACATTAAACAGGTGTCTATCATAATATGCATCGCAATTGGCGGATAGATGTATCTCTTGAAGAGTCCGGACAACAAGGAGGCGGTTGTCTTACTGGAGCCCAAACAGGGTCAAGTCCACGACGGGTATTGCGTGTCGAGGGCGGTCGAAGCAGCGCTCGGTTTCTAGGCTAAGGCCAATGCGAGCCAAGACAATCAGGAAGTCGCCTCTGGCAGACAAACAGACACACACACGAGTCCGTTAAATCGATTTCCTCCGATGAAAGTTGGAAAGTTTAACCCATTAGCCACTGAGTAAACAGTGGGTGAGGAGGAATTCAAAGTCCTGTCTGTCAACAGCATGCATAATTGATCGGCGCAGTCGGCGCGGAGAAGCTTCGCGGAGTATCCGATGGGCGGTGTGAAGACAGTTCGAATCGGACTCTCAATTGGAACAGTCGACCGATCCGTGGACCACAAGAGGACAGGAGCCAAGATGATGAACAGCAACTACCAGCGCAAGAAGAAGCCGAACACGATGTTCCTCAACGTGAAGCCGACGATGCATCCGAACGGGATCCGGAAGTACTCGAACGGGCTGCTCGATCGTCTGGACAGCGGGTTCGGCCCCCAGTACACGACCAACAACAGCCGCGGCTCGGTGGCGTCGATCGTCTCCTCGAACCAGGAGTTCGTGCCAGTGCGTAGGCGCCGAGTGATCCCCACTCCCTGAGATTGGTCATGAACCTTTCGCTATCCTGATCCTGTTCTACTTTGGATCTTTCCAGAATGTCTTTTACAACAACATTGCGCCGGTGCAGTGGTTTCTGCGAGTCATCGGGGTTCTTCCGCTGACTCGACTATCGGCCGGTCAGACCAAATTCACATTGGGCTCAATGGCCTTCGGCTACGCGGTCGCCTTCTTCATATTCCTCACGGTAAGCGTCGTCCACCCACTTCCCATCCACCTCTGCTGAACGTCTCTCGATCGCAGGCCTACGTTGCCTACGTGGCCAACAAGCGCATCCAGATCGTGGCCTCCCTCAGCGGCCCCTTCGAGGAGGCCGTCATCGCGTATCTGTTCCTCGTGAACATCCTGCCGATCGCTCTGATTCCCATCATGTGGTACGAGACGCGCAAGATTGCGGCCCTCATCAACGACTGGGACGACTTCGAGGTAGGTTGCCCCGGAGCCAATGGTGTGTGCCCATTATTCTTATTGCTTCTGGCAGATTCTCTACTTTCAAATTTCCGGACACAGCGTGCCATTGTTTCTGCGCCGCAAGGCTCTGATCATCTCGATCCTGCTGCCCCTGCTCTCGGTGGTGTCGGTGGTCGTCACCCACATCACGATGGCCGACTTCGCTCTGGTGCAGGTAGGTGTCGGTGGGGTTTTGTGGCAACAATTCTCTCCTTCTGCTCCCTCCCACAGGTCGTGCCCTACTGCATCCTCGATAACTTCACGGCCATGCTGGGCGCCTGGTGGTTCCTGATTTGCGAGGCCCTGAGCAACACCGCCAACACCCTGGCCGACCACTTTCAGAGGGTTCGTTGTCGTGGGCTCCGTCGGCGCAAGGGTTTCTCACGAACACTCCTTTCCAGGCTCTGCGGCACATCGGACCCGCGGGAATGGTGGCCGACTACCGGGCCCTGTGGCTGCGTCTGAGCAAGCTGACTCGCGACACCGGCAACGCCACCTGCTACACCTTCACCTTCCTCAACCTGTACCTGTTCTTCATCATCACCCTGTCGATTTACGGCCTCATGTCGCAGATCTCGGAGGGCTTCGGCATCAAGGACATCGGCCTGGCGGTGACCGCGATCTGGAACATCTGCCTGCTCTTCTTCATCTGCGACGAGGCCCACTACGCCTCGTTCAACGTGCGCACGAATTTCCAGAAGAAGCTGCTCATGGTCGAGCTCAACTGGATGAACTCGGATGCCCAGACCGAGATCAACATGTTCCTGCGCGCCACCGAGATGAATCCCTCGAACATCAATTGCGGCGGCTTCTTCGACGTCAACCGCAACCTGTTCAAAGGGGTGAGGGGTGTTTGTCTCTCGGCTACTCCCGGTATGTCATTGACTTCTCTGCTCCTCCTCCCTTCGCAGCTGTTGACGACAATGGTCACCTACCTGGTGGTGTTGCTGCAGTTCCAGATCAGCATCCCCACGGACTCGAAGCTGGCCGGCGATGTCAACAACACCATGAGCGACATGGGCAGCAGCGAGATGGTTATGGACAGCGTGGAGAACGACATGACTCTGCTGATGACTACCACGACGATGATGACCACACTGAAGGCCAGAAGGGGTTGAGCTAGAATGTCTCACAGATGTTAGATGTTCTATGTTAGATTTCTTTATGTTAAAAATTTATAAATAGTTACTACGTAACACGTTGAAATAAAGCTTTACACCAACATTTTTAAAAGGAAAAAAAGAATTACTTCGATCCTGCCAGGAGTCGAACCTGGAATCTTCTGATCCGTAGTCAGACGCGTTATCCATTGCGCCACAGGACCATATGCCTTAAGTGTAGCATATGAAGAATTTCATCTATCAATAGAAAAATATACATTCTTAATAGATAAAAAATATGTGAAGATGATTTGACCTTATTATTCTATTGTGTTTTATTCTCCATAATATATATTTGTATAACTCGAAAAACAACGAACCAGAAAAAAAAATAAAAGAAATTCCAGGTTCCACCGAGATTTGAACTCGGATCGCTGGATTCAGAGTCCAGAGTGCTAACCATTACACCATGGAACCGGTTGCATTACCATGCAGTTAACGCGGTACTTGAGTCGACGACCGCCGAAATGCGCATGCTGCTGTCGGAAATTAATCGAAGAGAGCCTGAGAGTATGCAATGTATTCGCACAATTTTGTTTCCCATATTAAACGCTGACTGCAGTCCTTCCGTGGACGGGTCTGTTGATGCCACTCGGACTCCCAGCCAAAGAACCTGCTTCAACTAAAGAGCCTCGCTAATGTAATGGGCGAGGTTTCAAATTTATCCACCGAAATCCATCATGGCTAAAGGAAAAACATTCATTTCATTTAAATCGTTTAAAATATATATGTATGTATATATATTTATGTATATATTTCTATTGCATATTGTTGTTTAATAACATTCAAAATATGTTTTCTATGATTGCGAAAAATATTTGGAAAAAATCTTGATTACATTTTTCAATATATTCTTTTCTTATCAGTGCCAAGGTTAGTAAAATTATTATTTGTTATAAATGTCTTAGAAGAACTCAGATCTGTAGCAAACCAACCCGAGACCGTGGCCTCATCCTCCTCCTCCTTCCTCCTCAACCTATGCTGGAGGGTCGGAACTTGAACGGGTCCAGGTGAGGGCTTCGGTGTATCGGATCTGGTATCACATGTCGAGGTAAAAGCGGGATTTGTCTAATGCCATTAAAGGACTATCTAAAGCGTTGGATGCGATGCCAAGTGACAAGTCTCTGTCTGTGTCTGGGTGTGGGTGCAACAAAAGGTTTGTGCTTCGAATATCGGCAAGAATTAAGAACCTGATTATCTAAAATACGCCCCTTAAGTCCTACTCGAGCAACATGCGCTGCCTCACTTTACATAGCTAATTATTGTGGCCTGGATTCAATTCCTAATGCGTTCCTAACTCATCACCATGCAACGAAGGGAAGAAGACGTAAATGGGTTCGCTCTTTTCATGGCCCAACTGCAACTGCGGTGGTTGTGGTTGATTGAGCAGTGGGGCTCTGGAGACGTCCGCGAATCTAGTAGACACCGTCAGGAGCCTCGGTGAGAATGTGCTTGTAGCCGTTGCTGCCCAGGTACATGTTCTCCTTGCGGAAGTGGAAGGGAATCTGCAAGGAGAGCAAGACGAAGAATTAACATGAGTATCCGACAATTGTGTGTGTGTGTGGAATCGAAACTCACTGCTCCGGGCGCTGGGCATGGAATGGCCACCGTGGCGATCTCCGTCAGCTTGCTCATCGTGCGAAGACTCTGGTAGAAGGAGTGGATGATGTACCACATCAAGGCGTCGAACACCAGGATCGTGCAACCCATGGCAACTGTGGAGAATCAAAGGCGATATATATTTCTCTAGATCCGATATACTCGATTAAGACTTACAATAGTTGATTTTGCCGCCGATGACCTCGACAAATCGCTCGTTCTGCAGCCAGAACATGAGGACCATGGCCATCACGATGAAGATGAACTCGACCACCAGCCAGGGCAGAATGAACTCGGAGCGGTTCTTGAAGACGCCGCCGAAGAGCGAGATCGTGCTGAGCAGGTAGATCGCAGTGATGGCGGTCAGGACGTAGAGGAGCTCCTCGGTGACCGAGACCAGTTGGGAGGCGGTCTTCAGGCGCATCTGATTCGGGAAGGGGCGCATGTCGTAGAAGCCGAACTCCTTCTGATCCTCGATGTCCAGCGCCAGCATCGTCTTCATCTGTTCGGCATGGGCCAGACCCAGGAGGACGACGAAGAGCAAAACATGGGCCACCAACTGGAGATGTTCGAGGGGCAAAAAGTTAGTTGGTGGAATTCTCCAGAGATATTTCACTGGGTTCACTCACCAGTTGGTAGATGGCAATCAGAATTGCGGAGAGCCGGAGGTTCCTGGGCGACACCGGAGCCAACAGGATGTCCACGAACGAGCGCCAGAGGGCAGCGGTCCGCTGCGGAGTGGGCAACATTATTCACTGGTCCCTGGGTTCGCTGACTGCGTCTCGAGTCCAACAGAGGCGGAAGGTTCTCAATGCAGTTGGTGCTGTTTTCTACGATCTGTGTGGCGGAGTTCCTTCAGTGCTGTTGCATGGCCCTGAACGTGACCGTTCCCAGAGCTCGATGGGTTCCTCTTGTTAAATCAATAATTGGCGAGTGGCTCCTCTTGGCCAGGCGGGAATTTGTTGGTGTTTCCTTCTCGTCGTCGTCGTCGTTGATGGTGGAATCACGGACTCTGTTCCTCGGAAATCGCGCTGGTCGATTGAGAAAGTGCGGAAAACTAATTATTGGTAACTGCAGACGAGCTTGCGGGTGACGAAACTTTTCCTTTCTCCCCGAGGTTTTTCTTTGTTGACTCCTTCTCGATGTTCGGGTGTTGTTGTTGTTTCGGTTGTTCTTTCATCTTGTTGTATTTGTATTTGGTTGTGTGCAACGCAGCTTTTCTGAATGAAACGTCGCCCAGCGGCAGGCGGCGGGCGCCTGGCGGAACCTCCCGCTCCCCCCGTTGGCACCGGTCATGCGCCCTTTCGACGCCTCGGTGGGCGAAAGCTCTGGCCCGCGAAGCTTTCGTGTTTGTTTTCATTTGTTTTCCTCGTCGTCGCCTATCGCTAATCTCGAGAAATGCGAAGTATTTAAGCTTAGTGTTGTGTCTGTTTATGAGGATGTGTGGATGATGTGGCGGCAACTGTCGATGGCATAAGTGGACATTCGTACGCCGCATTACGTCATCGGCGTGGCGCCGTTTCGGTGGGTTCGTGGCGCGCACCAGGCGTGGGCAACGGACTGAATCGGGCGCGCCGCGAGAGCTTTGGCACAGGTTCTCCGGATGCTTTCATTTAGACGGGATTTCGGGAGTAGAACTTTCACTCATTAGGGGAATATAATCTAATTTCTATATTTAATCTGGAAGAGTTTCAGTATTTCTGGAACGACATGAAATCCCTGGAGGTTCAATATTGAATCATCCCAAAGCTTTGATTCTTATTGTCAAGAAGATGAAACAAAGATCTAGAGCCGGACTCACGATCGTTTTGGGCCTCAGTCGATCCGTAGGTTCTCATCGCAATAGGCCAACCATCGTCAAGGCCACAACAAAGTTCTCAATTGGCGGCGAGGAGACCGCGACGAACACGAAATCATTAACCAAATCCTGAGCATTGACTAGTACTAAGTATAACTAGAGCCGCTTCCAAGGGTTCGCGACTCGTTGCGTGTCACACAGACAAAAACAGAAACATACACACAAGCCGATGCCGCGGCCGATGGATCCGTGTGAGTGCTTGTGTTATGATAAATTTACATTTTAAAAGCCAATTTACACGTAACTATAAAAATCCGCCATAAATCCACAGGCTCGGAGGGGGCTCCGCTCATCCGCCGTCGCGGTTGAGTCGTCGTAAAACGCCAGAGGCCACAACATACTTGCAGCTAATTGATTGTTCCTCGGA
This sequence comes from Coelopa frigida, assembly GCA_017309665.1. NCBI lineage: Eukaryota > Metazoa > Arthropoda > Insecta > Diptera > Coelopidae > Coelopa > Coelopa frigida. Next base: position 23,323,489 of record CM029563.1, read on the forward strand.
GCTTCCTCGCGATCGTGTGCGCTCACTCCGTCCGCCGTCAGTCGGGCTACCGACGGAGGTGGCTCCGGGTGGTTCTTCGTCCATCGTCGATTCCAGATCAATTTCACCTCGGGTGTAAACATTGTTGTTGTTGTTGCTACTCTCGTTGGGGCCGAGGTTGCCGAGGATGGTCATGGTCTTGTCATGGTCAGGAGGATGAAGGGGAGGAGAAGAAGGAGGGGGCCTCAGATTGGAATTGCATATTGCGGAGCCCTGATAAAGACCTCAGGGAGCAGAGGTTGCACTGACGGCTTGTTAGCATTGGGCGTATTTTATTAACTTTTAAGAGTTGTTGCTCGATTGCGCGAAACACGTCCCGTCGTCGCTTGACACGATCGCTTGATGCCCGATTCCCCCCGCGACGCTGGACCAATATAATTGGAATTCCGCGGTGGTTTCGGTTCGATTCGGTTCGGTTCCGGTGCCGCCATCCAGTGGGAGCAATTAATCGCGATGAAGCCCCATCCGGCCACTGTTGCACCGTGCTGAGTCTATGTCGCCACTCGTCGCCTCGTCGTGGGGAGCTCTCCAAACACCCCCCGAGTCACCCAGCGCCATTTCGTCGAGTGTCATCGCGGCATGAGAAGCGTCCGCCGCGTCGGCCACTGCCTTTTTAATTTAAGCCCGATTCGCGTGATGCCCGAACGAACAAACGAACGGACGAACGGCTGATCGCCGGATCGGTCCGCGCAGCAGCCACGCAAGAGGCGTAACTCATCTTCCGCAGTCAATTCCCGACGATAATTTATGGCCGACTGCGGCCGCGGCGCTTCTGCGCGAAATCGTATTAAAATGTCTTCATATCCAGGCCGAGGTACGAGGACGAAGCCCCATTCACAGGCCGCGTTCTTGGAGGCTCATCGTCCGTTTGTCCATTCGGTCGGTCGTTCGTTCGTTCGATCGTTCAATCGATCGCTCGATCCAATTGCGTTTTAATGGCGAGCAAAAAGTTTTTCGATTAGCTTTTGTAATTCTTACATACACGCGGCCAGATCGAAGGATCGAGAAGCGGAGGGACGAAGGAACGGAGGGGACGCGGCTCGTTCTGTAACGCTTGACGAGCAGCGCCTCCGAGCCTATTGCAAACTTACAAATTGAAAGTTATAAAATATCGAAATGAAATGATTTCCTTAAATTGCAAAACAAACCCCGCGAAACAGAAGCAGAAGCAGTTTCCGATGCCCCTCGTGGACTCCGGCGCCAGTGCGGCGCAGTGGCCGCGGCGAAGTCGGACCCGGTTACCGGAAACTCTTCATGTCTTTGCGACTTCGATCCATTCATCTTAGAGAGAAATCTCGCAGAAGGAAGTCATGAGTCGAGATCTTCCTTTGATAGCTTGAACCAATTTTTGTTGGCCAGGTCTGATCCGGGTATTCGCACACAGGTTGAGGTGTCGGCTCACCCAGCACTGGTCGATGTTGGATTCTTTGGAGCCTCGATCGTCCGTCGGTCGCCGCAATTTTTCAGTTAACAAGATCTGGAGCGATTGACATTTCGGCCAGCGCCTGCGAGGCATTGTTTCGATGACTCGGTTGTCCGTCCGTCCGTCCGTCGTCGTCGGTTGGCAGCCGTTGCTTCTATTTTCCAAGTTATTACGAATCATTACACACCGAGGGCACAAAATGAATGCCGGCCAGCAGTTGGAGCTGACGTCGAGGCGGACGCGACGGAGGCTCGGATAATTGAAGAAATAAATAATGCAGCCAGGGCTTCTGTGGTCGGGAGGGAGGGAGGATCGCGAGATTTGTTTGCATGAATTCGCATCTCGTTGAGCACTTAATTAAAATCCCGGCAACAGACATGTGTGGAAAATCCTCCCCTTAGCCGAGAGTTTACAAAGCTTCAACTCAATCCGAGGATTTGTTGGTGTAAAATATTCATTGGGTCTTCATGAAGGTTTTCACCGTATGCAATAAAAATTAATTTGATTAATCAAAAATGACTTGCGAAGTAATTTCGATTCCGATTTCGGGCAACAAAATAAAAAGAATTAGTAATTTGAATTAAATCTGAATATATTTAAAATGTGTATAAAAATGTGAATCTTACTGGATTATTTTATTTTTAAGAAATATTTCTTAATTTAAAAAATAAAATTAAAATGAGAGCAATTTATACATAAAAACCCAAAAATATGTAATTTTAATACAAATATTTTGATTTTTATCAAAAATCGCAATAACCTGAATATTCAGACATTTTAAAAATAAAGATATTATAAGTAAAAGTTTCAATATCACATACAATTACGTAAATAAAAATACATAAAAAGCGTAATAAATTCCTTACTTCAGAATTTCGAAAAATTACCTCCAACGCATCAGGGGTATTCACACCTACCTGAGCAGTTGTGCAGCTGGGCACAATTTCGTATATTTTCATCATTTAATTTACTGTTATGCCATTGTGATTTTCTTGTTTGAGTAGATTCAAAATGTTGATAAGTTTTTACGTTTTAAATTAAAAGTTATTGGATCAAAATCAAGCAAATATATTATTTTACGGTAGAGAATTACGTTGCAGAAAAATGTTTCCTTTGGCAAATAGAAATCATAAGGAATGTTCGGTAGTTTTACTAAGAAATCAGAAGATTACAACGACGAATCCAAAAGTAATACAATAATCATCAGGATTTATTTACCAAATATAAAATAAAAATAAAAAAGGAACTATATAAAATTAAATACAACCAAAAAATGTAATCAAAAAAATAAAAATCTAAATCGTATAGAAATAAATTTTTTTGATAATGTAAAAATTTTAAATTTATTTTAAAAAAATATTATTATTTAATATTAAAAAAAAGAGAAAACTAATATTTATTTAGAATGAAAAATAAGTTCAAATTATAAAATATTTATTAAAATGCATTATAGAAAAATATGCTTAAATTTAATTTTTCTAGTTTCCTAGTAATGCAAAAAAAGATAAAACTGAATTAATAAATCATGAAACAAATCATAAAAAATACAATACATATACAAAATATATATCGTGGAAAATTAATATAAAATTCGCATTAAATTCAACAATTGTTCATTATTTAGAGAAAATATGTATTTCAAATAATCATATCCTTTGAAGAAAAAATAAAATATACAAATATACAATGCGAACGTAAAATACAATGCATTCAATTATTTCTCAGATTCTAATGAAAATTATTGAAATAATTCTATCCTATTCCTAATAAAGTAAAAGAAAAATGATTGTTGTCGATATTAATTTATGTACATTTTTAAAAATGTATAAATTACTACCTTTATCATCAAAAAATTATTATATTATCATATCATGCCTACTTAATAATGAATAATGACGAAGGATTTGAATTTTTAATGTTAAATATCTAACAGGGTTTATTAAAAATTATAACATGCATTCCGTTTATGATCCGCGATCTGATCCCCGGCTCCGTTGAGAAATGAAAAGGAGTCCTTTGACACCCGATCACTTGCTGGTCGAGAAGCCGCTGATTGATGTCCGCTTCGGGCCAGGCTCAATTAACCCTTTAAGGCCGAGCATTTGCGAGAAATCAAACACTGCATTGCATTCGAAATATCGCTGGGTGAAACAATTAATGCGCCCTCTGAGCCGACGACCCACCCTCGCCCTCATCATCATCGCCGCCGTCGACGTTGACGTCGTCGTTGACGCCACCATCATGAGCATCATCAAAGGCGTCAAATTGACACAATCGAACACACCCTTGAGAGTTGTTCGTTGCGGTGCGCTCGGTCGGTGAGGGTAGCCGGAGGGAGAAGGGGGTGGAGCGGTGGTGGTCGTCTCGCCTGAGGGTGCGTTTAATCGGAAATGTTAACATCTTCATCGAGTGTGTTTAAGGCTCACTCGTCTCATTCGAGAGGCGGCTGCTGCTGTTGCTTCCTTAGTCGTTGTTTTGTTGTCGCTGAGGTTGTTGTCATTGTTGCTGTTGTTGTTATTATTATTGCTGTTGTTGTTGTTTTTATTGTTCCTTTTGCTGTTATTATTACGGTTGTTGTTGTTGTGGCTATGGTTTCAGTATTGTGATTGGTTGTTGTTGTGAATTGTTTATTGAACGCAAATACACGTTAAATTGATATTTCAAACATTCGCAACATTTGCTAATGTGGTGAACGGCTCTCTGAGGAAGATTCCAATTCAACTTGAAAGACTTTAAGACCACGGGAATTCAACAACCGAAGTTCCTGGCTATTCATCCTGATTATCACATCTCCTTGATCATGGCATCCTTGTTCTGGGCCTCATTTTGAGAGGGATCGTTGTTACAAAATGAATATTTTTATGTCCAAAAGCAACAAATTCCTCCCCATGATTGAGTCGCCTTGTCGAGTATTCGATGGACCTCTTGTACATATGTATTCATGTCGAACCGGAAACGGATGCGTGTGCGAATTCCGATGCTCAGCCAGAAATCCCATCGCTCGGCGAAAAATCCAAATTCGAAAATATCCTTGATATCATTTAGTCAAGCGGAAAAAATTCAATCAGAATACTTGCGCCAAATACACTCAGCGAAAAAGCATCGATGCGGCAGACAGAGGGAACGAGAAAGAGTGAGAGAGGGAGAGAGAATGAGAAAACCGAGGGGAAATAAACGCTGATCCAGAAACTTTTGCCAAGAAACAATACAGTCGAGCGGAATCGAATTGTATCCGATAATTTAATTTGCCACAAAAAATATAAAACTGCGAAAACTTTTATTCCTTTGGCTCTGATTCGCGCTGCGCCCATCGACAGCACCAACCTCGGCCGCACCCCCTGCCAGCTCCCCTCGTCCCCATCCCTCGTGGCCCCTCGTTCAGTTGAGCTGAGCTGAGCACAGGCGAAATTTCAAAAATCCTTCCTCTATCCTTTGGTCGTTTTTCTTTTTGGTTTTTTCTCTGACGAAGCACGGGATTCGCTGCCGCTTCTCCCCTCTTTCTTTCCCTCATCCCCTCAAGCCCCCCGTTGGCTCTGCGTTTTTATCCGCCTTTGAATTTTTTAATACCCAGTGGAGCATGAGAACACGTTCCTACTTCATTCCTTCCGATGACGCCCTGCCCCAGCGCCGCCCACCCTCGGAGCCGACGGCAGGGGGCGTCGAATGGGGCGGGGGACTGAAGTGAACGAGCGACCCATCCGACGAACGAACGAACGAACGTGGGAAAGAGAGGACGAAAGAAGGAGCGAGAGGACCAACGAACGAGCGAACCAACGAACGGACGAAGGAGGAAAAAAGTTGCACAATTGTTTGCAGTCTATATAAGTTCGCCCATATTATAGGAACAATAAATATACGTGATCAGCATATTGGGGCGACGTCACGCGGCGCTCATCATGTCCTTGCGCTTCCTGCCCGGCTGCCTGACTGCCTCCGAAGACCCCGCCGCACAATGGGACGCAGCGTTCGACGACGCTGTCGTCGTCGTTGTCGCTGCCGCTTTCGTCGTCGCCGTTGTCGAGGAGGAAGCACTTCAAGAGTTGCGAACAAGTTCTTGTCAAGTTGAAGTTGTTCTGGGACGCGTCGACGTCGTTGTCGTCGCTGCCGTTGCCGGATGCCGCACATGAAACGTTACAGTTTTTCCGCCGCACACACAGTGATCGAAATAAAGATGAAACAAGTGAAACGGGGTTCGTCGGCGGTTGGCCATGGTAGTCTTTAAGATATTTTTAATGATTCCTATTTGAATATCTTCGCCAAATAACTATTCTGTATATAGCTTTAGTAGCTTGTTTATATAAGGATATGTCTTATACTGAAGACTAGATTTAAGGGCGTTATATATAATATAATCACCAATGCAATAATAATATACACCAAAATTCAGTTTATAAAGGTTTATATACAATTCAGAACGTTCTTTTGTTTGAATACCTTTTTAAATATATTAATGTTAATATTATTTATTATTTTTTTTCCATATGACTCAAATGTTAAATTAATGAATATTGGATAATTATCGTAAATTTTATGTTAGATATTAAAAAGGTTTCGAATTATTAACTACAATGAACCGGATGTTTCTATTCATTAGACTTCTGTTCTCAAAAATACCTTTTTGATTAAGTAATTTATTAATTTACTAATTACCTCTAAATTACCCCATGTTTTAAGAAGTGAATAGCGATATACCCTAGAACTATGTGTATTTCGGTGTGTGTATCGTTCGGGACGCGCCATTCCATGAGATACTTTTATTGTATCTCGCAACGTAGCTTCTTATTTGCAACTTTGATTTTGTTTATCTTTTTTGCGCTTTGTTTACCCTCCCTAGGGGAGGATCGGCCCCACGGGGAGTGGCCGGGGTCGCTCTGTAATTGTAATGTCCCGGAGCCTTAAAGCAATTTTCTTCTCAGAGCTTCTGTCCCTGTTCGACTGGCTCCTTCCCTTGGCGCCGCCTCTCCACCACCACCACCCTCTCCCCCCTCCCGCACTTGTTCAGGGCGCCCCGGGAAAAACTTCTGAGAATTTTCTTTCCTGCTCTCTCGTCGCTCTCGTGAGTTTTCTTTTCGCTGCGTTCCGTTTCCTTTAAATGCGATGGATTTAAAAATCCGCCATTTTGTGTTGTCTTCGGCTCCATTTTGTTGGCTGCGACAAGGCTCCATCTCCATCTCTCTATTTCTCTCTCTCTCTCTCTTTCACTTCTCCCCTCCAAAGCGGGGTGAGGGTTGGGGCCGGTCGGAGGCAGGCGGGCAAATAAAGGAAACTTTTCCGCTCCGGCATCTTTTGAAATCAGTGTCAGCGGACGGAGCGGGGCGTGGCGGGCCGAGCACAGGAAATATGCATAATCATCTCTCTGATGTTTTTTCGCTCCCCTCGTCCGTCCGTCCGTCTCTTCGTCTCCTCTCTCCCTCCACCCTCCCCCGCTCGTCCTTCGGCAAATCTGGCGCTGGGAAAAGTTTCCGAGGCAACTTTTTTTTTTCCTCCACAGAATGAAATTTATTCCTCGCAGCTAAGCGAAGCGAACGGAGCAGCGACGACAACAGTTGAGGGAATTTTTCGAATTTCACCAGAGATTGAATTACGGGGTAGCGATGAATTCGCATGCAAACAATTCCCGATCTGGGAGGGAGGCGTCCACCTGAGAAAAGAAGCTCCCACCTGAGGAAGAAGTTCCATCTGATGGAAGAAGTTCTCATCTGAGAAGTTGAGGAGAACCATTAACGAAGCCTACTTCCAGGAGAGGTCTGAACCTCAATCCAGGAGGACAAGAGAACTCGATAGACCTCGAGACCACAGGATCATCATCATCGACCACTCTGTGGAATCGTCCCACGGCCATATGTCGCGGCTTCGCAACCTGTCGCCTGACGTTATTTCGATTAATTAAGACACCCGCAGTTGTTGTTTTTGTTGTGATGACACTCTGTCAGAGGTGGCAGCGAAATTACCACTGGTCGTTACCACTGATGACGTCAAGGGTTATTAGGCAGGCAGCGTGAAAGGGCGGATCGGTCACGGTCTCGACGGTAGAGTGAATTAAAGTCGAATTTGTCGGAGATCAGTGCGCGGCCTAATGTCTCACTTAATGAGCGAGCACTCAATTAGAGCGAAGTCCGCGTCGACCGACCTCCGACCCCAGTCAGACCTCGTGATCCTGTCGCGAGTCCTCGAATTTCACAGCCGCCTTCGGTGATCTTCGCACTCCCACTGGGACATCGGATCAGAGCCGGCGAGAGGATACCGGTTTCTTCCGACCGCAGGTCCTTGTGCTCGTGGGAGGTCCTCGGGCGAATGTCGCGAATGCAAATGTCGATGTCGGTCCCTCTTTAAATAGCTCTCTGATGACATGCATTAATCTCGTTTTCGCTACTGGTTTCTGCTTCCGTTTCCTCGTTCTCCCGTTCTCATTCTTACTTCCTCATTTTCTACTTTTTTTTCCTCCTCTCCACCATCCCCCGTTGCTTCCTGCATCTCGTGCGCAAATGTTGCCACTTTGTTGCGTTTCGTTCTTTTTTGCGAATTTGCATGAATTACATTCGCGACTGCAGCTCTGCCTTCCCCTCTGCCCTTCCCTTGTCTCTCTGCCTCCCGGACGAAGGTCCCTGAGACGGAAATCCGAGAACACCTGGCTGAGCTGCTCGCATAATTACGAGAGCAGCCCCCCCCCCCTTCGCGCACCCCGACCAAAGGAGTCGTCGAGCCAAGCGGTGCAGTTTCACGCTCATTTTAATCCTTAATGTTGATTAAATATGGGGCCGAGGGACCGAGGAAGCCGGGGGGGAGGATGACAAAAGGTGGCCATGGACGTCTCTCGCGATCTCCTGGTGTGGACATCTCGATCGGGTTCGGCCATGATCGAGGTGTTCAAAGGTATGTGGGTCGTCTTTGTGGTCCTTCGATGGAGGTTTCGTCGTCCCCCCAACCTGGAGACATCCTTGGACGAGGATAAAGTCGTCGAAACCTCCTTCTTCGAGGACATGTTGGCGAAATACATCCCTCGAGCGGATCCTTGTCGGAACGCAAATGAAGTAAACGTGCGCGTAAAATGCGGAGCGCAAATATATTGTGTTTTAAAATCGAATTAGCAGCCCAAGTGCACAAAACAACGTCGCGAACACCCAACACAGGGGCGGCTGACTGAGTGGGCGTGGCAGGAGTGGGCGGGAACGGACTGGGGTTGGTGAACACAATAAACAAATAAATAAATAAAAATGTGAGGAAAACAAACAATAAAATCCGAGAACTGTGCGAGTCGGACTCTAATCGAATTTGGGCTTGAATTTCTTTGCAAGTCCTGTGCGAGGACGAGAGGTGGGGTGGAGGTGGGGTTGGGATGCCTTTGACACACATACACACGCGCACGCAAGCGAATCAACACACGCACGCACACACTCGACTTTTTTATGGAATTAGCAGTGAATGAACTCCGATAGAAGGGGAAGCAAAACCTTTGCGATAGGGGAAGGAGGAAGAGGAGCAGGGGAAGAGATTAAAAGAATGACACACAAAGCCGAGAAAAATTCAGAGAATCCCACATAGACATCGACAAATTCACACACTCGCACACAGCTCCGACTCCCTGCGACGCCGTCGTTCTGTTGTTCGTGTGTCGAGTCGAACGCGAACCCTGTCATTAGGATTTCCAGCACGTGCCGCGATTAGAGGGAATGCCCGCTGAACCATGAGGCGGTGCATGTTGTTCCCGTTGTCCTGGCCAATGTGGCCAATGGCTTAGCTGTTGTTGTTATTATTGCCATTTACGCTCACTGTTGTTGCTGTTTTTTGGCAAAATGCTAATTTCAATGAAATCCGTCGCCCACAAAAGGGAGATGGAACGAAGCGACTCAAAGGACATCGACAGCTATTGACTTTTAAAGTCGCTCGGTTGCTCGAGTCCTTGAAATCGGTATCCGCGTGAATGAGATTTGGTTGGAGGTCGCCTTCGTCCTTTCTCTATCGGAAAACCACAAGACCACAAACCCACTTTCTTCCTCGCTTTCTCCAATGTCTTCTTGTTCGTCTCTTGCTGTGCCACGAGTTCAGAAACGATATCAAGGAATCGGATTCTCCCTTCCACCCTCCTTCACTTCACTTCATCACCACCACGAATCCCAGTTTCGTCTTCGCCAATCTCACCAACCTCGCCAACATCACCATCATCACCAACATCACCATTCATTTGATCCCAGCATTGGCGGAAACCCCACCCTCGCTTCGCAGTCGCTCGGCCCGAATGGGGCATGATTTATTCTCGCACGGTGTTTCATCACGTCGCTCGGGACTCAACCGATCTCCCTTCCGCCCTCGGCTCCACCGACTCCTGGCCGACGTTCAGACGGCTCGTCTACGATGGGGTGCGTGTGGCCAGCAGTCAATCAATCTCCGGGCAGCCCGCGTCCGGACGAGGCGGACGCGGTCGCAGTGTTGAGCAAACAAACCGCGTGTCGGAGGCTCCCTGGCCTCCCGACCAGACACCAACACCAAGGCCATCATCATCACTACCAACACCATCACCCAGACCGACCATCACCCATCACCAACACCACATTAACCCCACCAACATCACAACAACGACGACTGGAACCACAGCGCGAACCGCAGTTGTTGCGTGGCTCCGTTTGACGGATGTCGATAGCGCGCGCAGTTAACGCGATGATTGATGGCGGCGATATTTTTCATCGGCCCAAATCCATCACCCGGCCGAGCTTGTGGTCAGGACGCTGGCTCGGAAGGTTCCGAAGGTGTCTCGGAGGAGGCTCCGCGGAGGCAGCAGCGGTCGAGTGGTCGATTGGCCGGCCGGCTGCCGGGCCGTGTGAAGCCCCATTAAACAACTCGTATCCGCTGCGATCGCTGCGCCCCCCGTCCCCTCGCGCCATTGGATTAAGTTGTAAACCGCACTGAGCTGGACGATGGTCTCAAGGACTGAGGGGCGGTGGGGGGCTCCCGGCTGCTCGGTTCAGCTGGTGCGTGTAATTCTCACTTTGTAAACATTATTAAGAAATATTAATTTTAATTTATCATTTTGATTGAGCGATCAAATAAATGAGTCTTCGCGCTCGTTGGGTTTTTGTAAATGATCGCTGCGCCCTCCACGCCCCGCCCCCCTCTTCTCCACCACCGTCTCCAGTGGTGACCTCTTCGGCCGGCTTTTGTTGCGGCCGGTCGCGGACCTTGTTTCGTGGATGTTGAAACAATTTCCCTGCGTTTGTTTGTTTCTGCCTCCTCCGTCTCGGCTGCGCCGTGGATCACACGTTGATTGATGATGGACTCTTCCGCCGAGTCGGCCGATTGTTTGCGATTGTTCGGTTGCGGTGCGCGCGCCGAAGATCGGATCGTTTCAGATGAGGTCGGATCATCGGAGAGGTGTCGAAGGTTTGTGTGTGAAGAAGGGCCCGCGGAGGCTGTGAGAACGATCGGTGGGAATTTCTGTCTATTGCCAGCGATAGACGGACGAACCGCGCCGTTGTTCAATTTGCCTTTAATTGGGAACATGAATGATCTGCGGATCGGACGAGTGTCAATGATCTGTGGCCATTGAGGTTCTCGTCCTCGAGGGTTTGGAGCCGACTCGAGATGGGCGACTTCTTCACTTCAAAAGGTTTCTACATATCGCGCAATGATATTGATATTAATGACGTTGTATGTCGTGTTCCTGAAATACTATAAATAATGAAATAAATAGCTCAATAATAAATCTCATGTAACTGAGCCAAGACAATTCTGCTGGAAATATATCCGAGGATATCATCCGACATAGGTTTGTCTTTGAGATGTGTTTTGCATGTTTACCAAAGGACGAAATGAAGGATGCTTCAGTTCCAATAAAGAACGACCCAAGAGAAAATCAAGTCTTTCAGGTGACTTCGCCGCAGAACCCTTTGAGATCTCGTCGAAACCACAAGGGATGAGCGAGAGATGGAAAAAAAGGGTCGACGCTCCAGAATTCGAGTAATTCAATTTGCGATTCTTTCGAGAGACCCTTTCGCGAGCGAAGCAAGAAAAGAAACCAATACAATGGATCGCATGATTTCGGACAACGGAGACCTGCCGTCGTTCGTCGTCCCCGTCACTCCGGCCATACCCGACCCGACCCGCCCCGCCTTGATTGCTTCCCCGAGGATCAAATAAAGGGCGCGTAACTTAATTACACAATCAAGCAAGCGTTAAAAATTCCCTTTGTGGGTGGCAGCGAAAAACGCACCCTGCGGGATTTTTATTTAACTTCCTCTGCCCACCCCGTTCCGCCCTCTACGCCGCCTCTTCCTTTCCGTTTGTCCGTCTGTCCATCCGTCCTTCTGTCTGCCCGCCACCCCTCTCCATCCGTCCCAGTGGCAACCTTGCGTCCGCTCTCGCAATCGGCGCAGTCGTAATCAGATTAAAGACGCTTCCCCAGCAGCCGAGGTCCTGCCGCAGCCGCAGCGGAATATGTTGCAATTCGAGAGGAGGGCGTCGACCGAGGCCGTGGGTCGCGAGGGTCGTTTTGACGAGGAGTGCGGGGCGTTCGGTCGGTCGGTCGGTTGCCTCGCAATAACATGTGGTCCGGGACTCTGCGGTCGGGCGAGTGTCGTCGAGAACAACCGCAACAACAAACGAACCCCGAAAGGATCCGGGTCGACGACGTCGACGGATGGTGGACGCGGTCGCCTTTGAGGGAAGGCCAAAGGAACGCCATCTAGTGTGCAATTAAGTTCGACATGTTTGCCAACATCGCGATCGAGCAATTGTCGTTGCTGCCGCCGCCCAACGCCCACCGCCCTCCATCCCTCGTCCTCCTCACCAGCCTCGCCGCAAAGTGCTGCGTTTATGAAATATGAGCTCACTTAGCGACGTAATAACAACTTGTAATCACAGATACGCACTCGTTCACTCACACACATACATGGACACACAGACACGAACCTCCCTGCGACAACTGCGACTGTGGGTTAGTGTGTGTGTGTGGATATCGCGGTTGGCATCGCTCATACATTTAAATAGTTCTGCGGATGTCGGAGCCAAATTGAATGCCGCGTGTGGCTGGAGGGCGAGGCGGACGCAGGGAACCGAAAAGATTGAGGATGCGGTCGGACGATGAGGGGCGGGGGTGGACGAAGAGCAGGAGGAGGCGAAAACATGGTTGCCAAGGACACGCTGCCTCCGCAGGTGGCTCCGACTCTGACTCCGAGCAACCCAATCGCCGCCGAAATCTCCTGCTCAGGAGGGATGCCTCGCTGCCGGAAGGACAGATAGTTAGTTATGTCTGCATGTGTGATATGCATCTATGTCTATGGATCACTCTATTAGACGTCATTTGTCCACCGGATATCTCTGATGGAGGACGGACGAGGCGGGTAATTGGCAAACCCTGGAAGTACCAGCTGGGCTGGATTCTTCCGCCCCATCGAACTCTTGAGTGAGAGCTCGAAGAAGAGGCCCGGAACAATTAGTCGACGCCGAGAAGCAGAACCAGTGTCGAGATGGGGATCGTTGCCAACCCATCGTCGAGAGTCCACCGGTTGACGCAGTGCATCAATAATGCGACATGTCTGCGTGATGTTTGTCGCTAGCTTTTCCGCATTTCCCGACAATCACAACACAATTTGCATTCGAATGAACGAACATTTTTCGCCCATTCCCATGAATATTAATTTCCTCATAGTTTCGCTGCCTGCTGCGGAACGTGAACTCATGGGATCCCAGTAGAAGTCGGGACGGGGCGTCTGTCCGTCCATCTATCTGTCCGTCCATCCGTCTGTCCGTCCATCCGTCTGTCCGTTCGTTCGAGGAGATCGGGAGCGCCTTCGGAGGTTCTTGCGAAATGAGTTGCCTTCGCAATGAATTCCAAATGTCGGACACACAGTTCCATGCCAAGTGGCAGCCAGGCGCACAAGTTGTGGCAACTTTTATTTGGTTTGTTAAATTCTCGACTTCAACTTTTGGCCAAGTTCTGTTCGCAATTTCATTTCAAGCATATTTTTCGACAAACAATTCCAAATTTATGCATATTTTTCCGAACTTCTCATGCATTTATTCATGTGGGATTTCGAAACTCCCTCAACGACCGCCCACCTCCCACGCCCCCCGGCTCTCCCCGCCCTCCACTTGCCGTCATGTTTAACATGCGTTCGCAATCATACGCAAACAACAACAACAACAACAACGTCGACAGCAACAGCAGCAGGAGCAACATCAAGAGCAAATAGAATAAAACCAACAAACCGAAGGAGCATGGGAGGAGCTGGGGGTGGGGCGGACCAGGCGGGGGGGAGCGAAGTACAAAAATGGGGGAAAAACTTTGTCCCGTCCGTATCATGTTTGCTAAAAGGATTATTGGTGCTTCGCATTCATATCCTGCGCCGTCGTTGCCCGCCCTGCCCACTTCGTGTCTCTCGACTCCCCCCCCCCTTTGCCGCACTTTCATCGCACACGAAGCTCCGGTTGGCTCCACACGTGCTCCGGATGATGTCGAGGGTTAAGAGCGAGGAGTCTCGGAGTCACGGACGAGCTGCGGAAACTGAGCGAAAACCCTTCTCATTCAAGATATCAACTTTTCATGTACTATATTTATTTCCTCTCTCATATATTTTTGTGACTTTCATTAAATCAACTGTCGTTCATTTAAAACCTCTAAATCATTGTGGATGTTTAAAAATCCTGCCTGGAGATCATAATAGAGGATTCCTAAGATTCCACAAATTTTTAGCATTTTCCTACATTATCTTCTCAATCCCCCGAAGAGTCGTGCAAAAATATTCCTTAGTTCGCCGACTTTTCAGGAAACAAATAAAAACTATTTCCGCTTCCGCTCACCCTACGAACACGATTCGGCGTCTTCAGTTCGTTGGGTCAGGGATCCTTGGAAGGATTGTGAGTTGGGTGCATTTGTGTCCTTTTACTCGTGGAGCAGCGTCTGGGAGTCAGAGTCAGAGGAGCATCGAGTGCGCCGAGGTTGTTTGGAGTCAATAGAGTGCGGTGCATAAATATTTGTGGTTCTTCGTCAAGACGTGGTCAGCCGCCGAGTCGTGCGGCCCGCTTCCGTCGACCACGAGGTGCGACAATCAAGCGAAGAACCTCGGAGCCGGACGTCCTTCGGGGGCCAGAGGCGTCCAGCGGGTGTCCTTCGAGGGCCAGAGGCGTCCAGAAGCGAGCATCCATCGGTGGCCAGAGGCGTCCGGCAGAAGTTCCCCCCCCCACACAAACCGAGCTCTGATCCCCTCGGCAGTCGTCACTCGGCGCCGCTGCTGGCGCCATCTCGGACTCCATTGCTGTGCGCCAGCCATCTCGCTCGCTCGCACGCACCGCGCGCCGTGAGACAGCAACACGTCTGCGCAGAGAGGCTCGTGTTCGTGCTCACGACGACCAAACTCCAGCTCTCGCTCTCACTCACTCGCTCGCTCACTCCGGCGCGCTCGTTCGGCCAGCGGAGTGAGTGCGAAGCGGCGGCAACCATTGTGCGCGGCGTCGAAGCCACTCAAGGGGCGGAGCCAAGACCCGGTTCGACCGGCTGCCGCGACGAGACGAAGCGAGGCGTTTGAGTCGCTCGCCTACAGGGTGCTCGCCTTGCCTCGTCTCGTCGCGTCGCGTCTCGGAGCTAGTTTCCAGCTGCCGTTCGGCGAAGGAGCAGAAGCGGCACCGGCAAAAGCCAAAGAAGATGCAGAAGTCGAAGCAGAAGCAGATGAAGAGCCGACGTCAAACGTGTGCGACGCAAGGCAGCGCAACAGCAACAGCTGTTTGTCTCGAGTCGTCGCCTCCTCCTGTCGTCATCGTCATGTTGGGGACCTTTTCCTCTTGATCTTCATCGTGGTCATCCGCGTCCGCTACGGAATTTGATTCATGGTCTGCTTCGACTGAAGCGGGCAGCAAAGGAGGAAGGAAACAATTTTTTTCATGAAACCCGAAATATGAATTATTTGCCTCCGACCAATGATGGACGGTACATTTTTTGGTTAAAATGGGAATGTGGTAATAGGGAGAATATATCATCGGCCATAGGTGGCCTTAACACCAAAGGAAGAGATCAAATTTTTCGTTTATATGTTGACTAAACGTGAAAATGCATTTATTTATTTGTATTTTTTTGAAATTTTTCATTTGTTTCAAATTTTCTATTTATTTCAAATATTTTGTTTTTAAAGTAATTAACATTTTTTAAAAATACAAAAAAATTTGGTATTTTTGTACATATTTCAATTTTTTTCTTTAATTTTAAAATTATTTAAAATTTGTATTTAATTTAAATATTGAAATTAATATTGAAATAAATATTGAAATATTGATTTCAATTTTGAAAATTATGTATTTAATATTTTTTAATTATTTTAAAATCTGTATTTAACATAAATTTTGTATTTATTTCATATTAGTTATTTATTTCCAATCTTGTATTTATTTCAAATTTTGTATTTATTTCACACTTTGTATTTATTTCAAATTAGTTTTTTCATATTTTTCAAAAATGGCTTTTTAATTTAAATAATTTTAATAACAAGTTCGTAGCATTATGCGAATTTCGCCTTCACAGAAAAACCTTTTGTCCGAATTTTCCCACTCTTTTTGAGGGCTCTTCGAGGCTCCATCGGCCCAGTGACTGGTGGAGGATGGGGACGATTTTATGCAAATGGTCAGCGGCGTCCGGCGGCGGAACCGAACGCCAATAGTTTGGGCTGTCAACGTGCGGTGGATTTATTTTCACGCCCCTCGGTAATAAATGTTTTTATGTCGTTTGCTTTAATGAGTTCGTCGCCACTCGACGCCCACGTTAATTGAACACAACAACGCCGTAGTCGACAACAACAACCCAGGCGACAACAATACAAGCGCAAGGCAACAACACAATCACAGCGACAACAACACAAGCACAAGCGACACCAACATCATCGTTGACAACAGCACCATAATCAACAACAACAATATCATTGGCAACAACAAGTGCGATCACAACACAAATCATCAAAACACCAACAATGACAACAACGAAAACGACACACACACATGGGGATCATGGCCCATCAATGCAGAGGGCCATCAATGTGTGCGTGAATGCGTGTGTTTATCTCTGTCTGTCTGTCTGTCCGTCCGTCTGCCTATCTGTGGGTGTGCTGGGGGGCGGACGGTGTGGGGACAGACTGCGGCCGATATGCAAATGAGCTGCTGTGTTTGTGGGCTGCGCTCATGACATCGACAAACACGAGGCCAAACATCTCGATATTTGGATGAAATCGATATAATTTAAAGCAACGAAGCGTGGCGAGGTGAGGTGAAACGAGGCGAGACGAGGAGAAACCCCAAGCCGAATCGTCGTCGCCTCCACCCACACACACAGGGGCCGGCGAGTGACCAATAGAAGCGCCGCACAAACACATGGACACACTCGGCACTCGGCCCGCCCGCCAATTGATTTAAATAGAACGCTTTCAATTAAAGCCAGGGCTGCCACGAGCTCGGTTGTTCGGTTTCCCCATCCTGCCAAAGGGCCGACTTCCGCCACGAAAACAAGGCGCACGCAGTTCGCTCATAAATTAGTCCCAATCGTCTGTCTGTCTGTCTGTCCGTCCGTCTGTCTGTCTGTCCGTCGGCTGCTATCTGAGAGTCGCGGCGGCTCGCAGACATCCATCATGTCCAACGCTTCCGCGCAGTCGCAACCGTCGCTGTCCCGCACCATCACCCCCCCCTTCATACCCTCGAGCGGCGCGAGTCACGTGAGGATGATGAGGACGTCGGCACTTGTTCGTCGGCGGATGTGGAGCGCGATCTTTTGTTGCCATTGCCATTGATGTTGTTGGAGTTTTTGTTGTTGCTGCTGGAGTTTTTGTTGTTGCTGGTGTTTTTGTTGTTCTTGCTGGTGTTTCTGTTCTTGATGTTATTTTTGTGGTGGCTGCTGCCGTTTGGTTACATAACTGGACTGAACATCCGTGCTAGTGCGAGGCTCCAAGAACAACAACGTCAAGAAGAACAACAATGACAGCAACAACAACCACACCTGCAACAACAACAACAAGAGTAACAACACCATCCACTAAACGTAGAGCCAGCAGCAGCAGCAGCATCAACAATGGGAACTCGGCCCTAATTGCAGATTCTAATCACGTAATATTTTATGCAGCACCTTACGTGTGAGTCGGCAATCAATAACGCGTCCCGCCACTCGCCGCTCGACGCCCACTGGCCGCGCCCCCCCTCGTTCGATCGGTCGGTCGGTCGGCCGTTGTGGAGCGGTGGAGATGATGGGGATTTCCATCGAGTCTTCAGCCGAACATCTTCCGACTTCTGTTCGACTTATTTTGTCTGAGGTTCACAAAGCCGCGCAGAGGAGACGACGGTCGGAGGAGAAGGAAACGGTGGTCGAGGGGAGAAAACGGCGGTCGAGGGGGAGGCAGCAGCCGTCGAGATGGAAGAACCAACAGCAGAGAGAGAGGGGTATCGAGTCAGGAACAAACATCCGACGAGGAAGTCGTCTTCATAGAACTCGGTCGGTCGGTCTTTTGTCGTCATCGCGTCTTGGCCCCGAACCTCATTTGGCTTTCTCGTCATGATCTCCTCTGGTCTCCTCGTGTTATGTTGTTGGCTTTCGATCTCAGCCGGCTGCTCTGACTCACGTTTCCCAGCGATTCACCTATTAAGGTGATCCACGTCCGACTCGCGGAGACGGCGACACTTCACGGGCGCCAACACGCGGCCCGGTCCTTGGGCCATGGTCCGTGCTTCGTACAATTCTTGGTGGAGTCCCCGAGTCGTCACTATCAGTCGTGTTCCATCTTAATCGGGATCATCATCCATCTAAAGCGATCACGATCGCATCCTAATACAGATGTCAAGAGCTCCCCCCGTCACCCGAGTCGAGATTCCTGTCACAGGTCGACGCGATGCGATGCGATTCGACGCGACGCGATGCAGATGACAACTCGTTGCGCACCCGCCGCGCGCGATAAGACGTCGTATCTCTGGAATTGATCGTTCTCCAAATGAAATGCAACGAGGAGAAGTAGACGAAAGAGAAGAGATGTTATGAGAAAAAGAGACGAGAAAGAAAGAGATGAGAAAAAGATATCAACAGAGGGGCGGGAGACGTTGGCCTGAAACGAATGATGTGGTGGCATTTTGAGACTGTCTGCGACTCCATATTTTACTCCGTTTTATGGGCCCCAATGCGGCGTACCTCGGCTCTCCGGGGATCGAGTGGTGGGGGAGGAGGGAACAAGAGGCCCGTTCCGTTGACTGCTGCCACTGATGTCTGTCCGACGTTGTCGTCTCTCTCGCTCTTCCCCCCACTCGCGCTCACGTAACATGTAACTCGAATCTCGGTGTCCGCGGCGATTATCGTTGATGCGAGTAATTTAATATGATCGGGAAATAAAATGTCAATTTATCGGAAAACAGTTTACAACTTATCTGGAACACAGTGGAACCCATCGAGGGACGAGGGGATGGGGCGGACGTGTCGCGGTGTTTTCCCCGATTCTCTTGCCAAGGACGACTCGATTCCACGATGCGATGTCGCGTCGCGAAATGATTTACCACAAAACGACGATTCATCGCACTTGACAAAATCGCGGAATGCAAATGCCTCCCAGTTCTTTGGTCACTCCGGGCCCGGCTCCAACTTGGCTCTGGCTCCAACTCCGACTCCGATCGCCCCGGGCTCCTCGAGCGCATTTAATTTAAGACTCAAATTATAATAATTTGTTGGTTATAAAAGTCAGCATCAATGTGCGATCGACTGTTCGACGGCAGCTGATGTGGTTCGACTTATTGTTGTTGTCTTTATTGTTATTATTGTGGTCATATTTGTTGTTGTTGTCATATTTGTTGTTGTTGTGATATTTGTTGTTGTTGTCATATTTGTTGTTGTTGTGATATTTGTTGTTGTTATTGTTGTTGTCTATGGTTTTTACTGTCCAGTGTCGTTGGGAATGTTGTTGGTATTTATATGTT
Source organism: Coelopa frigida (assembly GCA_017309665.1). Taxonomy (NCBI): domain Eukaryota; kingdom Metazoa; phylum Arthropoda; class Insecta; order Diptera; family Coelopidae; genus Coelopa; species Coelopa frigida. The sequence goes on from CM029563.1 coordinate 23,342,864, forward strand.
TATTAATGTTGTAATAAAAGTTCTACAGAAAAGCTCGTAAAGCTAGCGACATAAAAATTGTTTACGATCCGCCACCCCGCCTCGACTGACCCAAACCCCGCCCGCCTCCGACCCGCCCTCCTCCACCCGGGGCCCGCCTCAACCTGTGCCGAGAGTCGGTGCCGAAGGCGAAGATCGTAAAGTGGAAATGACAAAAACGCAGATTCGACTGTCGTCTGGAGTCGTCGCCAACTCAACCGACCTCCGGTTGCCGCCGTCGATATCCCGCCTGCCGGGGAAATGGTCGAGCGCCGCGAGATGGCCAGCAACGGGAAACCGCGGTTCCCACGTTACATTTCGACGCGAAGGCCGCGAGCGGTCCCGAATATTCATGGAAATCGAAAGGTTCGATCGGGATCGGGGACGGAGCCGCGGAGATCGTAGCTCAAATTACATTCGAACTAAATTGATAATAAAGAAAGTCCGTCGGTGGACGGGGCGTCATCGGGCGACAGACGGACGGACGGACAGACAGACAGACAGTTGGTTGGAAAACAGTGGACGATGCTGCATGTTTAGAGGCATTTAATGGCCATTTGAAGCGGTCGTGAGCCTACCAAAATGCTAAACGCAACCCGAACTCGGTTTTATTAAAATGTTTCCTCTTGTGTTTTAACTGGCTGCTAGTTGTTGTTTTAAGTATTGTTGTTTCTATTGTTGTTATTGTTCCTATTGTTGTCGTCGTTGTTGTTTCTGTTTCTATTGTTGTTATTATTCCTGTTGTTTCTGTTCTGCGATCATCGTTGTTGGGCGCACAGGCTGTACAACTTGTTGAAATGACCATAAAAGGCCAGTTGAGAAGTCTATTTCGATGCCGAGTCCGAGATAACCCGTGGAGCGATCGGAGACATGGAGCCTAGAACGGTGGGGATGGGGGCGGAGGAGAAGGAGGGGATGGTGTGGGGTTTCGATCAAGAGACTGCAGCATTCCCGAAATAAGTAATAAATTCCATATACAACGATCATAAAATCGTTCAGAGCCGTTTTATTGCCAATAAAGTTGCTTTGTTGTGGCCAACGCGCTAAACTTGGGTCCCAAAGAAAGCGTACGAAATTTGTTTACGTTTCATGTTCTTATTTCGTTAAAAATACAAAAACCCTTTTCCCCCCCTTTCTAACCCCAACAAAGCGGGACGAACGTCATCGAATCCTCTGACTGCATTTCCATCATCAGGTGCTCGGGGCCAGGATGATGGGTTCTGGTTCGCGCCAGGGATCCTCGCAGGACCCGACGCAGACTCCGCACCGAAGACACAATCATCCTCGCTCCTCCACTGCTGGCGGTGTCAAGACCAACGGCTGATCGACCTGAGCGAAATGCGAACTCTTCACCGGCCTTTGTTTTTCTGCGTTTTCACCCTCGGAGCTGTGGCGAAGTGATCGCGACCGCGATTTGAATAAAAACTCGTTTCGTAGGATTTCGGGGAGAAATTAATTTGAGTCGCGCTGCCCCAGCGGGCAGAGCGTTGCAGGGGCCCGACTCCAACTCCGACTACCACGATCCACGAAGCCATTGTCGGCCGTCGACAATTAATCAAGATTTTTGATATCTCTATTATGTGTGCTCAAGCCAGCCGCCGGACGGACGGACGGACGGACGGACAGACAAATGGACGGACGGACGGATAGACATGCTGGATGGACCGATGAACCGACAGACGATGCTCGGGGTGCGGAGAGGTCGGGCGAAAACCGCTCCGATTACAAGCGATTACGCGGCTACCTGTGCTCGATGATCTCTCCATATCTGGGCTTCTCTGAATCTAGGTTTCACTATAGGTCTGGATCTGTCTCTGGGTCGAACTCTAGATCGGACTCTTGGTCGGACTGGGTCTGGGTTCACATGCACTTGTTACAACATAAACATGTCAACAGTCGACTCGCGGTTGGATCGCCTTATCGTCGCTTCGGCATCGCCGCGCTTGTCGTGGATAAATCTGAGCTCCGGCTGTCTTTGGTGACTTTGTGAAGATCTCGGCCGATAAGAAACGATAAGAATCGATTCATCGACGGCGGGGTCGCGATGAGATTCATTCTCAGCCGTCTAATGGAAGTCAAATGGATGTCGAACGAGGCCGTCGTCGTCGTTCTCGACGTCGCCTTTCACCACCGCCGCAGGCTGGAGCGACGTCGAGGACGACGCGTCCTGATACGGCGGCCGATTGCGGCGTAATTACCGGATTAGGGACACGTGGCGCTTGGCTTCCGTGCTCGCTTCGTGTCCGCTTCTGTGTCTAGGTCTCGTTCTCGCTCTCGCCCTGGTTCTCGTCCTCAGTCTCGTTCGCGTCCTCTGGGCCGGCCCCCAGGCGTCGAGTGCACTTTTCGCCACGTCCTTTGTGATTATCCGCTGAGATGCGAGTAATTGTCGTGCGACAGATACGAGGAGGTGGTCAGAGCGAGGACAAAATGCTGTTGACACAACAACACGGTGCTTCTGGGGCGCCGCTCCATATTGATTTAATAGCTTCCCGTCTGCCGACGGCGTGCGACAGTTCGACGAGGTGCGATGCGGTCGGAAGAGGAGGGATGGAGGTGGCATTAAAAATCAATCAATCGAAATTAACGCGCTAACAATGTCCGTCGAACATCCTCGATCCCCGATTCGATTCGATTCGATCCGATGCGATTCGACCCTCGTTGTCCGGTGCTTTTTTAAGTCACGGCGTCGAGTGGGCGAGGGTTGGGCTCGGCCTGCACCAGGGCATTGTTAATGGGCCGACCAACCCCCGTCCCTCCCGATGATCGCGGGCACGGTGGCAAATTGCACGCCGACTGCGTCCGGGGGGAGGGCGATCGCAATTATATTTGATTTCCATTTAATTTCCGACACGATACACGCCATGGGAATCGTCTCGTCCTCGTCCTCGAACACGGGACTTGACGGCGATTGTCGAAACAATGTGGCAACGCGGTCCCAGCGGAGTTCGCACTTCTCGACGCCTGACGCCGTCCGAATCGCCTGTTGACACTGAATTCGAGGACGCGTTCTCAGGAGACACGCCCGCCCTTCAGGACCTTTTTATGGACTCTTAGCGGAGGGCCCAGAGCGGAGTCGAGTGTCGGAATGTGGGCGATGCTGGGCTGGAATTGGGACAGATTTATGGACAGACTCTCGAACGACGACACCTTGCGTATGGTCAAATCGAAAGTTTGGGTTCGATTCCATCTCGCTTCACACACAAATCAAAGCGATTCCAGACAAGTGGGCATCAAGTGGATTTGCCGGGATGTTCATTGCTCCGGAAGGAAGAAGCGACGATTGCCAGGATTTCGGGATTGCTATCAGTTCTTCCGGGTAACGGCACATGACACGAAAAACGATTAATCAAGTGAAAGGGGGCATCTTCTTAATCGCTACAAAAACAAGTGTGAAGAAAACAAAAACAAGTGTGAAAAAACAAAAACACACAGATAAACACACATTTACACGCAGGACTTCATCTGGCGCATTTGTGCGAATCCCGATTTAATGCGACATCAATCAGCAACAACAATCAACGAAAACAACAACACCAACTGTAGAGGGAGAGAGAGGGAAAGGAGTGAGTCAAACAGAGAAAAAGAAACAAAGTAAATCAACTATTAAAAACAAACAAATATTTGTTGACCGACACGAGGAAAACAATCACAAAGCGAACATATGCGGCGAACGCCTGACTGTCAAAGCACTCGGCACCCGTCTGTCTGTCTGTCTTTCTCTCTCTCCGTCCGCCCTGTCCCGCCGCCAACCCGTCGTTCACTGGGATTTCCCTAGCAGCACATCCGCTGCAACAATTTGTACAATTGACGAATTTGCTGCTGGCAGCTCGGCAAACGAACGACTTCCGATTACAACTTCATTTGTTGTAATGCTTCTGAGCTGTGTTGTGTTTTCTCTGCCCTTTTTGTTGTTGTAGTGATTGTGGTGTTGTTTTTGTTGTTGTTATGGTGGTGTTGTTGCTACTGTTGCCGCCAAGGCCCGCAAAACCCACATCTGTCAACTTCAATGAGCTCCTCTGCAGAAGGAAGTTCATCATTTTGCCATCCTTCCTCCCTCCCTCCCTTCCATCCATCCCCGGGTTGAGCACCCTTTTGATCCCTGCACCGCCGAACCCTCAAGAGCCGTCCGTCCGCCCAGGCGCCCGGACCTCGATCTGAAGGACGCTAATCTCTTTAACATATATTTGCATTAGTTATTGCGCCGTCCTCCTGCCCTCCCTTGGCCCGCTCCCCCCCACCGAGCTGCCGTGATTCTTGGGTGGCAACGCCAGGTCCCCGTCCTGGTCCCGGTCCCCGGGGTCGACTGAACAATCGTCTCCGGAGCCCTTCCTTCGAGGCTCTGGATCTAGATCCGGCCGGATCCCAAGTTGCTCATGTTTTGATACCAATTCTACCGAGATGAAGTTGTAATGAACTTGTTCACCCCTCTCTCCATCTCTCTCTCTCTCTCTCTGCATCTCTTCAGGCGAACCCGCCCACCCCACTCAGGTCCTGGGCCACGCCGTTGGAATCCGTCGCTGGAGCGCCTTTTCGTGCCTCGTTTTATTTGAACAATTAAATTATTTGCCTCACTGCGAACACGACCCCGACCCGCTCCTCTCCTCTGGGTGAACATCGGATTCCTGTCGCTCAACTGCTTCACAAATACGCCCCATCCATAGTCGTCATCGTTGTTACCGCTGCAGTCGTCGTTGTTTTAGCCGTAATGCGGGCCGAGTTGGGGGGAGCCCGGGAGCTCCTCCGGATCGGATCGGATTGGATTGTTCTTGCACAACCATCACCAACGCCATCGACATCGCCAACCAAACCGAATCCACCCCGGAGGCAAACTATGCGCCGTGAACTATGTTTGTATGTAGAAATATCGAGGGAAGCCAGCCGTCGCTTCGGCGGGTTTTTTTGTTATCCTTCGCATTTAGTTGTGTATTTGTATTTGTTTTTGTTGTATTTGTATTCAGCATTTGAGCCAGTCGTTGGTGCACTTTTTCCACTCGAATTCACAAACTTGTCACGTCTGTTGAACTACGGCGAGGAGTTTATTTGCCGAGCTGATTTCGATACCGAGGATATGCGACGACAGGTCCCTTCCTCCTTCACCCACCCCTCGTTGAGCTCCACCGAATCCTGCGTCTTCTGCTCTTCAGTTACCAAAAGTTCTCTGAGGGAAATTCTCAAATTCTCATGCTTGGTGGCATCGTGTACAATGGCGATGGACGATGGCGATGTCTGGTGTCAGCACCTGGGAAGCCCAGGAGGGAAGTCATGTTCGGGGACGCGATGTTGTCCCCAAACACCGGCCGCCCCTCGCGACCCCTCCACGCATCGATCACAATAAATCAAGAGCGAGCAGCTTGATTAGGCTTAATAACTCTACAACGCTGCCCTGGACCCCCTCCGGACCCGAGCGAGACGCTCGACGAATGTCTTCATAAAACAAAGACGCCTGACCCCGATTCTGAGTCCGATTCCTATTCCCGTCCCTCTCTCTCTCTCTCTCGCCCCGACCGAATCAAACTCCAGCCAACGAAGTGATGATCTTTAACAGCAGCTCGTTTGAAGTTATCGCACCTGTGGCTCTCGGATCGGATCGGTTCGGCTGCGACTCCGACTTCGGCCCTGACGCCGCGGCCAGAGATCGGAGTCGGAGATCGTGCGATGCTGCCCTCAAATTTATGTTCCCGAATTCCATGGGAATCTCTCTGGCATCCGCTTTGTTTCATGGACGAGCAGTGCGTACAATTTATTATCATTAGAAGGAGCGAAGGAGGGGGAGAAGGAGAAATAGAAAGAGAGGGGGTGAGAGTAAGAGTAAGAGAGAGAGAGAGTGAAAAGGTTCCCCCTGGCAGTGATCGAGCAGTCTCATAAATATTCATGGCTGTTTGGGGAACGCGCGCTCGCTCGACTTTTCTCCGGGAGGAAAAGCGGCGAGCGAGAATCCGAAAATCACAGAACCCGAATCTCGGAAACTCATATCGCGGAGTCGGGGGCTCAAATTGAAAATTCAAAACGATGTCGAGATGTGGTTCGAGAGTTCGTTCGGGAGAGGTGATAAATCAATGAGTCCGCGGACAGACGGCTGGACGAACGGACAGACAGACAGAGAGCCGGTCGAAGGAACGGACGATCTTAAAACAAGCGAGCCTCGGTGTCCGATCGATAAAGAATCGGTTCACGCCTTAACGTATGCAACACATGCCTCGCCACATACATACATATATTAAACGCAATAACTTACGCGCACACAAAAGGCCCTGACAATGAGAATAATTCCCCCGTGAACGGGGAAATTCTTAAATCCCAAACTTATGAGGCCAGAGCCCCAGGCTTTGAAGGGACGCCGCCGTCGCCGTCGTCGCTTCGCCCCAAGGACCATGAAAAATCGCCCCGAGCTGCCAACAAATCGCGTCGCGCAAAAAATACGCGATCCCGATTCCGATCTCGATGCTGATGCCGAAGCGATCCTGGTTCCGGCTGGCGAAGAACTTATCATAAATTTGCGGTGAGCATTTGTCCCTTATGAAGTCTAATCCGCATTTATTTTATTCGCGGCTACAAATCGTCGCTTTAATAATGTCAACATGAGTTATTTGATCAGAGCGAAAAACGGCCCTGTGTGGCTCGAGCTGTCAGAGCGTCCGGAGGACAACCCAGAGGACCAGTTGCTCAAACAGTTTCGCCTCCAAGACGAGACTCCGAGGAGTCCGAGGAGTTGGACCCAACTCACTCACGGTCCTCTGAATGCAATCCGAGTGGATTTGGAGGCATCGTCGGGGTGGGGTTGGAGAGAAATTCAGTCCGTCGGATGCTTGGCTCACTTCTCGCCTTCTGGCGGCCCCCGGAGCCGCCATCCACCAGTCGCCAGCGGCGGCGATCCTCGACACGAATGGTAGCCAGTGGCCCTCCGTGTCCTCACTTAACATCCACGCAGCGGGACGCAACACTTTGTCCGGTGGAGGGCGGTGGCGACGACTGAAGGCGATTCCTCGCCCGCACCCGAGTCCCGTCGGCGAGTCCAAATAATTCCAATCCGAAAACGCTTAAGCCAACTGGAAGCGTATTGCATTACGCGCCCCATAAATCAATGCGTGCGAGGTCCCCTCGGCCCCCTCCCCGCCTCGCCTCCGTCGTCGACACGAGGACGCGGCGACACTTGCGCCGCGGTTTTGATCGCCGCAACAAACTCCGCGACCGACGACTGGAGCCGACTTGTGATCGCGCACACCTCCTGAGCTGCTCTCTTTGATCCCCTCCTCAGTCGCCTCTGAACCCTTCCTGTGTCTCTTCTGATCCCCGCCTGAGTCTCTTCTGAGCCCCACCTGATCCCCTCCTGAGTCCCTTCTGATCCCCTCCTGAGTCGCTAATAAAGCAAATTTCATTTTGAATTATTGTTGCCACACCGTGGCACTCTGCAGCCTCGAATTCGATGCGATTCCACGCCATGCAATGCGGTGCGATGCGAAGGCGGCACTTGGACACACATACATAGTTGGTCCATCGGTCTGTCTGTCCCTCGGTCGACCCACGGCAGACCTTAATCCTGCACTGCTCGGCCAGTGAGTGCCAAAGGTGTTAATGGTCGCCGCGCTCTCGGCCAACTCTTGTGGCATGTGCCCCTAAGTAGAATTTAAGACCAGCGTCAGATCGTCGGATCGTGGTGGCTGCCGCCGGTCCTGGTCCTGGAGATGGTGATGGCGATGGTGCTGAAGGTGCTGTGCGGCTGCCCTCCGGAGCGATTCGCCACGAGATATAATTCATTTATCTGGATCTGTGGCGTGGTCCGCGTTGCGTTTAAAATATGACGATCGCAATAATTTAGGGATTTCAATGATATACGTCACGGCAGTAGGCAGTCGGCCCCCCTTCGCCCCGGTCCACCTCCGCTTCCACGGAGAGTCGTTGGACATGTCCTAGGTGTGAGCTCAAAGACAGCGGTGTCGAGGGCGCGATCTTCCAAGGGGAAAGAGGGGACGAAGATGTCACCCCGGTGGAGAGAATCAAGAGAATGAAGCCAGGATCAAGTCAGTCAGAGGTTTCGTCAGTCCAAGCGATGGAGTGCAAGTGCCGGAAGAATGTGCCTCTGGAATGTCCCACCAGACAATGAAGGATTCTCTTCTGGAGCAACTCCACAACTCTCCGTGATCCACATCACAAATCGCTATTCATTTAAGTTGAACGAACCGGACAAACACGAGTGGATTCCACGATGTCAACTTGATCACCGAATCCAGTCGGCCGTCCACCCACGGCAGAGTTTCTTCTTCTCTTCGTCAAGGTCTCCTTCTAACCGTCCTCAACTCCTCCTCACCCTCACCAACGTCTCACCCTTCTCCTCACACTCACCCTCCTCCTCACACTCACCCTCATCTTCGTCCCATCATCGTCTCCTCACCCCTCTTGAATTCTAATTGTGCGTGTTTTCATATTTCATTTAAACAAATTGTATTCATAAAAGCTGCTGACCATTAAAATGTTCGCGGACGCGTTCTCCCCATGTCCACGTCCACATCCATGTCCATATTCATGTCCATGTCCAAGTTCCCTCCGAGGAGTGGTCGTTGGTTAGCAGAGCGTCATCGTCCATGGTGCGAGTGGGCGCTGCGAGTGCGTCGTGGTGCATGCGGTGGCTAAATTTATGTTAAGGAGCTGCGGAACACAGAGTTCCGACATCGACTTCGACATCGATTCGCAGTCGGACTGGACTCAACTCGGATCTGTTCGACTGGAGTCGTCTCGACTGAATTCGACTGGAGTCGTCTCGACTGAAGTCGGCTGGATCGTCTCGCCGAATTCAACTGGAGTCGACTCACCTGGACCCAGCGACTCCCTCGCCAGCCATTTGAATCCGCAGAACTCGCCTCGACACGCATTCGCATTTGCATAAAAGTGTTGCCAAGTGTTTGTCCAACCTGGCCTCGTCCTGGCCTGACCGAAGTCGAGTCGCCGCCCCGCCTGGGCCGTGATGAAGATGGACATGTTGTGGCTGCTGGAGTTGAGTGGAGTCCGCGCTGCGTCCAACGGTGGAACGAGAGGGTACTTGTTGTTGCTGTTGCTGTTCCACTGTCGACGCCCCGCAAACATTTGTTTCAACACGGATGCGCAAATGAGATTACATGGTGCGATATTCCACCGGTCGGTCCGGCGCCCCGCGCTCATGTTCGCTCCACTGGAGGCATGTCGCTTGCCCCATGTCCACTGTCCGCTGTCCATGGTTCAGTTTCCACTGTCCACCATCCGCTGTCCACCGTCTGCTGTCCACCGTGTGCGATGTTCGATGGCCGATGACCGCGATGCAATGGGCTCCGTGTGCGTCGTCGATGCAGATGAGTTGCGAGTCGTCGATGCGGCGGCCGATGCGTCCTGCATTTTAATTAATTATTTCGGTCGCGTCCGTGTTCGACCTGCAGTCGAACGGAGTTCGTTTTGGGGGACAAGAGAGAGAGAGAGAGAGAGAGGGAGAGGGAGGGGGATGCATGAGGAACCGATGTGTTCCAATCGGTTTTAAAGCGGTCCAGCGGGGCGACCTTCGACGAGGCGCGGGACGAAACGTTGCCGACTTCGATGCGTCGTCCATTCGAAGAGACTCCGGGAGCCACTTCCGCATTTGGCCAGGGGGCGGTGCAGAGAGAGGGAGGATAAGAGAGGAGGTAGGGCCGAGTGGTTCTCGCCAGATCGACGGACGGACGAATGGTTTCCCATGCAGCGATGGCGACACCATCGACACCAACGACGACGACGACGACTGCGGACGCTGCTCTGCATTTGGATTAATTTTAATTAACGCGCCGAACAGCGACGACACGACAGCAACAACTGTGACAATTGCAGCCGGCCTTCGTTCGTTGGTTGGGGTGGAAAAGGGGGACCGAAGTGAGGGGGAAGGGAGGGGGGAATGTGCGCAACACGCGGCGAGGTGTTAATTGGCGAAATTTCCATGTTCGCTGCGAGTGTTGTCAACACGTTTTGCTTTATCAACCGCTTTTGGGTGGCGGCAGCGTCTGTCGACCGAACCGCGACCTCCCCGATGCTGTTGCTGCCGCTGCTGCGGAGGGTTCTGGCATTTTAATGAGGCGATCGTTGGGTTTTTTTTTTCGGATCCCGTCCCCTTCTCACGCTGCTCCAATTAGCCGCCCATCAAAGGGCGATTAGAATTCGCGGCCCCGGGGCGCGCGTCACGCGTCGCGATCGGCACGAAATGGAGCGCTTTCGCGGCGAATCGATCACTGCCGCCGACACGCGCCGCGATCCCCGCCGCTCCGTTGCCCCGCGCTCTGCTCCGTCGTCCCCGGTCTGTCGACGCTGCGCATGCGTCAGGCGAGGTGTTGCCAACCACGTCGAAGCCAAATGTTTGCAAAACTCCGACTCGGCGCACTCGAAACGATCGCTTTGGCGAAAATCGCTTCTCTTTGTTGTTGTTATTGTTGTTGTTGCTATTGTTTGGGGCATTGTTGTTGTTGTTACAGTGTTGTTGTTGTTATAGTGTTTTTGTTGTTGTAATTTTTCAAATTCCATAAACATTTTGTTGTAATCGATCATGCGAGCCGAGCATTCAATCATCTTCCGACCGATGAAGAATGGAAATGTCCGAAGGTGAAGACATCTCGGCGGCAACAACAACAATAACAACAACAGAAAACACTTCTCGCTTGAGGAAAAGAAATCATGATGATCAACCGATACAACAACAATAACAAAGAAAAAATACAACAATAACAACAACAACAACAGGTAACAACAGTCAATCGAAATCGAAAGACACGAGATCAACTGCAGAAATGATGAAGACGTCGAGAAGAACGAATTGAGGAAGAGAATGGGAGGGAAAGAGTGTGGGAAAGAGAGAGGAGAAGAAGGAAGGAGGAGGAGGAAAGAAGAAGGCGGAGGGAGGGTGATGGGAAAGTGTGGCCCTTGGTGTGGATGCAGCGATCGCTTATGAAAATATTTAACAAGTGTTTGAATGATTTTGAAAAATGATGTTCTTCGCACATTAATTGCGACTGCAGGCGCACCGTGGAGCAAATCGGTTAAATCGAGAGGCGATCAGTGAAAGAAGAAAGAGGAGAGAAATGAGAAAGAATATAAAATGAGAATCTTTTCACAGAGGATGAAGCGAAGCGAGGTTCGGCAGTCAACATTTTTTTCACATCCTCTTTTCGACTCGCTTCCGTTGATGCGAGTGGCGTTTCGTCCCACTGTACTTAGAGTCCTTTGGCTGCACACGATCAGTCATACATCTCAATCTCGACCCGAATGAAGGAGTATCTCGCAGTTACAACTAAATAAATATGCAGATCCAGCCGATACGAGCGGACGACGTGCTTCCGCGGCCGTGAACACGTCCCGGCCACGAAAATATTCCATCATTCATAATTCAGCGGCGACCGTGTGCATCGACATTTGCCCCACCCCTGTCCACCCCCCGCCCCCTTCTCAACTCCCCAACTCCGATCGCTGTTCATCGATACACGTATCCATTCCACAGATATCCATTCCGTTTAACAATCCAATAATAAAGATACAACGCATCGCATGCGAGTCGAGATCTGTTGAATTTGACAACCGAACATTTTGATTGCCTGCATCTGTGTCGAGTCGACTCGAGTCGAGCATCTCCCAGGTACAAGTTCTCTTGTATCCGTATCCGTATCTGTATCTCGGCTCTGTATCGCTGTCTGCATCTGGACCTGAGTCCGAGGCTGGACAGACAGACAGACAGAGGGACAGACGGAGGCAGCGGTGTGATCATTATTAATGATGACGACGACGATTTGTTGATGTTTTCATAAGATTGAATAAATAGCCACGTTTAGAGCGCGGCCCTCGACGTCGCTCCGAGACCCAGAGACTCAGACCCTGGCCAAGACCGAGTCGATCGAGGAACCCGCTGAGGAATCCACGGACTCGCTTGGATCGCTCGCAAACACTTCAGCGTGGAGCGCAATCGACGAGTACAAACACAACAAGTGCACAAGAGCCAGATACAATTCTGCGCAATCCGAGGGATACAAACCTATCCAAGCGTATGTCCTGTCCGTCCCGCGCCCGCCCTTCAAGACAGCTGGGTGCCCGGTCACGCGATGACCGCGGTCGCGGCCGAGAGATCGTGGAGCGCGATTGTCTGATTCACAAATTGATTCACAAACTCATTGTTGATGCGAGTCAATGAGACAACATCGCCGTGTTGTATCTCACAGATACGCAATCTTCTCGTTCTACCTCGATCACGTCTGTCTGTCTGTCTGACTGTCGTCTGTCCGTACATGGGTGCGTGAGTGTATCCACTTGTCTGCATATGTGTGTGTGTGCTTACCTTTCAGGAGCACTGCAGGAAATCTCCACATAATCGTGGCTTATAATTCAATTAATAACGCATAAATTGCCGGGCACCGTGGCCACGTGGCGAGGAGAACCGCGTTTACCCGATCCCATCCTGAACCCATTCTGAATCAAAACCCGGACCAGTCCCGGTCGCTTCCCGTCCCGAACCCGGCATGACTTGCACATCGCTCCTGATGAGTCGTCGAAAGCCACCTCTCACTGCCTTCGAGCCTCGCTGACGCACTGTCTGGCAGGTTGGCAGCTCTTCCACCGTGCGTCCCTCCTCCCCTCGTCCCCTCCTCTCACCGGAAAACGCCCCATGAACGGATCGGATCCATCATTTCAACGACAGAAACAAGTCGATGGAATCTCCTGGTGTACGAGGAGACTAAGGAGGATGGGATTTTGAAACCATCTCCATTCAATTTCCAAGCGAAACACGAGGTGGGAGGAAATCGTGCTATATATAATACTCAATAATTTATCTATATTATTCATCCCAGTTCCTACTTCCATCCAGCAGAGAGAAATGCAAAAACAATCGAAACTTTTGCTGCATTTTCTACTGTTTAGAAAAAATTTAAAGAAAATTATTGAAAAATAAAAGAAATACTGAATTTTATCACATAATAATTTATTTATTTTCTGTTAGTTTAAAATGTTTTATTTTTTTATTTATTCTTTTAATTTTTTTTAATTTTCCTTTTTGTCTTTTGTGTTTTTCCGGTTTTGTTTTCATTTTGTATTTGCTTGACTTGTATCAATTAATCGATTTATCAATCTGAATGCTATTTACAGAGGTACCTTTAGTTGATTACTTGGAGAATGTGTCTAATGCTGGTCTTAAACTAGTCTTAAGTGGGCGGGAGAAGGGCCGGCGACCGGGGGGGCCGGATCTTCTCAGAGTTAACTACTGGTTCGTGGCTTTAGAATCGTACTTCGAGATATTTACAGTGCTTCACTACAGCTCGTGGTTGTGTGTGTGTTGGTTTTGGGGGGAAGTGGGTGGAGTGGACTGAGATTGGGGCGTCTGCACTTGGCATAAACAATAACAACTTAGCTGCACTTAGGCTCTAAAACTATCATAAATTGAATTAACTAGGGGATGTGTGGAATGCGTCTTCGCGGGTTCGTTTGTTTCACTAAACTAAAGGTAGGCTTAAGCTAGCGCTTAAGGAAGGAATCTTCTCTTAAGGAATAATTTACAGTGGAGCTCGTGGCCTCGTTCCAAGGGCGTGCTTTGAGCAGCTTCCTTCCATTGGTTGGGGGCGGGGCTGAAGTCGATCGGGAGCTCGGTTGGTCTGGGCCTGGGTCTGGGTCAGGACTCGACGAGGGCGCCCCGATGCTCTCGGGCTGGAAACGCCGCCGGGCTCCATAGGAATAGCGACCGTTCTGGGCGTAATACTGCAGCAGCGAAGGCGACTCTACTGCTGTCTCTCGTTCTCTTATCTCTCTCTCTTCATCTCTCTCTCTCTCTTACTTTATCTCTATCCCTGTTGGTTGTTGAACGAATGCCAACTGGACGTCATTGTTTCGCTTTAAAAATAATTAACAAGGATCGCGTGGCGCCTCCGAACGCGTCTCTTCGAGCTCATGGAATTTTGACTAGGATCGAACGATCTGTGACCGCCGGGGAGGCGTGGCCGCCGCGCCCTCCGCCTCCGGCTCTTCTAGTGGCGCTGACCGTTTTCTAGTCACACCTCGCTCTGCATGCAGTGTACGCTGGAGTCCTGCGACATCTCGTCCATGGAGGATTCTGCAAAGAGGGATGACGTTTATCATTATTTGAGTCTGGAATTAATTATCAAGAAGGTGACAAAGGGAGGGTGGGGAGTGTGGGAGGCGAGGAAGGGATTATTTGGCAAGGCTGGACAATGCTGGACAATTACCTAGTTGCCCCAAGGTTGGGACCAGGCTGTACTGGCACCCACCGCCGGCTTAGACGATTGCGATCGATTCTCGGCGAACGAGACTCAGAACCGTTCAAGTCATGTCCAGCCATCTGTTCGTCTGTCTGTTGTCCGGGCCATAGAATTAGAATGGGAAGAAAGAGAATTGCATTGAAAATTTGACGCAAACGAACTCAATTCCTCGCCTCGCCCACTTGTCTCTGCCACTTCTACAATGTGGTTTTAAACCCTTGTTCTCTTCGATTTATTCATGTCGGACGGACATCTTTGTGGACCATGGACCTGACTAGAAACTCTTGAACTCTCTTCAAGGATTAATTTCGAGACGCTAAAAGACTTTTGTAGAAGCTTCCTTTCCCTACATATAGTTGGTCATCTCTCGTTCAGTGGACTCTCAACGCCCCAGGATGAGCCGTGAGTGGAAACTCATGTACTCATGCACAACCCCATGTGCCCCGCCCCTCAGAAGCCCCCTGGTGCCCGGAGGCAGTACCTACCGTGCGCTGGGTACAGCCCGGACTTGCTTCCGTTCAGCTGCATCGGGTTCGCCGGGTTGTTCTGGAACGAGTACGTGAGCTGCAGGTTGATGTGGCGGGCGAACGAGCTTCCCTCGGGTTCACGCACTGCAATCAGAAATATGTTGAAGAAGGGGGCGATTTATTAACACAGCTCACATAGAGTGGGGAGGGGGGCGTGGCCAAATGGGCGCAATGCAAACTAATCTCCTACAGGGTGGCTACGGGTTGTCTACTCGCTAGGTCAACTACTTACTTTTGTTCTTACCGGCGTGAATGTGTTTTTTCTGGCGCGCCCTCGAGTTCTGGAACCAGACCTGCGTCACCCGCTTGCTCAGCCCCGTCACGGAGGCGATGCGCTCGAGATCCTGCCCGTCCGGGTTGCTGTCGATCTGGAAGTTCGCCTGCAGCACCTGCAGCTGCTCCTCGGTGAAGGTGGTGCGGACGCGTTTCGTCTTGCTCTTGTGGTAGCCGTCGCCGTCGCAGCCCTCTGGAATAAAACAGAACGTCGAATAGAATTAGAATGGGTTCCACTCAAGGTCGTTGTGGCTGACTGTCGACTCCATCGTTCCCCAAGCGCCAAGTTGTCAAACCCGAGACCCAGGACCCTTCACGATGCAGGGGGTCGGTCGGTAACTACCGTAACAAGCAGCTTCCAGTTCGACACGTTCCGCATGTCGGCCCCATCCGTAGGTGGTCGCCCCACCACACACACACACACAGACACACACTCACACGCATACTTTTGGACTTTTTGATCTCCTAAGACCCGGCAGCATGCGGAATGAGCTGGCGGCGTCAAATGCCACAAGCTGAAAGGCATGACCAAAGTTTGAAGAGCATGCAGTCGAGTGAGTGTGAGGAGTCCATGTGTGTGAGTTTGGGTGTGAGTCCATGTGTGTGTTGTGAAGCTGTTGGAGAGTTGGAGCCGACTCCGGTCCACTGGTGTCTCTCATGCGTGCGTCGACATGACACGGATGTGACACGGTTGTTCCGCCGTCGGCTGTTGGTTCTCGGCCCTCGGTCTTCGGTTGTCGGTTGTCGTCTGTCGGCCGCCACCGCAGCCGGCGTCGCTATTTGAACGTGGCCAACATGTCGGAGCACGTCGCGCCACTCGTTCAACACTCGCCACTGCCGAGGACGAGGCCCAGCTCCGCGTCCCTCGCCCCTCGTCGAGTACACCGATTACCCCGATCTGTCCCCTCATCCCTCGCCATGTCGTTCGTTGTGGTCACCGGGAGCGTTTCGCTTCGCTTCGTATCGTTTCGTCAACGACAACGACGACGACGACGACTTACCGTCACTCGATGTGGTGCCCCCCTCGACCGTCTCCAGGTAGTGGGCCTTGCACAGCACCCGGTCCTCCATGAGGGCGAACTGCTCCCCGGTGGACAGTTGCCGGCCGCACTGGTCGCAGGCGAAGCAGGCCAGGTGGAAGACGAGATCACGGGCTCGCCGCACCCAATCGGAGGCGGAAATTCCACGGCAGCACTTCGAGCACTTGGCGCCAAAATTCCTGCAACAAGAGAAAATGCAAAATATTACTCGATGGTCTGTGACGAATGGGCGAAGAGACAGGGTGAGACAAGTGGTGGGGGCGGAAGGAGTCGGGGGGAGGGTGTGGCTGAAAGTCATGTCGACGCATTGCAAGTGCGCCTAAGCCAACGACAACACTCGAGGCCGGAAGCGGTTTCTGTGTCAAACCCCGGCGGACGGACCCTCGCCGTGAGTTGCATTTCACGGAGCCCTCGCTTCGATCGGATCGGGAAGTGCAAGTAATCCGCCGCCTGCCGCCGACACCTCGCCGTCATCGGACACGGATGGCTCTATCGTCGTCGTCGTCGTTATCGTTGTCGTCGTTGTTGCTCTTACTTAAAATTCTCAGCCCGAAAGGTAAACATTTCCAACACTTCCACGCAGTTCCCGATGTTTTTCTAGCCATCGTCATCATCATCACCATCGCCATCGGGTTCACGTCCACATCCACATCGAGGTCCAGGTCCAGTTGAGTCGGCTGGAGACGAATCGAATCGGGCGGAGTGTTTGTGTTTGTTTCTCTTGGGGACAGCAGCTCATTAAAGTCCCAACTCATGCCCCATCTCGCGGACCAACGAAAACACACCGGAGCCGGAGGAAAACATTCCGAACGGAAAGTTGCAACTTGCAGCAACTCACTCTGTTTATCTGATTCCTCGACGACGACGATGTTGTTATTGTTGTTTGGTTCTTCAGTGATGACTGTTGTTGGTGTTAATATTATTGTTGTTATTGTTGTCATTGCTGTTGTTATTGTTGTCGTTTCTGTTGTTGTTATTGCTCTGCAATATTGTTCGTTGTAATTGAGTTTTTAATTTTTCATCTCACTCGAAAATATTTCGTTCGATTTCCCCATTTGGACTCCTCGGACTCGATGTTTGGGTTTCGGATTAAATTGTTGTATCAAGAAATGACACTTTCAGAGACGAGTGCGGGGCGTTCGCTCCGGACTCCGGACTCCGGCATCGCCTGCAGGTGTCGCGGCGAGTGTGGGAAAATATTGGGCGAGCACCTGAATACACAGACACACTCACAAAAATTGGAGCACATCCGGCGATGGCGGTTGGGGCTTCGGAGTTTGAATTGATTAAAGATGGGGAGCGAGTGCTCTCTTCGACCTTTGACACCCCACAGAAGTCTCACAGTGGGCATCGAGGTCTCTCGGTGCCGATTCAATGCGAAAGGCGTGTCCGATGATGACGTTTGCGATCCAAATTTCGCCTTCGATTTCGTGTTCGCACCGCTCTCGTTACCGGTAATTTACGGCGCCTCCAGTGCTTCGGGGATTCACGTTTAAAATATCATTAAAGTGAACGATTTACGTACGATCGGCAGCTGGGCGTCGTCGTGTTGGTTTTTGTAGCCAACGATAATAATAAAATTACGCCGGGTGGAATTTCAATTGGCGTATTCAACAGGCGAATGATTGAATTTTTATTTCACCGGCTTTCGAGAGATAATCGGTAGGAGAAATAGACAAAGACTCGGTCCAAATGGTGGACGATTTCGGTCTAAACTGCATTTAAAATGGACTTGGACTTGAGGGATTTCAGACTGGGATTGGGATTTGATATGATGGTTTGTGATGGAACTATGATGGATTGACGTGAAGGGTTAACTTACTTGCCGTAGTCTGCCTTGCAGTAGACCTGCCGCTCCCTGATGAAGCACGACTGCTGCCGGTCGAGTGGACAGAGGCAGATGCAGCATCGCAGGCAGGTTGCGTGCCAGGAGCAGCCGCCGACCTCGAGAAAGAATCGGTCCGAGATCGGCTCCCCGCACGCTGCGCACGAACGCAGCTCAGTCTAGAAGAGAAAGAGAGAGAGAGAGAGAGAAACAACAACAGATTAGAGCAGTGTTAATGGAGATGTGGTTAGCGAATTGAAAACTCTGGTTTAAACAAACAACAGTTATAGATGTATGTATATGTAAATGGGGATAGAAATGAAACATTCGTTTCGTTTCAAGTCGCCGGCGAGATCGAATGGTCGAAGATATATTGGTCAAAATGGAATTCGTATTAATGTTATTGCCATTTGTTTTGTTGTTGTTATTATTGTTGTTGTTGTTGTTGTTGCTACTATTGTTTTTGTTGGTAGTGGCGACAAAAATATACTTCACTATCGACATCTATTCGACATTCAAAGCGCCGCGACTTCTGTTGCTCTTAAGACCCTTTCGAAAAGTTCATAAATTTCAAACTTGTATGCTAATTGCAACCGCAAAAAACAATAACAATAATACCAATAACAACGATAGCAACACCAACAATACCAATATTATGAACAACAACAATAGCAACAGCAACTTTGTATGTTTTTGTTTCAAGCAGAGAACGAACGACTTCAAATAATTTATAATAAAATTAATACGCGCGCTTATAAATATTCAGCCAATATTCAGAGAATGATCGCTGCTTTAAAAGGCTTTTAAGTCGCTTATTTACGATGCTTCGATGCTGGCTCCTGCCAGCGAGAAACGATCGACCCCAACGCCCCACGTCTCGCCCCCCATCCTCCCCCTCCAAAATGAAGTCCACGGCGTGTTTTTGTTTTGTTGTTTCGATTTTTCGGCATTGGTAAGAGACTGAGATTCGAAGTCGAAAACAAATTCCGAATCGCCGCGGCCAAAGGTGTCGGGGTGACAGCAATATTTCACCGTCTTAATGCAACCAAAATGGCGGCACTACCATTCCCCCCCATCCCTTCCCCCTCATGCACACCATCGATGGTCCCACCAAACTCGAAGGACTCGAGGACTCGTCGTCGTCCATTGGGGTCACCGGGGGGGGGGGGAGCGACGAACGGCCATTTGCAAGGGAGGCAGCTGAAGTCGATGCAACGACGAACCCCGCCCTCGTCCTCCAGCCCCTCCCCTCGTCGTGGCGACCCCTCCCGATGTCCTCGTGACACGTTTTTGTCACGTTAAACGAAAGTGACAGCGCGCCAATCTCGTTCGCCTTTTGTTTTTGTGGTTGCGGCTGCTGTCGTTGGTGCTGCGTCTGCGGCTGCCGTTCATGTTGTTGTTGTTGCTCCTGTTGTCATTGCCGCTTTGTATTTGTTTTGTACTTGCCCCCAGACACACACACACACACACAAACACAGACGAACTCAGACAACGATGGCACACAACAAATGAGGGTCCCGGCAACAACAAGAAGAACAACAACAACATTGCACGGCGGATGACACGAACACGCAGTTAACGGCAATTGCACAGGACTCGGGTCGGCTCGGTTCGGGTCGGTTCGACTCAACTCCACTCGACTCGTTTCTGATGGCCGCCATTTGAGGGTTCGTGTGCGGCTCGGCTCGGCCCGGCTTCGACTGGGATTCGATTTGTGCGCGCTCTGCCTGCCTCCCTCCCTCCTTCCATCATTGCCTCCATCCACCCCTCCAGCCCTTCGTCTATCCATCGGCGATCACTCCCTGGGCGCGTTTAATATTTCCCTTGTACTTATTTATTACCTCCGTCGTTGGTGCCCCTGGTCTTGTGGTTGTTATCGATGTTGTTATTGTTGTGCTGATTGTGGTACCAGTTGTTGTTGTGATTGTATGGTACTACTTGTTATTGTTGTTGTGACGTTGGTACTGGTAGTAGTAGTTGTTGTTGTTGGTTTATTATTGCCGGCAGACGCAAAATAATGCAATAAATAATTTTGACATTTCTTGCGAGCGCATGAGACCGTGACTTTTGCCGTATTGTTCGCCCCAGTGCGTCCATGCGTGTGTCTGTCCGCCTGTCTGTGTGTGAATTCGTGTGTTGGTGTGCGAGTGTCTGCCTAATTGAATAACCAACCATTTTGTCTGTCGCGTCCTGAATGCCAGCGAGTGTGAGTGAATGTCTTCCTGTCGTCCTGTCTGTTGCGTGTTAACACGACCGATTTGTTTGCAACCAGGGACAGGGACATGGACAAGGGCGACGATGAGGATGAGGATGAGGGAAGGTGAGCGATACGAAAATGGGGGAATTAGAGTTGTTGTTGTTATTATTATTCTTACGGCCCATACTTGGGTTGCGGTTGTTGCAGCCATGGAGCCAAATAGCGAAAGTCGAGTCCGATTCGATCTCATATTAAATCTATTCGCTTGATATGGCATAGTATATTTCTGGGCAACCGCCATCTTTACTTTTTCCTGCATTGTTTGCCATTTCGTGAGATATTGACTTATCACCTCCACCTCTCACCCCCTCCTCCTGCAGCCTCCACAAACTGCCATTTGTCACTCTCCACTTGGCGGGATCTTAGAACGACTCGCCTTTGATGTAGCGCCGGTTGTTTACTCGATTTCGCTGTTGTTGTTTGAATTCTCCAACCGACAGCCGACTGTTGAAACAACACTTACAAAAACAATATAGCAGCATCAACAACAACATCCACAACACCAATTGTAAACAACAATTTGTCACTGAAGTCAACAAGTCGTGTCGCCAACAGAAGGTGATTTTTAACGAACAACGGGGTGGGTGGAGGAGGCGAAACGGAACCTCCCCTGGGGGGGTTGGTGGGTGGTTCGAGCTCCCCGAGGGATCGGTGGATTGATTGACCTGACCATCGACTGAAAGAAACCGCACTCCCAAATCACTTTTGTACAGAAATTCAACTCAGAGTTGGAAGCTTTTGAGTTCTTCCCCCAAGTCGCACAAGTCTTCGTCGTTCGACACTCGATCCGAAGACGTCAATAAAACTATTCCGATCGGATGCGAAACAGCTGTGTAGAGGGGAACGGCGTGGGGAGAGTGAGAAGTTTGCACCTTGCGTTGCTGAGCAAATAAACAAGGTGCGAGAGGCGACAATAAAACCGAAGAATGAGAATAAAGAGTCGGTCGGTAGATCGTCGTGGCCCTGGGGGCAATAAATTTGACAAGTTGCTCATAAAGTCTTTAGCACTTCTTCTCGGAAGAAGAATGGCCCAAACGGATCGAACGGGCCGTGGCTGGATCTGCTGAGCCCGGGGTCTGGACCTGGACCTGGGCTGTAAAACCACTCGCATTCCCCCGTCAGCAGATCTGGCGGCTGAGACAACAGACGGCGAGACTCGGGGAGGCTTAAACAATATCGCAGCAATAAAAAGTCGCCGAGGAGCCGCCGTCTGCAGCAGCCGGGCGCCGAATGTGTGAATTTTCGAGATGATGCATCGCCCTTGGAGGCTCGTCGGAATCTCGAAATCAGAGTTCGATATTCCCCGTGATAAAAACTCCCGCGATGACGACTCACACCTCCATCGAATCCCATTCCCACTCGTCCTCGTCGAAGGTAGAATTGGTAGAAGAAGACTCGCAGACCCCAGGGAGAAGAAATCGTCGTGGGCTTCCCTCACCAACCGAACTCATCTCTAACCCCAGGCTAAAGGAAGGTCCCGAGAATGTCCGCGTCATCGCCGTTGAGACCAGAACAGAAGCCGTGACTCCCTGCCCATTGATCTGCTTAGACTCAGACGAACGTGATCTTCACTTTTCACGGATGGCGCGGAATGTCCACGTCATGGCCGTCTGTCCGTCCGTCCGTCCGTCTCCGCTCGAGATGGCTCGATGGACCAATCAGGGCGACATCTCGCGGGTCCGAAATGAAAACATTGTCGCGACAAATGTCAGAAATGTTTTCGGCCCGTCATGGCGAATGAGTTAAAAATAATAAATATAAAAAACCCAGCCGATTTAAAGCGATTACAGAAAATGTCAGAAATAATAATAATAAAACACACACAATACGACAAATACAACTATATGAGATATGTATGTATAGGAAAATAAAGCAACACCGTGAGAATGCTGCGGGCGCAAAGTTTCGTTTTCGGATTTGAGAAACACTGTTGTTTCTGTACCGTCCGTCGGGCTCGAAATGGTCGACACCTGTAGATCGATGCCTGGAAAAAAATAAGTCCAAGAAGAGACCACGAAGGATTCATTCAATTTCGTTCATGATCGAGCATTCACTATGTCTCTCAAGGAGAATCATTGGAGTAGATCGAACAATGGATTCCCGTCGGCTAGATGATGCTGGGTGATGGCGGCTGCAAAAAGCATCCCCCACTCACGGCGACTGCTTTCTACGGTACCTCCGGTGGACTTCTACGCACTCGTGACGCGTTCATGGGAAGCCGGGGCCGGAGCCAGGGTTTGTTTGACTCACATCACAATCGCACTTGTTGTGATTTTCATTGACACGCATTCGATTGAAGCGTTTGGCGCTCATTGTTTTCCCTCCGCCTCCGGCCCCACCGACCGCTGACACCAGGGCGACCTTTGTTGAATGGAATTAAGACGTCAACCGAGTGGGTAAACAGACCTTTGTCTTCTCCTCTCCACCTCCTCCCCCACCCATCGCTCTGTCCACCCGGCTGCTCTTGGTCCAGCACCCCGTGGCCCCGTTGATTGTGCGCCGAGCCAAGTGCGGCGACAACATGGCGACTGGCGCCATTTTCATGTGTTTATTTTGATGGCGACTCGTCGTCGTCGTCATCGTCGTTGCTCGCGCTCGCCTTTCGCAATTACATACAATAAATAAGATAAAATGAAATACAATAAATAGATAGAGTGAGGCAAAATAGAACGGACTCGTATTTATTTTCGATTTCAATTCATCTGTCGCATTGCATTAATTATGATTTGTTAAAAACCCAAATATTTGCACTCGAGCTCAACTCCTCCAGCCCACTCGGACGAGGCGCTGGAGGCGTGAACTCGACGCTCGGTGGGCGTTCGATTGGCTGATTCGACTGGTCGGTCGGTGGGTTCGGTGACAACCGATGGTCAGAGAGAAAAAAGTCATCTGTTGGCAATGCTTGTCGGAATTGAGAAAATATACAAAATATTTTCTCTCCATTGGGTTTTCTCACCACCCCCCTCCCAGACCGGAAGAGGTCTGTTGGAAGATAGAAATGGCTGCGTCCGCGATCTCGTCGAGACCGGTTGACGTACGGCGCCTTCCAAACGACAATAAATTTCAACTTGGCGAACCCATAACATTCGCAATCCAACATTTGTCCATATTATTTTGCCATAAAAATGCAAAGTTTACAATTTCTGGAGCCAAACAAAACAGTTCGCCAACAAAATGGCGAAATTTATGCGCATCTCGTTAACTGTGCTGCGCGCGAATAATTAAAAAGCTCGGGGGATGGAGAGTCGAGGGGTCCCAGTTCGGCCCACGAGCAGCCTGACGGAGATAAAAACTCAACAAGCTGTCAACCAAAGTCCTCGGCGAAGAAATAACATCATATAGTATCGTATAACATGCTATAATAAAGTATAATATAGTATATTATGATATCGTATAATATAGTATAATATAATACCGTATAATATAGTATAATGACGTATAATGTAGTATCATATGGAGATGAGAGAAATAGAACAAAACGCGAGACGGCGCCGACTGCTAAGCCAAATAAAAAAATTCCACAGAAGTTGGAAAAACGAGAACCTGGTTGGAAAAGCCTCCAAACTCCATGAGGAATTCGGAGCTCGACACTCGGCCCTTTGAAATATAATCCCGGCCATGTATATGCAAATCAGAGCTGCCACCTGTTTACGAAATTCGGCGGAGCAGTCGATCGATCGGGCCGAAACCATTAACGGTGGATTTCAACGTATCGACGCGATAATCTCGGTGGGAAAACGTGAGAACAAAGCGCGGTCCACGATGAAAGTCTCCCCAAGTGCTTCCGCGGGCCAAAGGGGACTTTCAGAAGAAGGAGACCCCAAGAGAGAGAGAGAGAGAAAGTGAGAGAATGAGAGTGAGAGATGCTGACTTACAAAGTCGTGTTTGCCAACAACTGCCGCGCACACAACAGCTTTACGAGATCGTCAAGGAGTCGGAGCCGCCGTCGGAATCGGATCGAATCGAATCGTATCGGAGTGGAAGACGAAACCGATGGAGATCGAGTTCGAGTTGAAGTGTTCACGTGTTTTATTGATCGCCGGCCATAACTTGTCAACCAAATGCGCTCCGCACAGTGGTCGCAGCGCTGCCTTCTGTTCGCTGTTCCCAGTTCTCCGCTGTTGCCGTCCCGTCCGTCGCGTGAGCTGTAAATTATTCAAGAAATTGTTTCCAAGATCGCCTCTCTGGCCGTTTCTTGGTTCTTCTGCTCCACTTTGTTGTGTCTTCGTAGCTGTTTATCTTATCCGAAACATTAAAGCGAGCTGCGAGAACGCGTTAATAATTTACATTTTATTTAAATGTTAAGAAGCCGGTCGTGGACCGCGGCTGGGAAAGAGTCGTCGACGCTTTTATTTCGCTTTATTTCGTGCTCTCGTCGTTTGTTTGCTTCCTTCAGTCAGTCTTTTTCCCTCTCTTTGCCTTGCTTTCCTTTCCACGGCTTTCTTTGTAACAGTTTTCATTGGTGCCGATCGCGTTCCGACTCATATTCGAGTTTTCGAATATGCCAGATCTGTTTCTGCCTCCATCTCGGCCCCATTGAAAGTGACAGCACTGTCTTTGATTCGATAAAGATAAAATCGGTGCTTCCGTCTCTTCGGTCGAGTGCTTTGTTCGATTTTTCGAAGACATCTTCCTAATGGTTTGTTGACCAAATACCTTTGTTGCCCGAATCTCGATCGCTTCGAATCACTTTTAATACTCGAATTTCATGCATGATAATGCGATCTAATAAACTCGCCTATAAGTCGGACTTTTATCGAGGTAGTAGGTTTGGAGTTTTTGTTTGAAAACCGATTGACATCTTACTCCGAGGCTTCGAATGGCCAGATAACCGACTCTTTGAAAGGCCATTATAAAAGTGTTGGTATCATATTTGAAATCCCGTGTATTTCGTTCTAACTTATCAATTCTTTGAAAGTCGCGTGAATTTAGTTTTTATTTTCAATGTTTTAACATAAGATCTCGATCTAATTTTGAGACAAGTCAATGCTTCATCCCTTACTACTCCAGACTTTGTCATTCCATCCCTGACGACGCGACTCGTTTTGGAGTTTCGCACCCGCCTTCCGGTTCCTCAGCTGCTCTCACCGCCGTGTCCTTCGTCCGAATCGGAATAAAATGTCCGATGTCGATTAAGTTGACATTTCTATAGGAAGAGTTTATCTCGTTCCTGCCGTGGGTCGACCGCCCCATAAACTCCAACACTTAATTGCTCTCGAAATCACTTGTTGAAAGCATTAAACGCGTTACGCGCTGTCCGGGTCTGGGTCTCTGTCTCAGTCTCTCTGACTCTGAGACGCAGCCAGGTCCGATTCGACGAAGTCCGTGCCCGACGGACGACAGGGGGCGACCGGTTGTCGCGCTCCTTGGAGAAATGTCAAAAGTTCTCTGCGGTGTAAAATATTTTATACCCTCCCCCATCCGCCTCGCCCCTCCAACCCCTGCCCCACGGTCTGTTCTACTCTTCTAGACGAACGTCATAACATTTGCATAATTTTTTCGCGTTCTGGGCTCGTTTTCTACGCGGCTGCAATGTTTTCCGTTGTCGACTCCCTCTTTGTTGTTCTTGTTTTCTTCTTGTATGGAGTTGTTCCTGTTAATGTTGTTCTTGTTGTTAGTTGTTATTGTTGTTGTTGTGTCGCCGGCAGTTGATGTCGATGATGTCCTCGCCGATAAAAACGAATATGGCAGATAAATTCAGTGGAAACATGTTGCACACATTGACATTCATCGACAATTAAGTTTCTGCCGCATTTTTCGTTCCTTTCCGCTTCCCTTCGCCCCCCTCTTCCCATCATCCTCCTCAACGATTCAAACCGATCCACGCGGCGTCGGCAACATTTTTCAATTTTCGAACTTTATAGATTTCGCAAATTTCGCACTCACACAGGAAGAAGTGGGCCGGAAACGAGAGTGGATGCCATCAATTGCGGACACTCGTGTTTTTGCACGAAATTCCGGCACGACATTCGTCAAAGAACAAATTGTGAAGAACCATCGATCATTGTGTTTTCCCGGCATGCGATCGAACGAACATAATGATCTTTGACTACTCAATAAATTCTCGCCTAATCTGCTGCAATTTGTCATGGAATTGTTTCGCCGAATTTATTGCGGCTTTCGAGGGAAAAGTTTTTGGCAAAAGCTGACCCTGCCATAGTCGAAGTCGAAGCTGGGTCGATGGAACAATTTAACATAAATAACTAAATTACAATATCAATAACGCGACACACGCACACACTCGCACACAAAACGACACCATTTGAATAAAAACAATGCGGCAATTTCTGTTTTGTTGGAAATTAATTAATAAAACGTAAACCAACTCATAAATTAAATTATTCTCCGTGGCCTCAGCTGCGGGCCAGCGGAGGGCAGAGAGAGTTCGGAGGGGTCGGAATCGGAGTCCGCGACTGCGTCCAGGAGACCGCGGCAGAGGCCGGAGACCAGCGGAGCGACACCTCTTTTGTCCAAGTGTAACAATAAATCAAGATTCGATGTTTCTATTATTCCTTTTAATTCGAGTGTTGAAAGGCGCGCGCGTCTTTGAAATCTCCTCGCATTTGAATAACTTTCGACTTAACTCAATTTATGATAAACGCAGCGATTACATCAGATTAAAGGCTGCCTCCGCTCGCTCCGATCCGACCCGGCTCGAGGCGGTGCCGCTTCCCAGGGCGCTGAGCCGAAACCGAAACCGATGCCGATGGCGAAGACGCCAGCCAGCCAGACCCATGACGAATTCCGACCGGGCTGATGGAGCTGGCTGATTGGATGCCATGAGGGTTCCGTCGCATCTCATCTCATCGCTCCATGCACACGGGACCCACATCGCTCTGGCCTCCCCCTCCCTCCCCGCTTCACGCTCAATTGAGGACTCATTGAATTGTCGTAAAGACGTCGTCGGGCCGCTGCATCTTGCGCCGAGCCCGAGAAGCCTCCGAGATCCGAGCATCGTTCACACAAACGCCCCTTCTGCGGAACCCCTCGGCGGCCACTCGAGCCGAAGGAATCAATTTCCGAGACAATTGACACAGAGTGCTTTGTGTGTGTGTGTGTGTGTGTGTCGCCGCAGGGGGCGGGACGTGCGGCGAGCAGAAACCACCGGTCGGTGCCGGCTGCAAGCGGCGGCCAGCCGTCGCAACTCGATTGACCACGGCCGTCGTACCTCGGCTGACCACGACCACGAGTCTCGGTCTCAGACTCGAACTCGGATCCGTCTGCATTCCGATTGTCACCGGACCGCGGCCGATCGCCGGGCGTGACCACGTCCCGTTGCTTGGCCACGATCTTCGGATCGATCGCAGGCAGGTCCTTCGGAATCCCCTGAAATCCTTGTTAAGGGATTACAAGTGCATTCAACTGGCATTCAACAAGCCCCAAAATCGGCTTTGGTGTTAATTTCACATTCATTCGAGCTCCTCGAGCTGTTGAGCTGCAAACCCGCAAATCTGTCGAAATTGCCTCCGCTTTAGGACTCAGCTGAACTGAATTGGACCGGACCAAACGAGGGCCGGCGCTAGCTACCAAGAAGGAGGCCTGCGCTCGGGTATCGCTTCCTGCAAAACACATCCTCGCCATCCTGATTGATGGCTCGACGAGGACGAGGACGAGGATGAGAACGAGGACTGCGCCGTTCCGCATTGTTGGCTACATGGGTGTGATGACAATTGTCCTGTTCCCGCTCCTGCCGCTCGTGTTGTTGCCCTTGTTGCTGTCGCTCGACGAGAGGCACTCGAAATGCAGTTTCCATCCTCAATTCCATCCGAATTGAAGGATCGAAGGGGAAAACTAGCGTGAGAGAGAGCGTGAGAAGGAGTGAGGGAGAGAGTGCGAATACATTTTATTTGCGTCGAGCAAATTTCTTTATTTTATGACAAGCGTATTTGCTGCTGCAGCCCACCACCACCATCACCGGATAGATAGGCAGACAACCGAGAGACATACCAACAGACGGACGGACGGACGTACGGATGGATGGACAGACTGACAGAGGTACCGATGGACGGACGGACGGACACGGGGATGATTTGTGGCTGCGGCTTTGTTCCCGCCCGGGCTGTCAATTGCCGGTTTGTGTCTCCGGCCCTCTCGGGATCATTTGTTGCCCATCTAAGCATCCTTAAAGGCTCTTTTGCGGATTCCCGGCCGAGCGGCCTTTGTCCCCGAATTGCCTTTCGATTTCGACCCTCCAACCCCTCCCGACTCCCTCCAATTCCCTCCGACCCCTCGCGTTCGAGAGTCGCACTCGAGGCCCGAAGAAGATTATCACAATTGCCTGCGAAAAGTCATGCTGACTCTCAAGATGTTGTGATTTTTACACATTTCCTCGCGCCGTTGTTTGTTTGTCCGTTCGGCCTTAGTGTTTGCTGCTCTTGCCCTTCTTTGTCCCGAGGGCGCATGCGTAACTGGCCAACAAAGGTGCTGCTCGGGCCGGTCAATCGACGTCGCAAGTCAAGGTGGCCGCTGCTGCAGGCGACGGCCGTCGTCCGTCGTCCGAGGAGAACGAGGAGAACGAGGAGGAGGAGGCCACTAAGCTAATTAGGCATTCTTTGTGCGAGGCTGTGCAAGGATGTGGGTCGAGCGAGCATCTGGGACGTGGCTGCAGGACACGCGCCAGGACCCATTGTCTGACTCAGCCCAGCCGTTCACGCCAAGGCCAAGGTCGATGCCGGTCGTCAGCTCGCGCCCACTGCAGCTCCCTGATTTGGCGATCAATAAAAATTTCGCCGAATGCCAGGTGTCGGTGTGGAGAAATTCCCGAGTTTCGACTTGGAAGCTTCGGAACCCGAACCCGATCAAGACCCAATCGAGCTCATCGAATATTCATGCGGAGCTTTCCATAACTCACGATCCACTTTAGCGGCGAAACGCAAACTTGAACCCGGCTCGATCCGATCCGATTCGACTCGACCCGATCTGGTTCTGGGTTCGAAGTCTGCGCTTTGTTAATTGGTCTCCACTCGGCCGGTAATTAATGGCGGTGACTCGGAGTCCGGCTCGGGCGTGGGCGTTCTGACCACCTAAATTATCGTCCTCATCTGGCCATCATCATCATCGTTGTCGCCGGGCGTTTTATGGCAATAGGCGTGAAAATTTGTGTTTTCTTTTGGCCGGTGTTTATAAAACTCTGGCCATAAAGCAACTAATTATCGATCGCATTTGAATACCGTGCAACCAGATCGAGGCCCATTTTCGGAGGGGCTTCGGAAGCCGGGTCGCCGGGTCCACAGAAGCGTCTCCCTCCGCCTCCGACGAGCGCTCGAAATTCCGATCTCGGAGCCGCTGCTCGAAGATCGATGGATCGCGATGGAATGTGATCAGCTCCTCTATTTATCATCGCCCAGAGGCAGCTCGCTTTGATGATGATCTCAACCGCGAATCCACCGGCGATTCGTCGCCATCGGTGGACCCACCAGGAATTCATCGCCATCGGTGGATCCACCAGCGATCCATCGCCACCTTCAGAGAGAGAGAGGGATCCCACAGGCTTCTGCTCGAGGCCCCTCCGGGACGCATTCCTTCGGTGAGCGATTCGAGCTGCTCTGCGGAGGCCACGGAGTTGGCCTGGTGCCGAATTCCTCGACCGTTGGGTGAATCACCCGCCGACCGGGTCCCGGCCACAACCGTCAACACGTCGGCGAATCGGCAACGGCAACGGAGGCGAACAAAGCGGACCGCGCGCTCGACTCCAAGACGACTGCGACCAGACAGAGAAACAGCAACAGCCATTGTGTCGGCTCGGCCCAGATGTGGATTTCGCCCAAGTCATGCTCCGACGACGACGGCGGCGATGAAGACGAGGCCGCCTCCTCCGCTCCGAGGGACTCCGTGGGGCGTTGGAGCCGTCTTGTGGGTGGCGCAATTGCGCGCTCACCGGCCGGACGGAGGGGAGGGCGAGAGGGACGACGCGATCGCGGCGGAGCTGCGCAGCGGGAGGGCGCAGTGTTTAGGATTAATAATATCATCGTATAGGAAAATCGATTAAACGCACGAATTATCTTGCGATTCGGGCGTATGAGAGGCGAGAGCGAAGATGAGTCGGATCGGGAGGACGGGGAGGGCGTGGGGACGATGAATGTGATTCGAGGTATGTGGGTTTGAATGGAGTTGTGGAGCGGAATCTGCTTCATCACCATCAGCGAGCGTCGTATTCAATTTTGGACATGTTGCAGTTAATGGTTTTTCGAATGGAGTGCCCCGAATGCGGAGCAGCGGCGGGGAGCGGGAGGAGGGGAGACGATGCGATGAGGTGGCGGTGGCGGTGGGATCGCGTGTGGGATATCCCTGTCGGCGTCCCCCCGCCGTGAGCCGCAGCTCGCGCCTGTCAGAGCCCAACTCATCGCGCCGCGTCGCAACTCATCTCATCGCCACGGATCGCGTTCGGCGCGCGTCGGGGGCGACGCGTCGTCCCGGCCGACGCACGACGCATGTCGAACCCCCATCTGTCCGTCCGTCCGTCCGTCCGTCCGTCTGGATGCCGTGGACCCTTCGATCGATCGTCGATCGGTGACTGCGCAGAGTCGGACGGCGGCCGAACGATCGGACCTGCAGCGCTCTGCTCGCACCGCGCATGCGTGTCAACGCAGCGGGAAAACATTAAAAAACAAATTTCTCTCTTTGTGCTCGGGTCCCTCGAACCACCTCCGGCCTCCCTCGATTTTGGGG
Organism: Coelopa frigida; assembly: GCA_017309665.1. Taxonomy (NCBI): domain Eukaryota; kingdom Metazoa; phylum Arthropoda; class Insecta; order Diptera; family Coelopidae; genus Coelopa; species Coelopa frigida. Next base: position 23,373,709 of record CM029563.1, read on the forward strand.
CCCGACTCCGGGGCCTCGACGGCGATTGAAGTGGAGCGACACGGGTCGAATTGAATTGAATTGAGTTGAGACGGAGTCAACAGGTTCGGGGCGAAGACATGTTTTCATTATTCGGATTATTCGGATGCCCTGGCGTGGGCCGCGGGCGTCCTGCTGACAACAGCTCCGGCCGGAGGGCGTGGGCGTAGAAGGCGTTCTCGAATCGAAGGTTGTCGAATGCCAGCTGGAAGTTATGAGTGTCCTGAAGCCTACTCATGGGTTGTCGATTAGCGACAGGAGGAGTTTCCACACAACTGTCTGTCGTTCGATTTACACGTTCTTCTGTCATCGTCGTCGTTGGATATTTAACTGTTTGACCAAAACACGGTCATCATTGGCAGACCTCACTTCCCTCACTTTCCCAAGAGTTCTCCGATCAACGCGGACTCAAAGGAGTTTGACACGAGGACCACGGAAGCAACCTCCTGGTGGTCCCAGTGGATGACTCACCTTCATTTTAATTGCCTCCACAATTTTGGCGGTTTTTCGCAGAAGCGTATCCAGAAAATAGTTAAATCCAAGACCGGATCCGTGTCCGCGTCCGAGTCCGAGTTCGAGTTCGACCGGCGGGTATCCGACGGTGGCGCTGCAGCAGCCCGCGAAACCAAGGCGAGCCTTCGCGGAACTCAATTCGTCCACCGCGCACAACGGAGGAATTTTGTCTACTTTATTTTTTTTTTTTTTTGGGTTTTTGCAATTCTTTATTTTTTCACACTCGCGCTTTTGTTTTTATTTGTACATGTAGTTGTTTTTATTTTTTTATAAATATAAATCCGGCGATCGACGTTTGGCACGCGGTAGAGTCGGGTTGGGTTTTGAATTCACCGGGTCCGGGTTGTGGGTGTGCGAAACGAATTCTGTCTCAGATGAGCCGGGATGGCAGAGGCCGCCAACCACAGCAATAAAAAGGAAAACAATGACGACCACGACTACTGATTCTCACTACGAGCCGAGAACGTTGGCGACGGCCGACGACGACAACGACAACAAGAACGCGTTTCAATCGCAATCCTCTGGCTGGCGTAAAATCGTTTCGAGTTTACGTTCGATTCGTCCGAGAGACAGACACGACTCGACTCCGCAAGACCTCTCGAGACACTGGGCTCAGCGACGAGATCGAGCCGCCTGCGATGCCGATGCCGTGTCGACGAAACACACGGCTCAGCAGCAGCCGAGCGACCACCACCAACAACAGTAGAACCGGGGAAGCAAACAACGCACAGCACGACAGCAGCAGCAGCAACAACAAGAACAACAATAATAACAACAATGACAACAACAAACAGCCAACCAACAACGACGACCGGGCGAGCGACCAACCAAGCGCTCGATCCGTCTCAGCGCCGTCCCGCAGCTTCCACTCGATGGGCCGCTCACTCGACTGCCGACTGGGGACCGGCGACGACCGAAGGCTGGCAGCTGTTGAACTGGAACTGGTTGCAGCTCGGTCGTCGCCGCACCCTGTATGCGAGAGTCGTCGTTGTCGCCGTGGTGGTGGTGGTGGCCAGGGTGGCGATTGGTTGCTATGGCCGCACGGGTAGCGCCGCCTCCATTTTGAGTGAAACGCGTCGGCTTCTCAATTGTGAATCGTGAAGAGGGGTCGGAGTGGATTGGGTTCGGCAGGCGGCGACGGCGTGGCGAGTGCGCAGTCGCGTGCCAACGACGACGGCGACGACGACGACTCGGGCTGGGTGCGAACGAGACGACGTGACGGAGGCGCGATGCAAGACGCCCAGGGGAATCGCTCGCTTTTCGCAATGGAGTCAGTCGTCGTCGGCGGCGCGCTCCGAGTCCAGTGGACGGCGCGGCATTCGTGTGGCTCTCGGTTCGTCAGCGACGACGACGGTGGTGTTGGTGGGGGGGGTGAAACCCCCACTTCTTCAGTGAGTGGCGGGCGTTTTTTTTTCTTTGACTCTCGGAACGCCCCTCGCTCGCTGTGTTGGGCATCCTGTGCGCGTCTCTGCGTCTTCCGGCACGCGAACCCTTCGTGCGGCGGCTTAAAGTCAGTCGCCCTCGCACACCTCGCCCTCCTCTTCGCTTTCACTCTCTCTCTCTCTTCTTCTCTCTCTTCTCTCTTTGTCGGCCAAGTCGTGGAGTGGCTTTAAGCCGCTTGTTGCATTGTCGATGGGTCAGGATGCGGAAGTGAGTGGCAGGAGAGCGTTCGCTTTGATTGCAAGTCGCGGGATCCCTGCGATTGCTGCATTTGCACCAACAGCTCCAGCAGCAGCCGATACTCCAAAGGCTTCTGCGGGGCATTCGTTGATTCCAAAGAAATGTTGACGGGCTGAAGGGGGAGCAAGGGTCGGGGGGGGGGGTTGGGGCTGAGTTCTGCTCGTTTCGAGAGGAAGCGGAAGCGAGGTGTTTTGTGTGTTCGACTTCCGCTTTCACTTCCACTTCCTGTTTGAGCCCGAAGGAAAAGCAAGCAAGCGAGTGTAGAGGAGCAGAAGGAGAATGAAGATTATCCTTTGGCCTGCGAGACGGAACGAGGTTGCGTTCCGTAGCATCTCAAAGAGCTTCGGAACGTAAGCTGCTTAAAGCTTTAAAACGGCAAAGGATTCTTCAAAAGAGTTAACATGGGGAGAACACTCAAATGGAGGCCGATCTGGGTTCGACTTTTGGCATCCGGAAGAAGCTCTTGAGCGAAAAAAAGGTGCCTTTTTATCCAAGAAACCAAGAAACCTTCTAGGACAAGACAAACCAAGAGTTTTCGACACACATCACTGAAGCTGTGGGTTCATAAGAACTTCGAAACATCGTCCTAATCGTTTAGAATCACGCACTAAACATATCCTCAGACCATTTCGGTAATCGGAAGGCTATCAAAAGGGGTCAACGGTAGCATCGACGTCGATGGAACAACTGGAAAAACAATTCCCTTCCTCCCTCCGATGGCCCTCGTGGGACAGATGAGTTGTTTATTAGAGTGACTGGCGTGCAGGATCCTCACGAACGATCTGGGTTCTCGCCCTGCGAAGGCGATTCCAATGAATCGATGTGAATCGATCGACCCGACGACGATCGCAGGGAACCGCGAGGTCGGGGTCGTTGCGTGATTTATAAACAAAGCGATGACATTTTCCCTCGTTATTGACCGCCGTCCATTGTGTCCGGGACGTCATTTGATGTGGCCCGCACTTGTTGCACCCTCGGATGCCAGCGTCCATTGTCCCAGTTCGAAACGAGCCGACCCGACCCGAACCGAGTCGACCCGCCAGATGATGTGGATGTGGATGAAGACATTTGTTAGTTTTTCCGCCGAAGACAGGTTGCCGTTGCTGCTGCTACCTGCCGTCTGCCGCAGGGCTCGTGTAATCAGTGGTTAAATGAAGCGATCATCATCTGCGCATCGGCGAGCACGGCTGTCTCGGGATCTGTGCAAGTGGCATTTGCGGTGGCCAACGGAGACCCATCGGAGGAACGGGGTCCATCGGATCGGATCGAAGTCGGTGTCTCGGTGTCGGAGCCCGATGCGCGCCGTTTAAAAGATGAGAGATTTATGTGATTAGTTCGAGGGAGGTATCGATCATTTAGCCGGATGAATTATGGGCCGCATGGCCTCCTTGCCGTCCGCCTCGCACGGTACTCGACCTTCCCTGGGTTAATTTGTTGCTTTATCTCGGGATGGTCATGGTGTTTGCCGCAGATAAATTGTGTCCCATATTTCAGCCCGAATTGACTCGACTCCGGGCCAGCTCCACGACCGCTCGCTGCCCGAAGGGACCCAACAATGACGTTGACGTTTGATGGCCCATCACACGCCATGTAAACACGACGCAGCGGGCGTAAACGAAGCATATGCGATTCTGTTTCCTGGTCCCGAAGGGTCGAACGCTTTCACCTGGTGCTGGCCCTGGCCCTGGCCCCGGCGACCGGGCCTATTGCGCTTTCATGGCACATAAATCACTCGCTCACTGAGTAAACGTTTGCACTGGGCTTCGTTTCGAGATCCTATCGCGGCCCAATTCGACGACTCGGCCCTAATTGGCTGTCACAATTTGTCAAGAGTTGTTTGCGAACCTATGACTACGACTACTGTGGCCCACGACTATCGGATACTTAAGTCAATATCATTGTCTTCCACAGAGAGTGTGGTGTGAGTCGTCTGACGTCACTTCCCTTCCTCCGCTGACGCCGTCGAGCGTTCTTCCGAGCCCTACTTCTACATTTGAAGATTCGGCCCCACCAACCGAGTCCAGGAGCCCATTCTTCATCCCTAGTTAGAGGCAGCCCCATAAATTCGAAGGTAGCCCCGGCCCTTTTGCCTGCCGCTCATGCCGAGTCGCGAGGCTCCCCTGCGGCCACTTGTTGTCCCTCTTATCCAATTATTGATTAGTTCGCCTTTCGACGCGCTCCCTAAGCCCGGGTCCCGTTCGGTCGCTTCTTTTTTGAAGTCGCTGTCGGAGGCGTCTTCGCCCTCGTCGGCGGGCTCTTGGTTAGATTTGGATTTGTCATGGGACTGGGTTTACAATTTTGTTCTTGTCAACAGTTCGGTGAATAATGTTAATTTTATTCAAATCTTGTGGAGCTTCCAACAAAGGCTCGCATTTAGCCGTCCACGCCATGCAGTGTCAACTCTTGATGGGGCCAGTTTTCCCCAGTGACTCGACGCCCCTCTCCTCCTGCTCCTCCTGCTGCTCCTCCTCGGAGGCCTCGAAATGCGTTTTGCGTTTTTATCGCTCCGGGCTTGGAGCGTTTCCAATTCCATGCGGTCTGCGTCATTTGACCACAATCGATGGAGCATGCCAAACTTTTTTGTTTGCCTACAATTAGGCGTTAAATAAATATGCGATGTGTATTTAGCAGCGTTTTTTCCACCAATTACAAATTCGTGCAATTCAGCTATTTCGATGATTCAATTATTTAAATTTTAAGAGAAACTATTTTTATATTTTAATCCATAGGTTAAGGGCAGATACTCTATTTCTGCCCGATCGTTGCATTCGAAAAATATTTGAATTTCAACAAAATAAAAAAAAAAAGAAATTTTTTCCAAATCACTTAGAAAAAAATTATAACAACACAAAAATTTTTCATAAAAAAATATTTGTACGGAAATATTTTTCAAAATCAAAAAACAAATTTGCATCAGAAAACAAAAAAAAAATATTAATTCGATTTTTTTTTTCAAATGTTTTTCAAAACAAAACTAATTACACAAAAATATATTTTCAATTTTAAAATAATAATGCAATTATTAATACTGTATGAAAAGTTAACAAGTTAAATTTGTATAAGGAAATGTCTAAGATAATGTCTAGTAGTTTTAGTCCTGAGTTTAAAATTAAAATTTCGTTCAATTAATTTGTTTTACATTACTTTTACTAAATATTACTACAAAAAAATTTGATGGGATTATTGATTTTTCGAGAATTAGTAATTCGAACTATAGTTTAATGCGTGCTTCAGGATGGATTATGTAAACATTGCTGCGATTTTAATCACGGACTGTCCTCCGGAGCATTTGATATATCGATGGCTTCGCTATCAGACGATGCTGTTGCTACTTATTGGCTGCTCCCGTGGCCCCACGGAGCCGGACATGTTGGGGACCGATCGACTCGATCGCGACCCGATCCGCACCAAGTGCTGCGCCACCAAGCCGCAGCTGAATAAAAACCACTAGACCAGAAGCTACGAACAGCGCAGTAAACACGGCAATCAAATTTACACCGAGCCCTGTTTAATTGGCAGCGTGTAGGCAGCGGACGGACGGACGGACAGACGGAAGGCCGGCCGCCTCGGACTCCTGGCCGGCGGGCCTCGGTCGGTGCCGTGGCGATTCTCACGAGTGTCGTCGCGCACTCGATCGGTGGAGGCAGGCGGGGGGGGATTGTTTCGATTGGCTTGAGGTGAGAATTGCTGCCGCGTCTGCGCGTCGAGTCCGCGCCGTGCGCCGCCGCCGAGCTGCGCTTTATGCTCTGCTGCATGTCTGCGTACAAGGATTTCGTTGTTCTCCTTGTCGAGGTGTTTGTTGGCGCTGTTCCTGTCGTTGTTGTTGTTCTTCTTTTTCTAGTTGTTGTTTCTGCTTTTGTTTACATTTTTATTTTGCAGCCACAGCGACGGTGAGGCCGATGTTGCTGCTGTCGACGACGACGTTGTTGCTGCGGTTGTTTTTTCTTGCTGTTTGCGCCGTGTTTCTGTCGTGTTCTCGTTTTTTTGCCGAGCTGATTGTTTCGCTGTCTGTCCCTCTCTCCGCCCCGCTGTCTATCTGTCTGCCTCTAGGTCGGCTGGTCACCAACAGACCCAAAATAATCCATTAAAAGCTTAACTAATACTTCATGGAATTAATCCAGCTGGATCATCTGACGAAATAAAAGCCCGGTGATCTTGCTTATATTTATTAATATATATATTTTTTATTAATATATCTTAAATGTATATATATTTATTTATATATCTCTCTAGTAAGTGTATATAAATTAAAATAAATACATTATTTCTTCTGTAGTATTTTGTCCTCTTTCATATAAGTTCACATCCGTTATCGCGTTTTCGATTTGCAGATATTTCACTTCTTTTCTCATTTCATTTCATTTCTCAATTCAATTCACTTCATTTCATTTCAATTTAATATAGTAAATATAGTGATAAGTAGAATTACCGTAATAATAGTCGTACTAATAATGATAATAATAATAATAATGATAATAATGATAATAGTAATGATAATAATAATAATAAGGTAACATATTGTAACTTTCTATCAATTTCAATTTTACAACAAAACAAAAACAAAATTCCTAACAGGGAGAGGGAAATTTAATTTAATTTAAAGTAACGTAACATAACGTAACGTAACGCAACGCAAAGTATCGTAATGTATTGTTTCGCATCGTATCGTGCTCTGGTCTCATGGACGCCCAGCTCCTCTCCTGCTTTGGCTGATGCTGCTCCAGCTGCTGCGGTGGTGGTGGTTTCGGCTGGTGACGGCGGCGGTGTTGCTGGTGGGACCCGGGTGAGAGTGAGAGGCGCCTGAACGAATCTCAACCGGGCCAACGATCCTCTTGGACGTGGCAGGAGTCGTTCCTTGGCTCGTGCTCAGGGTATGTATCTCTCTGGAGACCCTTCATGCAGATGCACACTCCTGGATTTCCTCTGAATCCATATTGTGATTTCCAATTCGATGATATTCTTTCTTTCACTTGTGGTTGTTCGACTCTGGCAAGGATCTTCAATCGGTGTCGGAGAGTTCGATGCAATCTTTACATACGTATGTTCTTATTCGCAGGTGTCTTATTCTGTGTTGGTGTGAGTGAGCATGTATGTATGTGGGTCGAGATTCGTGGACAGAACCTGGATATGCTGTTCGCGGTTCGGACAGACATCGCCCGAGTCACTGCGACTGATGGTTTCGCGGCATACTTTTAGGAGGAGCGTGCTATGTGTTGCGAATGAGATCGGGGTGCACTGGGAGGAAGCCCACGAGAGAGTAGCGAGCGAGAAGTACACTGAGAGATCGGTTTGTACATTTTTACACAGTTAAGTACATGTGTGTGTATTGCTTGCGAATTGTGGTGTGGTGTGCGTGTAGAATCTGTCGTGTGTGCAAGTGTTTTCGCGAGATGATTTTTTATGCTTTAAATGAAGAAAATATAAAAATCAATGATTTCGAGAGCTTAACTATTCTTGAACCAAGAATAGAAAACGATGGAAGGCGGAAAGAAGGCTGGAAAGCTCCAAAGAGTCGTCGCGAAAGAGTCGTTCGAATGGTCGGCGAGTTGTAAAAATGGATCTTCTTCAGTTTTATCGCTCATCGCTCGCGACATTTGAAATAACTCTCAAATTACATTACAACAATTATTAACTAATGATTTAAACGTGATATTAAGCAAATATGGCCGCTTTAGTTGTGTTTTTGTATGGGGATGTGTGTGTGTCTGTTTGTGTATGAGTGTGTCTGACTTTTTGGGCTTCAATATGCAATAACATACCCCGAACGCCGGATGTGGAATTTCGAAAGCGTGAAACAATGAATTTTTTGAAGTTTTAGAATTTAGAAAACAATCGATTGTTTTTTTTTTTTTTTGTGTTTTTTTCTTTTTTTGTTGATTACATATCTTTTGGTTTGTTTTAAGTTAAATATTAAAGCTTTGTTTTATTAGGTTTTCTTTAATTCCCATGTCATTTGAGTTGTTTCGATTCGTTTCGTCTCGTTGGCAAACTACTTCGCTCTCGAAATTCCACGTCCGGCAGAATATTCTAATATCCTAAATATTACAGTAATTCACGTCTTTATTTACTCAACTTTTAGTCTACGCTATTGTGTATTTCATTAAGTTATTTTATAGTACGTTTTAAATACTATGCTCTATTTTTATAATTAATCATATCATATACTCTATAATTACACAGTTGTAACCTTGTAATATTCTATCATATATATCATATAGTAAACGATCGACTGACTGACTGACCGACCGACCGACTGACGAACTGACCGACAGACTGATTGACTGATTGACTGACTGGCTGACTGACTGATGCGATTTGTGTGTGGCTACGGGTCGTATGAGAGATTGACTTGGAGCGCGGCACCCGCAGCAAGCTTCGCTTACATGGGCGTGTCTGTGTGTGTGTGTTGCTCTCGGAGTGCGCATGTATGTGTGTGAGTGAGAGTGACTTCCGGTAAAGAATTTTACTCCTCCTTTCTGTATATCTGAATAATGTTATGGCATCCAGTTGATTTAGAATCTCTTTAGCTTTGTTCACATATATGTTGGCTTCGAGCACACGGTTTATTGTGAGATTGTTATTATTTTGGGATTTTGTCTCATAGTCTTGGACAACGCCTTATTTGCCAACATCACAATCACTTGGCTTCTGCTCATGTCTGATCTTATGGCGTATGCTTAATGAATCGGTTATCGAAGTCAGATCGAATACTTTCACTACTTCCTTGCTCGTCTTGGTATTTGTTATTAGTATCATTATTATATTCGTGTTTTGTCATGGTGCGTTTTGTGGTGCTCGCTTTAGAATCGGCGGTTCCTATGCTAGCGCGCCGGCCGGGAACCCTTGTAGTTGGGATTCGGGTGTCGCGTCTGCATCGGTCGTGTCGGGGCTGCTGAAACGAAGCGACGCCGTTGAAAAGAGGACGAGCAGAGGAGTCAATGACTGGGAAGTTCCTACCTGAGAGCATCATGTTGACTGCTGGATACATGCCCGACATGGGCGCCATCGGTGGCCGCAGCTCGGGCGGAGAGCGTCGACTGTTGGGCAGAGGAACGGTTGGCTGGAAAGGACAAAAGCAAACCACGTTTCATTCGCTATAGAATTCAAATTCAAGCTGTGGACTACTTACGTGCGCGAAATAGGTCTGTCCGTATTTGATGTAAACGCTCGCGGTGGGCGCGCCCGGATTGTAGGTGCCCAGCAGTGGTTGATGCCCGGTGGCGACTGCGGCCGCGGCGGCAGCTGCATTGGCCACCTCGGCTGCAGCGGCCGCGGCTGCGGCTCCGCCCAGCACCGCCGCCGTGGCCTGGTGCGGACCCGTTGGCGCCACTCCGCCGGAGCCCGGGACTCCGGCCACTCCGTGCGGCGCCATCGTCGGAGGAATGTGAGGACCGCGCGCGATGTAGAGCGACGAGGCCGGCTGCTCCCCACTGACGGCGCCGACGCTGGTCACATACGACGTCGAGTACGTGGACGTGGAAGGCGGCGACGACACAATACTGCTGGGCGAGTTGTTGTTGCTCTCGTTGCTGGAATTCGTGCTGGGCGAGTTGCGCTGCGACGCACTGCGCCGGAAGTCGAAGCTGCTGGGCTTCTGGCGGTAGCCTCCGCCGCCTCCTCCACTCCCGCCCGCGGAGTTCATGCGAGCCAGCGACTTGTTGTTGTTGGACTGCTCCGACGGAGAGCTGTGGGCATTGTGCCCGCCCGCGTTCGACGAGTTCGAGTACGAGGAACCGGGCGGCCCGTTGAGCAATGAGTTCGACGTCTTGTCGTTGGAACGTTTGTTCATGGCATGTGGACGATTTCCCTGGTAGTTGCTGCTGACCGCGATGCCGGAGTTCGGCGACGAACGCGTGTCGTTCGAGTTGCTCAGGAGCGCCTTGTTCGGGCCGCCGCCGTAGCTCGACGAGTTCTGGTTCTGGCGCCCCTGCCCGCCGGAGTAGCTGTTGCTGTTGTTGTGGGTGTTGTTATTGGAATAGGCGGGCTTCTTGCCCACGCCGGCGGAGCCGTTGTTCCTCTTCTCATACGACGACGGGGTGTACGAGTGCGAGCTGTTGGCGCCCCCGTAGCTGGGCGTCTCGTTGCCGCCGGCGTAGTACTGGTAGTTCACGCCGCCCGCGGCACTGATGGGCGGCGTGGCGAACAGCGGCGGGTTGCGCTGATTCTGCTGCTGCTGCTGTTGCTGCGTCGACAACGAGTGCGGCGTGCTGGACGCCGACTGAGGGGTGCTGCTGCTGACGTAGACGCCGCCGTTGTTCGACGCCGCCGCCTGTTGGCCGCTGCCGGCCTGGTGGGCCACTGTGGCCGGGTCCACGATGGCGATCGCCGAGGGTCCGGGCGCGTGGTTGCCCGCCGACTGGGCGAACAGTTGCGGGGGGTGACTGAATATGGGGCTGATCACAGTGTTTGATTGGTGAGAATGGGTTGCGCCGGCGGCGGCGGCGGCTGCTGCTGCCGCGGAATGGTGAGCATGGTGCGGAGCGATTTGCGCCAGCACGCCACCTGCTGCCGCTTGCGGCGCCGATGCGTATGGAAGTATGTTGGTTGGGAACATGGGCGCATGCTGTGGGATGGCGAACATGGCGGTGCCGGCGGGCGCGTTGCCGGAGCCGCCGATCTCATTGCCGGCCGCTCCGTTCGCGGCAGTCGCCAGCGCAAAGGTCGGCACAGCATGGCCCAGTTGATATGTGGTCGCGATCCCGGATGCGCTGGCCGCATGGTGGTTGTTGTGTGGTCCGCTCGAAGAACTGTGACTGTTGTTGTTGTGGTGCGGCGGCGTCGTGCGCTTGCCGCGGCCGCTCGCGTTGCCGCCACTGTAGACACCGCTGCCTTGATAGCTGCCAGAGCCATTCGCCGAATTGTGACTGGAACTTGGTATAGCTGACGACGTCGGACCAGCCGCCGCCGCCGAGGCTACCATGAGATTGTTGCTGAGAGGAGCGCTGCTCGAGCCGCCCGGCATGTGCGAGCTGCCCTGTGCCGGAGGTGGGGGCGCGGGCAGGAGCGGGGCTGCGGTCACCGCATTCGCGAGTGTCTGCTGCGGCACGTAGTACGTTGTCATGGTTTGGCCCCAATAACCTGGAATGGAACATCGACGTGAAGAAGACATTTCAAACGCAGGACGGACATGTGACAAACCGTTGTATGGATAAGGGTAGCCAATGGGATACGTGGTCACCGGGAACTGCTGCAGCGATGCCGGCCCATTGGCTGCGGCCGCACTCCCTGGCACGGGAGCCCCGTTCTGGGGAAATTGCTCGCTCGAGTAGAGCACCTGCCCGGGATAAATCGGCGCCGGCGGGTAGGCAGTGGCGACGGGAACTACGGTCGCTGCGCCCCCAGCGGCTGAGTAAATAGTCTGCGCTCCAGCCGGTATGAGGCCGGTGGCTTCGGGTCGCTGATGCGCAGCATCGAAAACGTTCATGAAGTAGCTCTGCACCTCGCCATCCTGAAAATCGCCAATGGAACAAGTCGTTAAAATCATTGAACATATGAATCGAATGTGAAATAATTACAATCTGCTGCGGATAGGCGTAGACCATTCCTTGTGGGATCGCGTAGACACTGCCGTCGGGCTGTAAGCGGAGAAATGGGAAGGGTTAATAAAAAATAAATCAATCGAGCCGGGTAATAATTACCCCCTGTTGATATGTCGCTGCTGTGCAGTAGGGATTTCCGTTGGCGGTGTGGAACACCGTGGACCCGTCGGGAGCCTGGAAGCTCTGCGTGTACATCCATGGTGCGGATTTGGATTCTTCACTTGTGCGCTTCGTATTCGAGTCCGCGTTGCTGTATGGCGTGGAACGTGCTGAGTTCGGCGTATCGTGCTGCTGCTGCTGCTGTTGCATGGTCGACAATGGCGTCTGGCTCTGGTACTGACTGCGCGACGGCTGGTCCCGACTGGCCGCACCATCTGGGGCGGGTGAAGTCTGCAGAGAAGAAGAAACCCTTACTAACTCCTGATCGAAACTAGGAACAGTATTTTATTACCTCTTCCGTTTCTGGTGAACTCGTTGGTATGTTGGGACTAGTGGCTTGGTTTTTGAACTTTTGGATTTCAATGCGATCATAAGACTTGGTGCTGGTTGTTGTCGTGACACTGAGACAATTGGCCGCGGCCGTGCTGCTGTCGCAATCGTCCACCTCGTTCGTGGAGTTCGATTCTGCAAAGTACAAGAACAATGCAGAATTCGTTCTCGCCTTCAAGGGCAACCGAACTCACCTTCCTCCTGAATGTTCACCATTTCACGCGTTGCGCCCTCCGAGAGGTCCCCCTGGGCGCCTGAGTCATCCACAGTTTGAGTCGAGGACTCGGAGCAAGTTTCGGTGGAGCATCTGCCGGCCGCAGTTCCTCCGCCTCCTCCGGAATATTCGCCTTGGGGCGACTTCATTTGCGGCTGTTGCTTCGACTTCTTGCCGTTTGCAGTTGCAGGATGCAGTTGCGGTTGCGAGTAGTTGTTGCCATGGTTCTGTGGCGCACTTTGGCTGTACATTCCAGGTGTAATTGCCTGACTAGGTGGCAAGTTGGACGGGTCAAAGTGGTAAATGGATCTGCGTGCGTAAACGAAACAAATGCAAGTTAATACGGAGATAACGCAAGTTCTTAAAGCTCTAGTCAAGACAATAACTTATGTGAAACACATTCTTCTCAGTTCCTATTTTAGATTTGATAACTGTTGGCTTTAATAGCTTTCCTTTAAAACAAACAAAGCATAATCATGAATCGCACTTCGATTAACGAGAAATTGAATTTTGATGCTTTTCCAAACCATTTACGTTCATTGAAACATTTCTATCTCTAGTAAGTAAGTAGAAAATACCAAAAATAAAAAAGAAATTCTTTTTTAACATGTTGGGATTACATATCGATAATATCTACAACTATTCATATCTTCTTAATTCGAAAGTCGAACTATATCCCTTCTCTATACTATAGAAATGAAAACTTGTAACAGAAAATCTAGAGCGTAAAAATTATAAAACATACTCGTATATGGCTACAACTGATGACAAGCATGAATAACGGGTGCAATGAATCCCAAAGACCCCGGGCTCCCTCTGGACATAGGAAAGATATATGTACATAGATATATGTATGTATGTATGTATAGGAGGAAGAGTATGTTGTGTTTTCGAGCAAATCAAACATAATAAAAACGAGCACTAGTCGCATCTACATGACTGCGAGTACGGGAGGGAAACTATTTCGAACCGATCGATGGTCGAAAAGTCCCAATGGTCCCAATGGATAAATTGAAATAAATCGATTTGAGGCAGATTAGTAAAGGCAGATAATTTACAATAACTTTTCATTGTCGTTACTTTTCGATTATATCACAGGTATTGATTTTAAAAATTTTAATAGTTTGCAAAATGTTTTCATATTGGCGTGTTCAAGGGTCTTTGGTAGGGGGCAACAACAACAATGGTTTGGAATTCACTGAGACCTGGGGTTAACCTGAATGAAACGTTTATACCTAACAGAACGGACTAACAGCAGGACAAACGAAGCAATAGAAACTAAAACAATGAACGAAAACAACTGACGGTTAGTGCAACAAAAGGAATTTGGAACGGGGCAGCCGTAGCGCAGTTTCTGTAATTATCATGAAATGCAAACAAGAGACTGAGAAGCGAGAATCCGTGCATAGGCTGTTAGATCGAGCGACCTTCCAGGAGGTTTAAAGGTGTTAAAGCAAAATGCGAACTGATTCCAAGACGACGATTGCCATTGAATTCAAAAAAGCTGAGAAAAAGTGTAAGAGGTTGTGAGTAAGTAGTTGAGTTTCGAAATAAAAAAAAAACACAAATCGCTTTACAGAAATCGTGAAATGTTAAAGAAAGAGCAAAGGAAAGGAAACGTTTTGCAAACTCTTTTGTTTTGATTTGTTAGAAATGAAAAATTTTGAAAATAAATATTAGTGTTGAAATTTTGCATTGAGTTCTATTTTAATTGATTAATTAAGTAATTAATTAATTGTTGTTGATTGATTGATTGTTATCTTGTAAATTACCCGTCTTGATTGACAATTGGTTGCAATGTATGTGGATTTATGAGAACGCTGCCCTTTGGCACACTTGAAATGTCTGTGACGGCCCAGACGAGTCCGCACGAGGGCGCGTCGCCGGACGCTGCTGCGTCACCACCCGGTGGCTGCAGTTGTGAAGGTGATGATTGTGTTGGTGGTTGTGGTTGTGGTAGCAGTGGCGGTGGCGGCGATTGGCATGAGATGACCGAGGGATCTGGCGTGTGATCATCGCTACCATAACCGGTTGGTGAAGGTGAGAACGAATCGGAGTGAACCGATTGGGTCTGGGTTTTATAGCTAAAGTTTGAATATAACATAGATTTACTTTGATTAAAATTACAGATTCATTCATAGGTTTTATCTTCAAACTAATACAAAACGTATCATGAAATTTTCTTCAATTACAACCAAAACAAATGCTTAATGTTTGACATGATCAAATTTTAATGTGAAACTAGATCGAGATCGAGAAAAATGCCGCATCATAATCGATTCAACCAAAGACAAGCCAATCAAAATTTCGTTAAAAAGCCTCGATTGCTCTCGCTCACCTGTTGCTCGAAGGCGACAAACGCCACGGGCTGCTGCCGCTTCCCATCGACTCCTGCTTGGCGAAGGAGCGCGAGTTCTTGGTCGTATCGCCGCGCAGCAGCGGAGGACCGCCGCTCGATGGCGGAACGCCGTAGCCGCCGAAGCTGTTCGCCTTGGACACTCCCATGGGGCGGCCGTCGCGCGACTCAGTGGACTGGATACAAAGAGACTTACATTAATACTGTTATCGATCGAGATCTGTGGAAGGCATTACAGTTTGAACTTTGAGAATCTTGCCGCTGGGGCGCATGCGTGACTGTTGTTGTTGCTGCTGCTGCTGTTGCTCCACCGAGCTGGACCAACTCAAGTAGCTGTCGTCGCAATCGCCACTGTCCTGTTGCTGCTGCTGATGTTGCTGCTGCTGCTGCTGTTGGTTGCGGAAGATACGGCGACGCGCCTTCTCGTAGTCCTCCTCGCGTTCCTCGAAGCTCTTGGCCTTGCGATCGAGCATGCCGCGGTCGGGGCAGAGGTAGCCGCTCTGGCGGGAGTCGTCGAAGCTGTGGGTGTCGCGTTTCAGGATCGACTTGCGCGGCTCGTCCGACAGGCGCTCGCGGCACAGCGTCTTGAAGCGTATCTGCGGATGGGATGAGAATGGATATTAGCATGCCACACACTCGTGCTGAAGGCAGTCGTTACGTCTGGGATGCGGGTTCCCTTGGTCGTTGCCACGATGACGCACTGTTGCGTCTCGACGTCGACATTGTGCTCCATGCCGAAGAACGCTGCGGTGCGGTGGATCAGCATGCGGTTGTACGAGGACGTGGCCGGGAAGCGTATTTCATTGCGACTAAGCGGGGAGAGAGAGAGAGAGACAGACATAAGAGGGGAGTTCGTTCGATGGAAACTTCGTGCTTACCCCTTCTCCTGGGCCAGATCGATGAGATCCTTTTCGATTTTGATCAGCGTATTGCGGTCTTTGGGGTTCTTGTTCAGGGTCTCCTTGAAGAAGGTCAGCAGATCGATGCCGCTCTGGTCCGTGAACTGGTCCATGGAGCTATCTGTTGCGGGGTGGAAGAGAAGAGAAGAATGGCGTTTAGGATAGGGAAGATTCGACTTGAAAATCGAACGAACCCCTGGAAATGAATCCAGAAGTGCTGTTGCTGTTACCCCCGTCCATGCTAGACGACGAGCCCATGTTCTTCAAGCGCGGCTTGGTGCCCTTCGAGTTGGACGTGGTGCGGTGCTTCTTGGCCCCTCCTCCTCCGCCGCCGCCCCCTGCCAAGGAAGTGCCGTTGTTGCCGCCGCCGCCGCAGCCACCGCGCTCGTAGTGGTTCTCGGCCAGGTTGTTCTGGTTCTCGTCGTGCGACATCGAGTTGCTGCTGTTCTGGCTGTCGTTGCGCGGACAGCGGTTCTCCTTGTCGTACATGTTGTTGCTGCAGTGCTGCTGCTGCTGTTGCTGGGAGGCACTGACATCGGGCTTCAGCTGATAATTCATGGACGAATTATAAATGTTCGAAGTTGATGTCGATGTCGTGGCGGTCGCTGTGGCCGTCGCCGTCGGTTTGCAGGACGAGTCGGCGACGTTGCTGCTGCTCAACTGTTGCATCGGAGGCGTGCTGCTCGTTGATGTGTATGAGTGCTGCTGATAGTTGACTTTATTGTTGCTGTTGCTGTTGCTGCTGCTGTTGTTGTGCGTATTGTTGTTGGCATTTGCCTTATTGTTGTTGCTGTTGTTGGTTTCGGCAGCACCTTTCTTTCCACTCCCATTCGCGGCACCGTTGCCACTGTTGCTGTTGGTGCTGCTGCCCACATTATTGTACTCCATTTTGCTGCCCTCGGCCGCTCCGGCGATGCCGGCCCCCTTCTCGCTCCCCTCGCGTTGGTGGTGATTGTTGCTATTGCTGTTGCTGTGATTATTGTTGTTGCGCGGACTCTTGGAGGACTTCGGGGGCGTCAGCTTCGGAAAGTCCGCCTCGTTGCAGAGGACAACATTTTGCTTCTGCTGCTGCTGCTGCGATTGCTGACTAGTGACGATGACCGACGGTGTTTCCAATAGTGGCGACGTCGTTGCTGATGATGATTGTGCATGCAATTTGTTGTTGTTATTATTGTTATTGTTGTTGTTATTATTGTTGCTGTGGTTGCTATTCGAATTTTCGTTTGGCTCGTGATGCTGCTGCTGGTGATGATGCTGGTTGCTGTTGCTTTGGCTGTGGTTGTTGTTGTAGTTGCCCGCTTGTCCATTCGGCGACGACAGCTGCTGGTCGTTGCGCGGGGTCGGGGTGCGCGGGGGCGAAGTCGATTCGCGCATTGCGTGGCTGCGAGTCAGATGTTTGCCCTTCATGTTGCCCTGCAAGAAAGAGAACTTCGATTAATACCAGAACCCAGACAGACAGACATCTCATCATCGTTATCTTCAGCGGGAAATCATCCCTCTAAACATGGAGGAGGAGGAGGAGGCTCAAAGAATAATTGGGGGCCGTTCTGTATCAATTTCAGATTAATATATTTTTCCAATTAAATATTAAATCTAAAGAGCCAGCCAGCCCGAGAACGAGGAGCTGGCTTATAAATAGTTTTCGAAAGGTCAAAAACCATGACGTGCCGTGTCCGCAGTAGTCGAGAAACCCTGGATAATTATTGCCGTGTCCGACGACGACATAATCGATGGGAAGAAATTATCATGATTTCCCCGTAACAACTGCAAGCACAAGCGCACAAACAACATCCTGGCGACGCAACCTTGAAACGATCCCATTACATGCTCCAGTCGACAATAAGAACACGAGAAAATTGCGTTAATTTCTCCCGACGGGTTAATCCCGAGGCGGGGCGGGGCGGAGAATGGGACGAGAGGGTGCTGTGACGACTGTAACAACTGGCAACAAGACCCACGGCTTTGCTTTTGTGGAACACGGACCAGCCCCCTCCGAACCCTCCACCCTTCATTTGATTACTGCCGACAGTGTCAGTGTGTTTGCAGAATTTGCTTTCATTGATTTCTCGCTGGGTCAGGTTGCGCAGGACAAACAACCAGGACGAGAAACGAGACGAGACAATGGGGCGATGAATGGGACGTCGCAGACACCGTCGTCTGACATCATGGAACCGTTTTAGACAGCCTCGTCAGATGTAGACGACAAGACGAGATTCCGAGAAGGCGCAGGAAGTTCCAGCAGGAATCAACGAGAACGAGAACAAACAATCCCCATAGAGAAGAATTGAGTGTGATCGACAGGCATGGCGGAGACAACGAAGCGAAGCGACAGCAGGCGTTTTTCACACAGCATACACCGGGCGACGATTGACGATATCAGCAGTGGGGCAGTGCTGGATCATTAACATATCGGCGGAGTAGGAGTGGAAATCGGAAGTCCCCAGTTGAAAGGTTAAAACACAAATGGAAATGTCAGCCAAACAACAGATATTAACTTTTCGTGTTTTTTTTTTGTGTTCCACGAATGACGCACGTATCGCGGACGGACGGACGGCGGTACACCCAAACCAAGAAATCTGAAAACATCAACTAATCGATGTCGCATATAATAATCATAGTTTATAGAATGTGTAGAGAATTTATCAGAACCATTAATCAGAGGGCACCAACAGTAGAAAGTTATTCTCACCATGCAATAGCCTGATATTCTGGCATGTAGAATACCATAGAAGTTTGTTCTCGCCTAGATGGTTTCAAAGAACTGAACTCTCTTAAGGACTTGCATTGAGTGTGCACAAAGTGAAGGATTTACCGCAACTAAAACTGTAGCATTAACTGCTTAATTAACACACATTATTCCCATCGTCGCTCTGTGCATTATTCGACCTGCTGCTGCTGTTGCTGGTCGATATCCACCAGGACAGGTCGTGCGGTCGTTTGCGGTGGATTGATTGACACACGGTAACAGCGGTAACATCGCGTGTTCGGGCTCGGATAAAATCGCAATAGCGCCACTTTATCCGCATTCGAACGGAAAACGAAAGAAACGCCGAAGGAGGAGAATTTTCGTTGGGTCTGAGAAATGAACGCTATGGAATCGATAAAACCTGCGCTGCCTTGAACATGGGCATCAATGTCAATATCAAGGAGTTTGAGTTGGAATAAACCGTGAATGTTTGGAAATAATGCTTGCTGATTATTATTTTCTCACACCGAACGAAACGGCGACGACAATTTCACCCAAAAATCAAAGCGGCAGCTGGCTGGCTCAGCGATAGCGTTCATTGAAATCTGTTACAAAACCACCGGAACAGCGTGGGGGAAAAATCAATAAATCGACCTTGACGGCCGAGCACCCCGAGCCATTGTTGCCGTCCTTGTTTGCTGCCGCGGTGGGCTGCTGGCATTTCTCGGCGAACGAAGAGAATCCGCTCGCCCCACAGATAGATAACTTCGATACAATGTGGGGAATTCTACTGGGTCCCCATTCCAAACGAAACCAAGCCAAGCTATTGAAATCAGTTTGGAGCATTTTCACATTTTGCCCCTATTTTCTCCACCACTCTCGCAGCCACTTCGACACCCACTCGTGCTGTTCTGTTCAGTTCCCTTCAACTTGAACTCTGGCACTTGAAAGTGATCATTAGCACGAAGCTAGATTGCCTCGCTCTTTTAGGCACACGCTCACCACCCCCCTCCCCACTCGGCCAACGCGTGCTCCACTTCGCATGCGAGGGAATTCTTGGAAACATTAAGTGGACAGAGTGTTTGCCTCCTGAAACCGAACGCAGCCATCGATTGTTATCAGCGACCCACGCCGCACACCGTGGTGCCACCATTCGGGCCCACGGCATTGATGGATGATGAGACTTTCGATGAAAACGCCTTTTGCATCACTTTGTGATTTTAATATTTCAACTGGAATCAGGAGAGCACCTTGGGGCGTATACGCAACACAGCGTCAAACGAACCAGCAGATCACTCGATGTAAATGTATTTACCTCTTGTAATGCAACGACAGCACTCACACAGATATCAGATACCACCCACCCATGTGGATAGTAGTCGAGCACAGTCCCCGTGTACAGCATTTTTCTGTACCTAGTTAACCTACTTTCGGGCCAGTTCACTTGACAGTGGATGCAGACACGACGCTGGGACGACGACGACGGGAAATAGGGGATGGGGCGAGGAACGAGACAAATGCTGCTGCTTCTGTTGATCCCCCACGGTACATGACTTGTTGTCGGTCGGTCGGGAGGACTGGGCTTGGCTTGGCTTGGCTGGAAGCACGAAGTTCAGGACTAAGCTGCGCATACATTATTTCCCTTTTCATAATTCTGAACCCGACGCGAATGCGGTTTGTAATGAAAACTCATATTGAAACCCATCCGCAGGATTGTCGTCGTATATTAATTGGAGCATTACACTTTGATAGATTGATTCCAGCCCGAGGGAGGCTGTTAGTTGATGGTAATGTTTGGGATTTGGTGTCTGGGGCACACCTTCCATGGAGTACAGAGACATTATTGCTTGAGCATATTGCATTTTAGATTTTACTCAGGGATCGACTGCACTCACCCTGCGATTGTTGCCCAGGCTGTTCTGGCGGTTGAGGGGTTCGTCGGTGCTGTATTCTTTCTGGATTTGTGACGCTGCCAACGTGGAGACGTTTGGAGCCACAGCTACTTGCGTTTTTGCGGAACTCATAATCACAGTTCACTTAGAGGAGACACTGAAAGGATAAGAAGAAGAAAGCGATGCGTTTTAGAGAGGTTCGTTTTCACTGGAAAAACCAATCTCATGAGCAGGGGTGGGGCGGGGGAGCAAATTACCTCAAGCTGCTGAGATCATCGTAAAAAAGAGCGATTTATTGAGGGGTTTCCAATACAACTCAAATGGTGTTTGTATCAGGGTCGGTTGGCAGTGCACAATGCATCATAAGTTCGACTCGGGAAGGCTGCGGATTCGCAGGAGATGGGCATAAACTGCTTTCGTTTCGGGCTTTCGGTTTGGTAGAATCACATACAAACTTAAGAACTAGACTAATGAAATTGTAGATGTTCAGTTCGGGGTTTCTTTGGTTGGTTTTGAATGGGGTTGGGTTTTGCTTAGTTTGTTTTTTTTTACTTTTACTCGAACGCTTAGTTAACGATTAAATATTAAACATTGTATACTTTTGTATAGAGTTCTATCACATAACACATCACTATCGCTGTAGGATTTTACTCACTAGATTGTACAGACTAAATTAAGTAATCTATGGAGAACACTTTGAGTTAAAACTAGATTGTTGTTGTTGTGGATCGTTTAGATTTTTTTCTTATTTGTTTGTTTGTTTGTATTTTACTGTTTTCTTGCTTCTGTTTTCTTGTTCTTGTTATTGTTCGGTTGTTTATCTTAATATCTTTAATTAAAGCTGATGGATTTCACTATTAGAATTAATTATTGTTTCACGCAATGGACCCCGCGTCGGATCGGGTCGAGTCCATGATGCCGGCCTGCGACTGGAGAAATGTCCTTAATTGCGGCACTTTCGCCTTTCGAGGGCTTTTGTTTCGATCCGGACGATGGCTGTAGTCTGGTAGTTGCCAGCTGCACGAGTACGGTTAAGCTATTGAGGTATACAGAGATCGGTGTAAGTCTGAGTGTGTGTGTGTGTTGAGCACCACGAACGACAACACTTGGCAGTCTTCGGCGGGCCAACGACAGCAGCCCACGAGACCAGACCTGAGTCCAGGACAAAGCCTGGAGACCACAAGTTGGAGAAGAGAACAGAACCCTAACCTAACCCTAACCACGACCAACAATTGCACCGAGTCAGCTCGCACGCTGCGATACCACCACACGCACTCCTTCACAAACACAGACACACACACACACATATATACAGTGACTCGCACACTCGTTCGGAGGTCTGCCGTGGACAGCGACTGGGAGAGAAGTTGGGTTTGAATTGCGTTTTTAATTGAATGTGCGTAACGCACAGCGAGCAGCCTCGAGAAGGGGTTGAAGTCGTCGTCGTCCGTCCGTCCGTCCGTCCGTCCGGGATCTGACGAAGAAAGGGTAAAAACGGGTTCATTCGTTGCGAACGTTTTGCTCGAGTCGAGGTGTGAACTGTGCAAAAAGTGCATCTAAAACTCGAGATATAGCATTACCACCGGCTAATGCACCATGGATCGGTGTTGGGTTTCCATGAGAGGACAGGGGTCGGCGTTCCTCGAACAATGCCAGGTGAGCAAGTACAATGATCCACAGAGCTCAATGCACTCCGACAACCCACAGATTAATCG
The DNA here is from genome assembly GCA_017309665.1 of Coelopa frigida. Classification (NCBI taxonomy): domain Eukaryota; kingdom Metazoa; phylum Arthropoda; class Insecta; order Diptera; family Coelopidae; genus Coelopa; species Coelopa frigida. The sequence continues at coordinate 23,395,710 of CM029563.1, forward strand.
CCAACGTAGGGGAAGGTTAGGACTTTTCTTGTAAATCTCTGAGAAGTCGTCCATATAATGGATGGTAGAGAAGCTCAAAAACACATCCCGTGAACCTATAAAATGACGGAAGGCACTTTTCATTGGAGATGGAACTAAATACTCGGTCTCCTGTCCATTAGAGTGGACCCAAATTACGCCGTCAATTATTTACGATCGCGAACGATGCGGAACTTACAAACAATGGGCAATGGACGCCTGTGATATCAAAGTTTAGGCGACCGAACACAGGACTTAAGGGGAGAACACGGGCCGGGGGAGCAGCATAGCGAGGAGTCGTCTTCGCGGCGCGGACTGCGCGAGAACGCTAAACGAAGCGCGAGGACTGGACTTGTTTGGTCCCGGTAGGACTTTGAGCAGAACGACGGACGCACAACCACACGACACCACAACGTAGAATCTACTGGCTAAAGCACCAAGACCGAGCCTCTGGGAGTCCGAGGCAAGCAGGAGGAGTTCTTTTGCAGGCGAGAAACCAAGGGTGAGTTTCGTCTTCGTTGAGTACGGCCGTGCGTGCGTGCGTGCGTTTATGTTTTCTTTATGTGGCTCTGGCTCTGGTTCTGGTTGCTGTTGTTGTCGTAGTTCTTGTTTACGAGTTTTGATTTTAATATCAATTTCATGGCGAGGGTAGGTTTAGGTTTAGCTCACAAAGTATCTGGAGGGTAATTCCAGCCATTCCAGGTATTATTAAAGCTCTCGTCGGCTGACGACGGATTTCGCCGGACCTGTGCAATTCATCGGGAAGACATTAATTCGCAGCATTTTATAGAACTTTCCTTTGTGAGACCATCTGCCACGACGGTGCCCAGTAGGTTCAAGTTTATCTCTCTCAAGGATACCTTTGTGGAAGGGCCCAAGATAAGGACTTGAAGCTCGTTCTCGTTCTGTAATTATCCAGGAAGTCGGATATGAAGGGTTCGAGAGTGTGTCTGAATTGGTAATAACCTTATACAAGTTGACATCCGAGAGCCTCGCATCCCTTTGGAGCACTTGGGAAGGGAAAATCAAAGATCGACGTCCAAAGAACCACATCGACGCTGTCTTCCGCAAGAAGAAACACCTGAGCGAGAGCTGGCGTACAACTCGAGACCCATAAGTAAACAAAAACAAACGGAAATTCCCGTGAAATGCAATTATTTCTGAGCCGTGGCAGAGAAGGAGGCGCAGACGAGAGCGAAAACACAAGGCACAAGGAGTACTCATCAGTATTTGGGCCAATTGCGAGAGGACGCGAAGGGGTCGGGAACGAGGTGCGGAGGATCGAAAGGGTGGGTGGGGGACATTACAAAGGGGCAGGAGAAAAACTAACGAAATGACATGTATATAAACAAAGTCACACACACACACACACGTTCGCTGTGGATGGTTAGAGCAAGGAGGGAAACAAAGAGTACATAGGCAGGTAGATGGCGCTGGTGTGGATGTGTGCGAGAGAATCAACACGCGCCGCCGAGAGGCAGCGACAGAGGGGGAGCGCGCGGCCCCGACGGAAGGAAACAGGGAAAACCGATGGAACGAAGGACGGACTTAGCGAGGGACGAGCGTGGGGAGGGAGAAATCTTTGTGGGACACATGTGCCCGCCTGACCAAGCGACCAACCGACCGACCGACCGACAGACCGACCGACCGACCAACAGACAGACAGACATACCACCACCACCACCCACCCTTCCTCCTCCCCTCGTGCCAGCCCCACTGCAAACGCGCTTAAACGGACTCGGATGCCTCCTCGCTGGTGGTTGCAGGCGCAGCAAGCAAGCAGTCACTGCCGCAAACTCTACACCCGATTCAACTCAACTCTCCACACACTCTGCTCTCTCGCGCGAGTTCCTTCCTTCTGCCTCTCTCTCGCCCGCTCACGGCTCTCCGACCCTCCTCTGCACACACGGACAACAAAGTCTACAGCGGATACACAACACAGGCCGCTGCAAGTAACGAGCGAGCAGCTCGGAAAATGTCGCTGCCATCGCGTTGTGGTTGTTGTTACCGCTGCTACTGCTGCCGTTCGTGCTGCGTGCGAAAATTTGTTCCTTGTCGTGTGTGCATTTCCTGCTCATTTTTGCACATTTTCCGAGAACCCGAGAAACCTAACGACGGCCCGTGTCTCGTGCTTCGCAGTGCGTGCGAATTTCCACAATTCAAATTCGCACAAATTGAACTAACCACCCCACCGCCCCCCTCACGAGCGACAACCACAACCAGCAGGCAGCAAAGGGTTCACCTTGCGTACGGGACGGGACGAGACGACCCTTTGAGCCGCGAGTCCTTCGGCCCGCCACCACTACCACCTCACACCGCCCTGCGATGGTGTTCGATTCGGGCCAACACACATTTTCCTCAAAACAACACGACCGAACGAAGGAACGTACTTCGAAATGCGTTACAAGAAATGACGATACGACGATGACGATGAGGAGGCGAAACGCGTGTGCGAAAATTTTCGGGAGCGAGCGTCACCGTCACTTTTCTAGTTATCGTTCCGTTCGTTCCTTTTTATTGAAATTTTCTTCCACTCGAATTCGATTCACTTTTGGCAGAAAATCACTTTTCATCCGTCGTAGCGACGAGTGCCATTGTTTCTTGTTTCGATTTATTTTTACATATATAGTTGCTTGTAGTATGTATACATATGTTGATGTAGTCGTAGATGTATGTGTATGTATGTATTGTCCTATGTGTTGTTGTTGCTGCTGCTACGGCTGCTGCTGCTACTCTGTGCTTCCGAACGCGACCACGAATCGACGGCGGACATCATGGGAAAGCGTATGAATTGATACTGGGCCAAGTATTTCTGGGTTGTTTTTCGTCAACGCTCGGCCAGTTCGGTTCGTTTCGTTTCAGTTTTCCTGTCCTGATGCCGTTTCGTCATCTCTGCTCTCCACCGCTGTGCTTTTCTCCTCTCAGCTCTCTCCGCTTCTCTGCCACTCGCTCTCTCTACGTCGGTCTCCTCTTCGTGGCGAGCGCGCGCAGAGAGCGGCGGCGAATCGAGGAGCGCCAGGAGAGCGAAAGCTTGCCGGGAACAGGTTAAAGTTTAAAATCAGCACCGCCGACCGGAGCAATAAATAGGCGAAGGCTCTTCAAGGAAGTAGGCCTCGGCGACACGTAAATGGACCACCGAGGTTTCTATGTCATCGACATGCCGCACAAGTGGCCTCTTCGCAGCCCCGATGGCTCCACTTGGCCTCGGCCGAGGAGACGCCATCGTATCGAATATCCTTCAATTGCTTGGGCAGGGAATCAATTTTGAATAATCTCTTTCGACCACCCACCAATCCCATATTCGTCGGCTCCGATCCATGATCTCATCCTGATCTAAGCTCACACATGCCACCTTCGAAGTGAGCGCCCCTGGATCCCTATCCACATCCTTGTTCCTGTTATTGGCTCCTGAGAGCCATGGCACAGCTGTGAGCTCACGGAGCTCTCGCGTCGACGATAGGGTGCTTGCTCTCGCATGTCCTAGATTCCGCTCTCTCGTCGTATCGCGCTCTCACGCATCCGCTTCCGTAGTTCCCTCCCCAAGAATATGATTGCGATGCGTTTCCCAAGGTGCGTTCGAATGCGTCCGTCCCCATCGACGGAGTCCATGTGAGCATCGCCGCCTTCCTCGACTCGATCCCGACGAGATGTCGTCGTCTCGTTGTTGCGATGTCGCTCGACAAGCTTTGTAGACAAGCTGGAGGACTTCGTCGCGAGGATGGCGAACTAGAGAATGAGAGACAAACGACACAACGCAACGGTCGGTCGTAACTCGTCGCCGTTCGTATCCTCGGGTGGACGAAACACGGAACAATGGTTCGTACCACGTAGTTCCGCATGTGGAGAGAGGGGCAGTGGCTCGTGTTCGTGCTCGGCTCGAGCCTCGTATTTGGGTCACACGAGATGCGACGACGACGAGGACGACGACAGTTTCGCGCACCACTCTCTGTGGAGGCCAAGTACCGAAAATGTCGACGCTGCACTCGGAGACGAAGGCGGCGGCGGCGGTCGAGGGACCTCGAGGGACGGACAGCGGACACGAACCGTCTGTCAGTCTGACAATGAGTGCATGGTAAGTGGGTTGAGGTGAAGAGCTGCAACTTCCGAATATCGACTTTTGTCGCTGCTCCGTTCCGCTCTGGTCTGGTCTGGTCTGGAAGCAGTGCACGCGAAGAAGGTCACCACCACAACGAAGCGAACCGAGGGAGGGGCAGTACGATGTTTTGACAGAGAGAATTTTCATCGTTTTCAAAACAATTTGTACACACTTTGCGAGGTAGGGGTGGTTCATCATTAGTAGGAAATTTGATCTCGGTACTCGGGGCCTCTGGGTGCTGACCATTCGTTGGAAATGCGATCCCTTGACAGAACCCACTGAGCCATACCATTGCCCCGAGCATCGAGCTGAAGAAGACAATTAGGATTGATCCGGTCCACAAAAGAGTGGGTGAGGGCTCTTTAGTCATGAATGCAAAGAGTGCCATAATCACGTGTATCGAACATCTAAAAGGTCGCCGCAGTCCATCTCTTCCTGGTTCGGCGCTATCCAGAGCAGGGCCTCGTATTTAATTGTTTTCATTTTAGTCAAAAGCTTCGCCATCAAAGCTCTGTCGGTCTGCAAATGGGACATAATTAAAAGCAAACAATCTCAACTTTTGCTCTTTTATATGAATGCTTTGTCTCGACTGTCCTCATTCGGGGCTATGAGCGAGATGCATGTAGGTAACATCCTCACATACCCGCAGTAAATAGAGTATTTCGCGATAACGATTATGTACTTCGATTCGGACAGATGATGCTTTGGAAGGGGCGGAAGAACTTGATCGGATAGTTCCAGACGATACATTGAGTTTCACAGTATGCACAAGACACATATTACAGAGGACAACTGCAAGGGTTTTAATAAAAATGTCGGGGTGGCAAAGAAAATCATGTTTATACTTAAGGACCACTCGGAGAGACTCTTTCACGATTTATACAAAGTCCTACGGCGACGATTTGTTGCTCTGAGCTAATGACGAACAAATATGCACATTAGAGTCGCTCGAGGAGAATAGAGAGGCAATGGGAGGGGCGAAAATCCACACAAATACGAAGAGTCAATGTAAACAGCTACGCGTTTCGTTTATTTTTGATTTGTTTTCGGTGTTTTGGGAAAGTTGCCAAATATAACGTAAACTATTAAACATGAGCTCCTCATCCCGGCCGAGCGAGCAGTTAGCATACAATCGGATTGAAGCGAACGAAACGAAATCGGCGACGCTTGCGAGTTGCGATGAGTTGGGAAAGCGTTTCAAATTTAGAACGGTTTACAACATAAATACAGAAATAGAGACGAGATAAATATTTCGCGAACAGTGCGAACTCCCATGAAGCAACGGGCGTTTTCTGGTTTCTTTGAGGATGCTCAACACAAGCCCCGATATCAAAAAGAACCGTCGCACTCTTGATGCCACAGATGCTTGAAGTCCAGCTGCAAAATGCACTCAAAATGAATCACCTGGTAGCAGCAGAAGAAGTGCACCGAGGAACATTCCGATGGAATGATGTTTTCGGGTGAGTTGTTTCGCGACTGGGAGCACAGCAGATGATATTCATTCATGGTCAGACCGACGATTTCAACCACGTAAATGATGGCCGAACCCACTCGGCGAGCGAGCACGTCAGCAGCAGCCGAACACAAGTGACTTCGTCATGGCTAGAACGACGACAGCCACCACTGAGTGTGCTCTTGCTCTTGGTTGGACTGTGATCGCTGCAAAGACACTTTTACAACCGAATTGTACAACAATATAACAGATTTTCGGCACACAGTAGGGCTCGGATCGAATGGTTTATTTTTAAACTCGTTCGGAGGCACGAGTCTTCAATGACAACGATATGCTCTCGGAGGGAACTTTATACAAAAGTGCTTGTGGACAAATGTAATCAAAAATTATGTATTTATGTTTGGCCAAGGTGCGTCATCCGCGAGCGTAAGTTCAAGTTCCCAGTTCAAAACATATTAAGACCAATTCGGGGGACAGATGTGCGCTGACGAAGAGAAATGCCAACCTGTGTGTGCGTATAAAAATACTTTGATCGTCTGTTCAAATCAATCAAATTTTATTTTTTCTTTTTTTTTTTTTTTTTACTTTTTTTTCATTGCAATTCCGGCTTTCGAACAATTTTAATTACTTGAGAAATGCATTTGATTTCAAAGAAAAAATTCGAAAAAAGCATTATCCCTCCAGATTCGTTTCTAAATCCGGTGAACAGCATCACATATAATACAAACGTCCTCCTGGGCAATTGGTATGAGAGGCGCATCGCTACGAAAGTTCACTGCGCCGGAATCGTTCCACGGCTGGTGCACGACGGCAATTGCGTGAACGCAATGTCCGTGTACAAGAATGACTTTCCCACTCATTCCACCAAACCTACGGCGGAAGAATTTACCGACTGGAAACAGATTAGCCACCACAATCGGTGCAACGGAGTTCAGTCTTCGATTCCTTTCGTGGACTCGAAGCAATATTTAAACAACATGACGACCACCAACGACTTGTTCTTCGGCACTCCAGCGAAGAGAAGTCGACTCATCAAACGGCCGAAGGTCGGGAAGAAATCAGTGCTAGACACTCTGCAGAGCTATGGTAATGCACATCGTAACGGAATACTCGAAGCCAAGCGGTGCACCGATTACTTGGACAGGTGCCGACCAAACAACATAACCACGTATCAATCCACCTTCCAAAACTATAGGTATGGAAGATGATTGTTTTATGTTTGATTGGCCAATCCATTCGGATTAGAACATGTGTATCAAAAAATTCTACCACTTCAAGTAAATTTGTGCCGATCTCAAGCGAGAATAATGAGATCTTCACAGTTTTGATTGGGTTTTTAGAATTTTTTGATTTGGTTACGGTAACATAATAAGTGGATAGTAAAAACTATTTTACAAAATCAATAATAAATTTTTAAAAATCCAAATAAATGCATTAATATAAAATTATATAAATAAAAATTAATATAAAAAATTCAAATACTCAATTCATTATTCAACATAGATTACTTACAGGATTAATTCTCAGGGAGCTAGCTCGCATACAATAAATTCTAGTGGTCTAGGTTGGCACGCGTGCTGTTACATTTTCATTTCGAACTCAATGCATTGGACTCCACAAGGAGGAACACAAGTGGGAAGCCGTTTTCACTCCAACTGATATTATACTATACGAAAATAGTGAAAGTTATTACTAGGATTGAATTTAAATGCAAAACTAGATACCTGGAGCAAGATTTCAAGGGATTTCCTCAAGAAAATGTTGTTGAATTTTCAGAAGCACGCGTCTGCAGAATGCAATTCGAGAGGAGCCGATGATGAGAGTGCGAACAATGTCAAATCATCACAAACCATTGCTGTCAATGATTACTCCAAGCGTTGTTTCATTCAATTGTATAACGGTATCGTTGCCTACTCTATGATTTGACTTCCTTGTGCTGTTATTTATTGCTTAAATTCTCAGTTGGTCGTACGCCATTGATTAATACGTGTGTCTTATGAGGATTTCCAGCTGTAAATAGAAGAAAAGAACATTTTTAATGAGGATGTCCAGATGTGATTAAATAGTATAAAGACTAAAAGATCCGCCAAGAGAATTTACTATATGGAGAGTTGAAGCGCTTAGACGAACACAAAATATAACGAATGCTATCCTTGAATATGCCAATAGTAAATACTGGCAGTCGAATAATTTAAATCCCATGTAAATGGTATATTAGGTGAACAGTGGACCATAGCAAACATGAGTGGGTCCTGGAAAGACTCCAGGCCTTTTCACACTTCGAGAAGTTTCCTCAACACGTCGGCCGCACTACACAAAGGACACAATCAGCTGCAGCTGGGCGATAGACGATGGTCGAGAGTATTCCAATTAATCCACTTCTCAGCGACAGTTGTGGGCCAATGGGGATCGTGTCGACGTCTGGAGTTAGCATTCACGGGAAAGCATAGACTAAGAGGCAAAAAAACAGTAGCACAGAAAAGGAAAAGGACTCACAAAGAACAAATCGCACACAACTCAAATTCTTAGTTTTTTGCACAACCAACCGACGTTTGCTTGGAAATAAATGTCTTTTTCGCCTGGCTCGGTCGGTTTTGCTGATGGAAAACGCAAATTGTTCACATTTAACGCAAAATAAATCGAACAATATGAGTTCTGCACAGTTTTGACTAGTCGAGTGAACGAAAGAAAGAGGGAGGGACGAAGATATGGCTCGCCGAGGAGAGAGAGAGCGGGATGGCTGTTTTTGCCATTTCTGTCACACACAAGACTGCAATTAATTTCTCGAATCAGGGAAGTTATAAAAATGTATCAATTTAAAATCATGAAAAACAAATTAAATCGGCAAACATGGCTACAGATGGAGCTAGCATCAACGAACATTTCAGGGACGCTTTACAAACTCGGAAAAAATGGCGACTGTTCGAAAATTTGCTTTTCGTCGATTTTTGTTTTGGTTTTGTCATTCGGTTTAGGACCCAGGGCTGCAAAAAACAACTCTTCTTCTTTTTTTCTGATTTTCGCAAAAACGTTTGTTGTTGTTGGGTATGGAACAGGGTTGCCGAATGCACTTCAATCGAAGTGTTTCACTTCACTTTGATCGGAGGACTACGGCAGGCACTTCACTTTGTCGTGTTTTTGGAAATTAGACTTTGTGAACTTTTTTGTTTTTTTGAGATTAAAGAGAATATTTTTGTATTTCGAACATAAAGTTCCTAAAGTAATATAGTTTTATTTGTTTCCCACAAAATATGTTTTAATACTGATGGTTAACACTATAAGTGAGCCCCCCAATAATTGATAAGTGGCTGATCCTGGGGTTGCACTCCAAGCACCTTCTTCAACTTCGCAATACCATTCGTTGACTTGGCTCGATTTAGACAAATTACTTTGCTGCAAAAAAATTGAGAAATTGAGCAAATGAAATGGTACTTAATACTTTATACTTACTTTTTCCACTCCTCAATAAGTACTTTGGTTTGCTTGTTCAGAACCAATTCGGTGAAACGTGGTTCATCCACTGCTTTCAATAATTTTGTCAATAAATCCGGCCCTGCAGAGAAAAGCATATACATAAGGACACCATAGATAGTATATTTATCTGGTACATACACTTGCTGGGTAGCACACCAGGCCATTTTACACACACTTCGTTATCTGCGATTTTGTCTTCCAAGAAGTCGATACGAAACACGGAGCTACTCGCCATTGGAACAGCTATCTCATTTGATACCGATATGATTTTATATTCGGAACTAATTGAATGTTGATGCTGAGCGTCGATCCGTATGAGATTATGCATTTGTTCCGGAAGCAGCTTCTTCAAGCACATCATGAAGTTGAAGGTTCTCTCAGGTGCACCCCGTATGATAATCTAGAAAATGTGTAATTTTTAAACCTATGATTTGAACCTTAACAATAACCAAGTACCTTTACTCCAGTTAGCGCACAGTAACACACAGCCATGAATTCATTGCGCATCACCTGCTTGATGTGACGCAAGGAAAACATTTCCTCTTGTTCCGGGTCGTCCAGTGCTTCTTCATATTTCTGTATCATTGGCAGTGTGGAGATGTTGTAGGTGAGTCGTTGCTGCGGTGGTCGTCCGCTGCTTTGTGGTGGTAGCCACGGGAGGTTCCCGAAAGTTACGTGTTCGGTAAGAAATCTTGATCCCGCCAGGAGAATCCATGAGAAATGCGAATGTAAAATGGCAAAAATACAATCTTCTCCCGTAAGTTCGACCAGTGAACGTGGTGTTTGCACCAAAACCTGTGAACTGGAAAGACGCCGCTGACGTGGAGACCCTTTCGCCTCTTCGTTCTCTTTAATCTTTTGTGCAGATGTTTGTATTTCGTTTGAGATTTTCTTCAGATGCTCAGCCAAAAAGGGTTTTATGTTCAGAAGAAAATATTTGTCTTTCATTAATATTATGATGGAGAAGAGCTGATAGAATCCTCGCGCCTGTGAAGAGTAATCGACGAAGTAGGTATTAGAACATTTCTTGTATTATTAGAATGGATGTAAATATTACCTGTAAATCGCTAACGTGAAATGTGTGACTGAGAACATGTCCTCTGGCCGAATCGCCGAAGAACACAAAGCCTCCGTCTTTATTGCAATTGATTTCGCAACTCAGACTTCGCACTGAAGCTTGTCGAATGAGAGTGGCGGTTTCTGGAAGCGCCGCAGTCTGTGTGCTCAGAAACGTGGCCCCACTCTCATTATCCTTGCTGTATAGTCCATTCGCCTGTCCCAGTGAATTGCATGCCGAACACATTTTATTTGTAATATTTTGCTGGTCCAGATGCAAGTCCTCGAGTTTCGTGTCTCGCAGCGTTTGCGTGCAAAAAATTGCACAAGGTCCGTGTGCCTCGCAAAAATGGCACAAAGCGATGACCGCATTCATTGCGAAAGTTTATTTAAGGATACTTCTAAAAATTATGTAAAATCCACACTTAAATTCTTAATTCTACAATTGCGATTATTGTTTTGATTTGCGAAAAACAAACAACATAAAAGAACCCCTGCAATCAGCTGATTTAATGTAATTCTTCTCAAACTATATTAAGGGTGGAACAGAATGAGTCGCTGGTAGTGGGGCGAAATACAATCATACTCGGAAATACTCGGGTCGCCAACGGCAACGCTCTCAACGCGACGCTTCCAACGCTCTTTATGTGCTTCAGCCTTAAGTTGAATACTTAATATGGCGGCGAACATTATGAAAGAATACTTCGCTTCGCATCGTGCTTCGAGTTCGCGAAATTTCAACTTTTCTGGCTTTGATAGAAAACAGCTAAAATTTTAAGTTATAAATTTGGTCATTTTGTCAAAAACTCGAATTTGACAGATAACAAATGTGTTCATTTTTGAAACAAGCTTTCATTGTAACTCACACATCTTGCTTCAAACGTAGCGAAGGCTTAGATTGTATTCAGCCCTAATATTCATCTTGTCGTCGTGTTGCATTCAAAATAATCATCTCCATAAGAACTAATGTACAAATATTTTGACGTTTTACGCATTGTCGCTGTCGCATCGAATGTGTTTCCCCCATAATAATCAATAAACGCAATATCCAACTACAAAACTACAACGGTGTCGCTGGCGAGTGAACGCGGCCTGTGTCTGTGTGTCTACGAAGCTTGTCAGCTTTGACATTTGAAGAAAAATATCGAAATTAATTAAAAAAATAAACTTTTCCGAAATAAAAAATACTAATGACTCACTATGGATATCGACAATCAGTATAATATTCACTCTATTTGCCGAATATGTTTGGAACAGCTTAACAATGAGAATGCCTACGACCTATTTCTCATACCGGGATTGGCCAAGAAGCTGATTGTGTGCACGTCACTCACGGTGGAGCCCCAAGATGGTTTCCCCAAGAACATCTGCGGCGTTTGCTATACACGTCTCAATGACCTGCATGATTTCCAGAAACAATGTGTGGATTCCGTACAAAAGTTTCAAGACCTAGTTACCGGTAATGCATCATTTAGTCAAACAGAACCATTTCACGAACATGTCAAGGAATTCGATCTTTTGGAAGCAGTAGCCGAAGCCAATATTCCTATTGGTGACGATGATGAACCTATAAGTTACGATCCGCTTCTTAATAGCAAACTAGAGCTGATTGATAACGAGGAAGATGTCTTTAAAATGTTGGAAAATGTCAATAAAGCCGCCGAAGAAGTGGTGCAAAAAGAGGAAATTGACATTAAACCGGACAAGGATTTCTTTTTTAGCAACAGCAGCAGTTCTAGTGAATCGGACAATGAGAACGATGAGGATTTTACGGCTGATGTGAAAGTAGACGATGATAGCGATAGCGACGACGACAAGCCGCTTGCCTTGCGAAAGAGCAGAGCAGCAACTACCACGGAACCAAAAACAAAGCCAAAACGTAAACGGGTCCCTGCATCCGAAAAGCATCTGCATCGCATTATCGATTGTCATATATGCCACAAGAAGTTTAAGAAAGTCGAGTGCTACCAAAAGCACATGACATACCACAATGACAAATTGCCCCACCAGTGCACCGTAGAGACTTGTCTCAAGGGCTTTACGACAGCCAACGGTTTGCGATTACACGTTGAGCACTGTCACGCGGAAACTGTGGAGTTACACAAATGTCCGGAGGAAGGTTGCGGTCGTTCGTTTGGGCGTCCACGATTGTTGAATTGGCATTTGAAAAAAGTCCATAAAATCGTCAAAGAACTTAATGAGCCAAAGTGCTACCCTTGTACGGAATGCGAGAAGGTTTTCCGTTGTCCCATGGCTTTAAAGAAACACATGTACAAACACGATGGCAAGGAGCTACCTTTTCCGTGCAACATTTGTGGCAAACGCTTTGTCATCAATTCTGCTTTGAAGGATCATCTAATGCGACATGCTGGCATTAAAAACTATGTTTGTCCTTATTGTGGTGTTGGCAAAACAACACGCCAGGAATGGAACACTCATATCAATACACATACGCAGGAGCGTAAGTTTCAATGTCATTTGTGTCCGCACGCATCTCACAATAAGCAGAATCTCCGCATGCACATTAAAATTGTACACGATAAAATTAAGGACTATGCTTGCCAATACTGTGGCAAAACCTTCGGTAAGTCGAATGCATGCAAAATGCACGAGATGACACATACTGGCGAGAAAAGGTGCGAATGCAAGGTTTGTGGAAAGAAATTCATTCATCCTAAAGGTTTGACCAAGCATTTGAAGACACACGAGAAACGTGTGATGCGTGCAATAGAGGTTCACCGTAAACGACAGCTAGAGACTGGTGCTCTTTCAAGTGATGAACCAGTTCCCCCAATGCCTACATTGCCTATCCCTTCGGGTAACTCGAAGGAGTGCCATCAGATGGTGGCGGACGAAATTTTGAAAGCTGTGGCCGAGTCCACCGCTACCATTCCAGAGAACCCACGCAGTGTTAAGCGCGTCGATATGTCGGAACTTGCAGGTACCGCAGTAAATCCCATACCCGAAGTTGCCGTGCCTTCTTGGAGCCCTGCAATCAACTTCATGATGAAAGAGGGACCATATGTGTGTCCGGATTGTGGACAGGGCTTCAATGGACCCGGTAATCTAAAACGCCATCATCGCATTGTACATGAGGGTGTCAAAGATTTTGCTTGTCGTTTCTGTCATCGTCGTTTTGCAAAGGCCCAAACTCTAAAGCATCATGAAATGACCCACACTGGTGAGAAGCCACATGAATGCAACCAATGTGGTAAACGTTTCATTCAATATGTTGCCCTCAAGCGACATATGAAGGTGCATTCGAAACAACCTCCTGAAATTCCAGCAGCAGTCTATGCTGCCGCTGAAGAACTTGCAGTGCAGGAGCAAGAAAAACGGGAAGCCAAACGTAAAGCCGATGAAGAACGAGCTGCTGTTGCGGCAGCCGCCAAAGAACAGCTAAATGAGATGCAGCAACAGGAACTCGCAATGCAGAAGCTTCAAGAGGAAGCCACTGGGGAAACTAGCTTAGGAAATTTCCCACACATAAATACAAGTACGATGGGAGTTCGAACTGTTGGTGTGAATGATACATAAAATATCTAACACCTGTAAGAATTTTGTAAATGATTATCAAATCAAATTGATAAATATTTGCTTATATATAGTAGAATATAAGAATATTTTTTTGTACTAAGGTCTAAGGATACTATTGCGGGTTATTGTAAAATTATATACATATATTTGTTTTTAAACCTTTTTCAAATATTTTTCATATATTTGACTTAAAATGTTAATATAAAAGTTATCATACCGATTTATGTATGTTTATTGTTTTTTTTTTTCATTTTTACTTCAGATATATAAGTATGTTTGTTCATTTTTGATGCAGTGGATTAATATAGATTTTAAATAAACGAAAAATCGTTTCTTTTCTGAGAAAGAAGTGTGGGGCAATAGACGATTGGGGCAGAATAAAAGCACATGTGTTATTTTTCCATTTTTTTTGGGTTTTACATTTATTTACCTTGTTATTTTTTATGACGATGATAGTTTTATGAAAATGACGAAGCTGTTGTATTATGTGCATTTTAATAAAATATTTCGATATTTTGTTAAAATGAACATAATGACATCTACTTCATGATGATGATGATTGTGATACAAATGATGAGCGATTACAGAAAAATTCATAAAAAACGACAAAGAACTTTGGAAGGAATGAGAAGTAAAAAATAATTTTAAATACATATCTCAGTTTTCAACATTTTCGATTCAGTTATTTTACCTGAGATTTGAAAGTTAAAGTGGAAAGAGGGGAAAATGAGGACAGTTATAAAAATATGTCTACACGCTGTCTGGCCAACTACTCTCTCACACCACTCAAATGCTCTTTCACTAAGGAGCCTCTGGTGTCTTCAAATTATATTTTGATTTGATGTTGTTCAGTTCCTCCTGTTTCTTGTCGACATCCACGCGTTTGAAAGCCTTATTCGATTGATAATACAAAACTACCAAGTAACGATTGCACACGTTAAACCCAGACAAATGGTCGCAAGCATTTTTTGCATCAAAAATATCCTCGTAGACAACAAAAGCGGTGCCACGCGTTTCTGGAGTGTTGCCTCTGGAAAGAAATGATTTGGGAAACGATATTAATATTAGTTTCAAATGAAACAAAAGTCTTAGTCTGGTTTAATGCTTACACACGTATTTGACGAATGGCTCCAAATTTCCCAAAAATATCATACATTTCATCAGATGTTATTTTGTATGGCAAGTTTCGCACATACAGAAGGCGATTTACCTCTGGAGGCAGACGAATCTTTTTGCAATAGAAATTAGATATTATTATTTTATAAGTATTTGGATTTTTCGAGTATTCATTAATTTAATTCGTAGACAGTAGTACTCACATTATTGCGCTTATTCATCGCTCTAGGTTAGGTCCTCAGCGTGCGAGGTATGTTTCTCGTCTGGAAACTAATTCTTTGTGCAGCTGACGCAGACGAAGTGAATGTCCTTTGTCCTTTTCAAAATTGTTTGCACACAAAAACTCTTTGACCAAAAAGAAAGAAGTCGTCGACTCCTATTTTTTTCTCGCAATTGTTTGACAACTTATGTTCACGGTTGCCACTCGTAATTTTATTTATGTACCCAACATGTTCGAAAAATGTACCAAAAATGTGTTAAAGTTTATAAACACATTTATTTTTAAATTATATTTTATAATTAATTTTAGAAACATTACATGGGTGATTTAAGGAACAATACCTTCAATACACATTACTAAAAATTACTTTTTATTAACGCTTACTTTACGGATCTGCTTATAATGTACCAGTGTACCAGTGAAAAAATTGCAACAATTTTGGTATAATTGTACCAAAGTGGCAACCGTGCTAATGGTGCATACAAACCAGGGTTGCTGAATGCAATTAGTGCAAAATACAATCAATTTCACGCTACACAAAATGAGTTGTAGTAGTGTAGTGCAAAGTCGCGCGACATCAGTTGTTCCGCGTGTTGCAACTTGTGCTGCTATGTTTACTACAAGCTACAGAGTACTACTCATTCTGTTCATTCTCCATCGATTCAGTACATTTCAACTTTTGATCGCTCGTACTACTTTACTACCAGCGACTCATTCTGTTCAGCCAGTCGTTCTGCAACTAATTCTTTATTATAGTTGGCTCTTAAACAGCGCGTAGCGTTTTTCGAATGTTAAAAATGTTGTTTAATACTTCAATAGACACCTTTTCCCTCAGATACTTGAAATTGGAGCAAAATCATCAGAGATCTCTGCAAAAAAAAAACGTATGGTTTTGATCTCCGAACATTCGTCCGATTTGGTTTGTTTCCATCGTGAAAAATAGCAATGACAATAACCCATTGTACGGATGTGGAATGTAATTTGTGGATTTTATTTAGAGGAATTTTACAACAATTTCGTTCCGTAAAAATAAATGTATATCTATAAAATTTATTGATTCATCATTCATAGACGAAATTAAGACAATCGTCGATGATATGGGATAGAAACAAATTCAAGTAAAATTCAGCGTGTTTTCGTAACCATGATGGGACCCAACTCCTTGAAGGGATATGGGCATTATATAGAGTTTTATTCGAGATAATTTACAGCTATTAGTTCTTTATTTTTTTGTTGTTGTATGATCCAATAGCTATAAGCATAAATCATGTATAAGACAGTGACAAGAAACCTCGTCATCAAGCGATAAAAATTAGATTCAAAGGTTATCAGAAATAAGCTGAAAATGACTCCTCTATCCGAAACATCATGAATTGAACCCATTATCTGAGATTACGTTTTTATTCTAAATTTGAGCAAATCAGAACTTTTCAAATATTGTTGTTACTTAACATATAAAGAAGCATTTAACAACATTTAAAGGATGGAATTTTAATGCGTAAGTACATATTACATATTCTAAGTCCCTAACGCGCAAGAGTCGTAAACAGTCGTAAGCATCATTGAAAGTACTTTATTCCGCTTCCACGAGTTTAGTAATGGAATCTTTAGTGATCAGTTGCAAAAGCGATCCTGTCTTGGGGCGCTGCTCCGCTTTCGTCCATTTCAAGAATAAACTAAATAATAAATTTGCAAAAATATTAACATTTAAGATAAAATTTTGGGTTAACATACTCTGCTACTTCCGTCAGAGGAGTCCAAGTCGTGAAATCGGCTTTTGGCATCCATTTGCGATTCATGGGAGTATCCAGAGTGACGGGCAGAATGGATACAACTAAAGCGCCATCCGGCAAGCCGGAATCCTTCTCGGCCAGCGAACGGGTCAATTGGTGGACAGCAGCCTTGGCCATTCCATAACCGATCATACCAGGTGTACCTTTCAAGGCGGGATTAGCGCCAGTCAATGCGAGGACACCGCCTTCTTTCAAATGTTGCGCTGCAACAGCCGCCGAAATGGTTGAGGTCCAAACACTTTGACGCCACATTAAGTCGGCGTTTTTGGCCAAATCTTTCTTAGCATTGCCACCAGCCCAGCCACCAGCAACACAAATGACAGCATCTAGTTTATCGCCGTTGAGGGCATCACCCACCTTGGCGATAACCTCCGCCTCCTGTTCAGTCCAGGAGCCATCGCGTGGCACAACAATGCTTACATCGGCCTGATCGTTTTCATTCAGATCGATGCTGCCAACCCACTGTGGGAAACAATTTTAGAGAGGCGAAAGTTTATGAGTTTTATACCGATTGTTTGTGGTGGTGTTGCCAATTACTCACATAGTTGTGGGCCTTGAAATGTGAAACGCAGGCAGCGCCCAAGGCTCCTTTACCTCCGTAGACAAGCACGCGACCAACAGACATGATTAGATTCTTCGGTACAGCAGCCAGCTTTACCAAACACAGCGAAATCCAACAAGCAACTAAATGTTTTTATTCAAGAACTACCTAACGAGCTCCGTCTGCACTTGAGAGTTGATTCGAATACGAGTTTCGCTTTGATACAACAACAACAGATAAGGTTGTGCCGGTTTCCTCAAGTGTGAGAGTATTTTTACAGCGAAAGTGAATGACTCTGTAATATATTAAAAACAAAGCAAGTTAATTGACATTGGTTCCTGAATTTAAATCGATTTTTACATTGGACACATTTTGATGTCCTTGAACTCTAAATTTTTGGGGAACCTGTTGCTGATGTATTATTTTTGTATTTGGAAAATCTTGTAATTAAAATACTTGTATTAGTCACATAGTTTCATAGAAGCTAATAATTTGCAAAATTTACAACTGTTTTTTTATTAAACCGGTTTATGTACTCTATTTTGTAAAGAGAATTACACGACTGGGAGTTATATCATTAATATAAATTTGTATTCATCATATATTGTTAATATATAATTCCCAGATACTAAATTTATTATTTTTACACTACATACCTACAATTAGTTTTCGATTTTTTATTAATTTACTAAAAAATAAGAAATTCCGGACAAATTCCAGATTTCCTACAATATATTTTTTTTTTGTAAACATTATTTGACATTTGGGCTCTGGGTTCCATTTTGCCGGCAATATTTTTAACATTTTATCATTGTTTCTTGTATGAATGTTTCTGACTCTACTGATGGAAGTTGTCATATCGGCAAAAATATATTATATATATATTCTTTTAATTTGAATCTAGGCGTGGTAATTTGGTAACGTGGTAATGTGGCAAATTTACAAGAACAAAATGCTCGTGAATTACCACATTACCATGGTCGGTGTAAATACCCCTATTGACTTGTACCAACAATGGTCCACTGACAGTTGGAACCGACGAAAATCTTTTACAAATATTAAATTGTTGACATCAAGCGCTACCAACATACAGCGACAAAAATCCCATTGAAAATAGAAAAAACGAGAAATTGTGACAGAAATCTCCGGATTACCTTCCCTATTTTTCCCATTTTTGTTGTTGTTTCGATTGTTGTACGAATCGAAATTCGAAGATTCGTCCGAAAAATCGAATAAAACATTTTCGTGTTTGTCGTGTCAATTTTTTTCGCTTTTTCCCACAATTATTTTATTTATTTCTGTTTCTAACGCATTAACTAACTATTTTACAACTTTAATCAATAGAATTTATTATTTTTTTATTCGAAAAAACAAAATGGGGAAGGCCAGTAGTCAAGTAGCAGCATAAAAGGGATCAAAAGTAGTTGCTGGCAGTGAAATTGCAACTTGTGCCGTGTGGTGGATGCTGCCGCGGAGGAGGAGGACTTGAAACACAATACTTTCGAGTCTTTTGTTTATTACTACCGATGGTGCAATGAGTAATTGGTCGCTTCCTTGGCTATAGGATTTGGGCAATTATGGAACGACGTGTTAAGCTAAAAACCATTAATCCGCACATAACGTGCAAAATCTGTGGCGGATATTTTATTGATGCCACCACAGTTACCGAGTGTTTGCATACATGTGAGTGCAAGTCATTATTTGTTATCTTCTTTAATTATAAACAATGTGTATTATTGCAGTTTGCAAGAGTTGTTTAGTGAAACACTTGGAAGAGAAGAAAACGTGCCCCACCTGCGACAATGTCATCCATCAGTCGTATCCCCTACAGTACATCAGTTTCGATCGTACGATGCAGGACATTGTCTACAAATTGGTTCCAAATTTGCAAGAAGGCAAGTACCATATTCCGATGTGAAAACTACAAATATGTAACTACTAAAATTTGTATTCTTTTCAGATGAAATGCGTAGGGAACGTGAATTTTATAAAAGTCGCAATATGCCTTGTCCCAAAGATATACCACAAAACCATGAGGATGACAACGAGAAGGTTATGGAAGCGCATGCGGAATCTGATTTCCATCGCTTAGATGAACAAGTTAATGTTTGTCTTGAATGTATGAGCAATAACTTTAAAAATCTGCAACGACGTTTTATCAGATGTAGTTCGCAAGCAACAATAACGCATCTGAAAAAATTGGTAGCTAAGAAAATATTAAATGGCATCGATAAATACAGAGAGGTACTGCAATAGTTATCTAACTTGATCAACATATTTTAATAATTTTTTAAACTTTTCAGATTGATATTTTGTGCAATGAAGAGTTATTAGGTAAGGATCACACACTAAAATTTGTCTATGTGACGAGATGGAGATTTAGAGATCCACCACTGCGTTTGCAATTTCGACCCCGTGTTGAGCTGTAACAATGTGTTTTTCGAAGAAGTCGGAAAAAAGTGAACACGATATCACATAAAACATTTTTAATTTAAATGTTGACAGTTTTGTAATATTTTCATTACTAGAATATTTCAGATATTTGGAACTATTTACACATAAACAAAAGCTAATGTTAAATACTAAACGTAATAGATAAGGAATTTTTGAATAACTACAATTAATTAAGTAAAAAATATTTTAAAACTAGGCTTATGTATTAACAAATTTGTAAAAATACAAACTGTCCTTGTGTGAGATTTTTAATTTCAACAATGAAAAGTTTTTACCAAATTATTTATCATAATTATTAGCTGAAGCACATAAATTATCTGCCAATGTTTTCAACAAAATAATTATTTACTATTACTTTTTATGTTCCCGTATAAGCAGTATCAGTAAAAATTATTTTCATCCTATCGGTTTTAATCTAACATATTTTAAAATATTTATTATGTTCATCACAATTTAATTGTAAGTCACGTAAATCAAAATATTGTTCTACAGATTGTGCACGTCTTCTTTTAATATTTGTGTTTACCAGTACTTTTTAAAGTTTTATTTACACAGATTTTGCTTTAAACTAGGATTAAATTTGAGAACCATATAAAACCTAATTAATATATTTTGTATATAGTAAGAAAATTTAAATAAACCATATAAAATGAATTGTTTGTTTTGTGACTTCAGTTTTTATAGAATAAAAAGGGTTTTTTTATTTTTTCAATATCTTTTAAATTCAATATGAAAATACTCTTCGAATGAAAACGCATTGGAATTTACACTTTTCCATATTTATTAAAAATTATAAAACAAAACTATAAAATAAACTAATTATAAAGTATTTTCTTAAAATTAATAATTCCTTGGACGAAAATGTCCTCTTGTTGGACGTGGACCAAAATTTGCCCCATAGCGTGGAGGTCTTAAAATTGGACCATTATATGGCATGCCATATGGAGGTGGTCGCAATGGTGGCATAACAACTGCACCCCCAAATGGTGGAATCATTGGTGGCATATGATATGGACCAGCATAACGTGGAGCTCCCTGCGGTGTAGACCAACTCGGTTGATGGGTCCAAGCGGGCTTGAATTATCGAAAATAATTAAAATATGAAAAAAAATTTGTTATATATAACCTACATAACCATATGGATCAACTGGCACTGGAATTGTTATAATTTGAGTTTGCGGCACGGCCGGTAGATCGTGCCGCTCTTTACTTCGCCCACGAATGCGTTCCCGTGAACGGGATCTTGAACGAGTTCTAGAACGGCGATGTCGTGAAGAATAACTATTTGCTCGGTCGACGCTTATCGAACGGTGTCGTTCATGTCCCCGTGAAGTATCTCGGTGATGGCGCGACGAGTGCCGTTCTCGATCATTGTGAGAATCTGAGCGCTTACGCGTTTTGGAGTGGGAATGTGTGTAGTTCGGCGATCTGCTGTGTGATCGACTACGGCTGTCTCTTCTCCTTGATGATGATTGAAATTTGCGCCTGTGGGCTTCAGTCTCTTGTTTAACGGATGACGACCCATAGACTCGAAGCAACCGTTCTTTTTCTCGTTTCTCGTCTATGAAATAAGGAACTTTATCCGGTGTGCGTCGTTTTGAGGAAGCAGATTGACATGTTGTAGATGAGCTCTTTCCCTGAGCAGAATTTTTGTACGTTGTTCTACTTCGCCGAGGACGTTCAGGGCTGCTTGATTCCTGAGGGTATTGGTTATATTTATTAAATCGGTTCTTTTTTCGTATATTCATTTATCTTTTTCGTACCGATGAGCTCTGCCTTCGACGGTCTCTTTTTGAATCTTTCAAGGGACTGTTTCCGTGTGATTTACCTTTATTTAAACTAATATCCTCTCGTTCAAAAAGTGGTTTAGAACCCTCACCTGCATAAAATGTATTATTTGTATGATTGTATCAAAATAATAACATAAAAATAATAAAAAAATTATCCTCATTTGGATCAATAAACAAAAAAAAAATCAATTACAAATTATCTTTTACTTTTAAGATATTCTTCAAACATTTTTATGAAATGCAATTTTTTTAATAATTCGTTTTATGAATGCATTTTTTAAAATAATTCTTTGAATTTAAGTTTACTTTAAACAGTTATACTTTTAACTAGTTCTTTGTGAATCGCAAATTGAATTGAATTTTAAAATTTCAAAGTTTTGTATTTCAATAATAAACAAATTCAGTATTTACGTTTATTTTATCAAGTGTTTTTGTTTTAGTTGATTGCTGATTTTGTAAGAAATGTTGATTGATGTCCATGAGCATTGATCTCACATTACGCCAGATATACAAACGCATCCGAGTTACAGGGAATGTTGATTGATGATTTCGTTGGTATTGATGAAATGCCCGTAGAGTATGTTGATTGGTGTAAATAGTAGTGCTATAAAAGCTGCAAGTCTACTTTTAAATATATGTGTTAAATTATGTATTTTTTGTATACTTATTTTTGAGAAAAAGAAACAGATTTTTTTAAAAGTTATTTCTGGATACCTACTTTTTTAAAGTATTCTCTTAAAAATGTTTTGATAGAACTTAAAATACATAATTTTACTAAACATTAAGGGAGATACATGATGTTTGCATGTGATGTGATAAAAATACATCCTTCTGTTGCTTTGAGGAACCTACATATTATTAATACCTAAATTATATGGGTTTTCAATTACTTACATGACTTGGTTTATATTATAAAACAAGGACATGGTTGAATCATCCAGTTGATTGTAGTTTGATGAGGGAAGGCGGAGTTGAATGTATCCTTTGGTTTGTTGATTGAAGATGCTTAGGAAAACACTGCGTAGGTTTATTTCCGTGACCATGTTGATTGTAGTTGTTCCGTTTCAATTCATTCTTTAAATTACGTTGTGTTTCAAACTATATTTTTTTTTGGTCATCAGAATTTTTTATTGCTAAGTTTACTTTAAAATCACCGATGCTTCATTTCTAGACTATATCATAATGATTTGATGAATTTATTTACCAAATCTTCGTTTAATGACCACATCGTTGGGATCGAGAGAGCGCTCAACGGCGTAGGGTCCTTTTTTGATGGAACCACTGGGAATGTTTTGTTCTATTTTAAATTTCGCCGAACTGGAGGTTGAATTAGTTGCAGATGTCCTGTGAGCCATGGTTGAGTTGGAGTTGGTTGCTGTTATTGTTGCTCGATGATTAGTCTCCGAGTTGTTTGCAGATTATTGTATTATTGAGGTAAACGCAAGGCTTAACAATAAATTATGAAATTAAATATGTTTTTCCCCATAACTATAAGTATTTCAAAAACTTACCTCGTTTAAATAAATCCCCTATAATAATTATTTACTTAAATTAATATAAAAAATGTATTTCTGATTATTCTTTTCTGGTTAGGGTTGCCGAAGTCACTTCAATCGAAGTGTTTCACTCCACTTATGATCAAAACACTTCGTCACTCCACTTTTTTGAAAAACACTTAATTTTTCGCAGCAAACTCCCTCCTCAAATCACTGTGTTCGGTCGGTCTATTTTCCTATTCCTGTTTCCTTTTTCACAAATTCCGTTTCATGCAATTAAGCTGTGAAAACATTTTTTTTTTGCTTCTCAAAAAGCTTATCACTCCACAATACCTTTTACATTTCACTTAAAATTTCCGGCACGGTATCCCTGTTTCTGATTTACGTCGAATTGGGTATGTTCACTGAAAATAGTCAGAGATAATTTCATACCAAAATGTAGTGAAAATTTAAAATTACTTAGTTTTAGAAACGGAATAGTAGTAAATTAAAAATTTAATTTAATTAATTTTCTTAATAGTTGCTTTGGTACGATGTTATCCTATATTTACAAATTAATAAGTGTAGGTGGAAATATATTAATTTCTCCGTTAACAATGTTTTCATTTTTTCAAAATATATTTGAACACGAATTGCTGCCTGCTGTTGATGATTATTTTTAACAATTATTCACAAATCCACCTCGCCACAATACACCACACCACACAAGTTGACTTTTTGAAGTTTTGGAATGACTCGGGTACAGAGAGGGTGGCGAATGCACTTCACTTGGACCAAAAATCATGAAATCCACCACACTTCACTTTTCGCGCAAGTGACACTTTCACCACAGATTCTGCGATCTTAGATTTAGCAACATGGAATTCTTTTTTCACCACTGCGAATGAGGGTGAGTTTTTAAAGCGTCCCTGGAATGTTGAGGTGATGCTGGCGCCATCTATTCGTAGTGTCAATTTTCGCAACAAAAAAATTAAAAAAAACAACAACAAAATCTATAAATGTATTTTTTGTTTCTCTCTGTTTCTCTTCTCTCTCTTTCTCGTCTGTCGTTTCAAATAAAAATGAACCGTTATCCGTTATCCTTTTGGTAAGTTTTTTTTTGTCGTTTCTGCAGGATGTGGAATTCAAATTAAGTTAATAACAAATAGATCGGAAATTCAACGTTCCAAACGTTATCAAAATATGTGTGAAAACTCTGGTGTCAATTTCAAAACTCCTTCGAACGAAGCAACCAATTGTTGCTCCACTTGCTTCTGCGGCTTTCTGTCGCCCATCATTTTAGACGCCTCGGCGGCGACTACAGCTGGCATTGGACTCCCGGAAAATCTTGTGGATCTCTCTTCTATCAATACTGATAATGTAGTGAACTATGGGGTAAAGTGTTTGCAAATCCAACATTCCCCCAACTAATTAACGTTTTTGTGTTACAGCGGATAGATAAATCCCATTGGATTTGTGACTATGCAGATGATATTTTCCGCACATTACGTGAAACTGAACTGAAACGGTATATTATTTCATTCCGATCCCAACAATATGGATTTCGATCAGCATTATTGAGGCTTCTGAAGGTGGTGTCTGAGAAGCACAACTTGACTAGAACCACGCTGCATTTAGGTGAGCTCCAATTCCAATCAGATTGTGCATTATAATCGCCACCATTTGAAACATGTATGTACACCTAATTCTGTTTTTACACGGTCTTTTTTTACACGCGGTTTTCCGAAACCAATCTACCGTGTAAAACAGAATTAGGTGTATAAAGATCACTCCAATTGTTTTTAAATATCATCTTACAAACTGTTCTTTTAAGCTGTCTATTTCCTGGATTCCTTTATGGACAACTACACGATACGACCGGACAAATTAAATCTCACTGCTTTAACGTGTCTAATGGTGGCCGCAAAGATCGAGGAAGCCGATGTGAATATGCCAAAGTTTGCGAAATTGAATGAGCTGATTGGAAGCAACTATACACTGACTGAATTTAAAAATGTCGAAAGCAAAGTCCTTTCTACCTTTAATTTTGATTTGCTTCGCCCGACTGTTGCAACATTTGCCGAATATTTTGCCAATAGTTGCCTTACACTCGATGACTACCACATATATTTACGAAACTGGCACAGTGGGGCATTGGATTATCAACAGCATTTAAAGACAGCAGTAGCAGAATACTTGCTCTCACCGCTGTACATCAGTTACGAGGAAATGGCCATGGCGTTGAGTAGAATGCTGCTTGTTTTAGTGGATATGTCGCTTAGCTGTACGTTTATTACCCATACCCATATGCAATTTTATAATAAACTCCATTCATCATTTTAGATTTCAAATTTGTCAATGTACGTCCTTCGGTCTTGGCGGCATCTTGCATTGCTGCTGTGCGGCAAATGCAAAATATCCTGCCCAATTGGACGCCGTACCTGATCGCGATGACTGAATGCACGCTGGATGTGATTGCTCCGTACGTTGATGTATTAATTGCTTTATATAATTTAAATGCTACTACTGCAAATTGCAAAGAAGATCAGACACTGACATCGATGTCAAATGTGCTATGCGATAGTCCTGATTCTGGTATTGTATCATGCGATACGAAATCTGATTCATCTACTGAAGACAGCGAGGATGAGGTCGAAGATGATGCCTATCATTGTATTGAGTATCCTCTTCTTGCCAAAAGAAGACGATTATTCTAAAGACTTCACATTTGTTCGGATTTGTTACATTTCTTCCTATGGTTTATGGAATGCTCTTATAGGGATTCGAATATAGATTTAGTATTGAATGTACGTTACATTCTCATTGTAATATTTCGCAAATTATATTCTTAATTTGTAATATAATATAATTTCCAAGTATTTATTGGTTATTGGTTTGAATACCATAATTTGAAGAAATAAACTGTTTATTTCGTTATCAAAAATCAAATGTCTTTTAAAATGTATCTATATTTCAAATATTTCATCGAATATGAAATTGTTTACACTAGAACTTTACAGTGTTTTAAGTAGATTTGATTTTATATAACTTCCTGTTCTGCATAAAAATACATTCAGTTGTATGGACGACATACCCATTATACACATAGATATTTTCGTTTAATAATATTTACTAATGAATCATTCAATATCTTCAAGACATTAACTACTAAACCAAGAAGAGAACATAAATTTAACTTATAAGTTAGAAGGAATTATATGGTTATAGAGGAATTTCGTTTTACAGTCAAAGCGTAAAAACTTAAATTAGTGTATATTTAATTAAAGCATTTACAACATTCACCACTATTATTAGAAGGAAACATAATTTACATATATATACAGTTCTTTTGAGTTCGTTCCCCTGAATCTGTAATGATCATATTTAAATCACGGAACTTATCGCTGCATATCGCGCCGCTTTAGAACGTCGAATATAACTTCTGATGCAGTAGGTTCATCACCGTGAGTTGAATCTTCGGAATCCGAGTTATCTAAGAGGGGAACCGTTTGTGCGGAATGTTTATTTTGAAATGCAACCAATGCGGCGTTGTGATTTGAATTCGGTGTTCCATCCTTTGTACTGATGCTAGTCTCATTATATTGCAGGTCTTCATCTTCGAAATTATTCAACTCTTGCATTTTTGCCAGAGTTGAGTATTTGTGTAGCAAATGACTGCAGATCCCAGCCAAACATACAATAAGACCAAACACATTCATAAGGCTTAGTTGATCCCCATTTAACTCGACAGCCAGCGCCAATTGACAAATATCCTAAAATAATAATAATAAGTTATAGCGTCATTCTTCATTCATTTCATCATACCTTGAAAATGCCAGCAATCGATAGTGTTAAACTTGAAGTTTTTGAAAGAACTAAAAACTCACTAATTTCCATAAAAAATGCAAGTACGGCTCCAAATGATATTTTAAATGCAATCATATAAATTACGCTATTCGGTGTATCGCCTAGGTCTCTGAAGACATCATATAGTTTTTGACCTTAAATATAAATCGCATTAGAATAATGAGTTGATGTGAAAATATTTATTTCCTACCTTCAAATGCAACTAAAAATGGTAAAAGAGAGAAAATCATCCATGGTTGCATATGGAAAATCATATCAACGGGATTATGTAAACCCAATTTTGATTTTTGCATCACAAATTGAGCAAAACTCCAACGAATGCCGCTGCTAAGCGAAGCCACCAAAATAAAGGTAAAACCAAGTGCGTCGAATTGAGTAGACTTGTAGGTGAACATAAAAAGACCGGTCGCAATAAGGCTGACAATGAACACAAGCGACCAACTCTGAAAGTGAAGAATGATTCGAATGATAACATATCTTTGACAAAAATCTACTGAGGAATTCCATTATTTAACATTAATTATACCTTCTTTTCAAGACCGAGAAGTATGGCGAAGAATAGAATGAACACTATAGTCGATGATTTGGTCATTGTGTACAGGGAAATCGGGACCAATTCAAGGCCCCAATTCGAGAAACCAATATCAATTCCACTAGCAATACCGGTGGGTGCCATTTTTCGTAGTGATGTTCGCCAATCAAGTTGCACCCTCGACTTTCCCATGCGACATTTGTAGCAAGATCGAACAATTGCGGATAGAATATACTTGATCACAAGGTGGTAGACAACGATGGTCAATGGAAATTTCAATTTCTATGATAAAAATGCGGTCAAAATTAAACACTTGAAGAAGAAAAAATCTCACCTTAATCAAAGCTTTTTGATAGAAGGTCAAACATATGGAGAGAGTTAAATACAGACAAATCGTTGCTAGAGTCCCAATTGCCATTTGCATAAATCTCGACCCGGCCAAGTTATTTCTCGTTATCGTATTGCCCGAAAACCCGCTCTCATTGTGCACATTGTCCAGCGATTGGACGTGTCCGTTTTGCTGATAATCCTCGTCCTCGTCGTACGTTAGACGATGTTCAGTACCCAGCTCGATTTCCTCATTCTCATCTTCGTTGTCTGCTGGATCCTGAGAATGGCTCGGCCGACGTTGGGTGTAGCTATCATCTTGGGTGCTATTCGTATTTAATCGTTCATAACGTGTTTGCGACATCTCGAACCGATGGTGCAGAAGATATCGAAGATAAATTGAGCAGCTGGAAGCAACAGTTATGGTAGAAATGTGATACAACACTATCTATATGTTGACGTGTTTACCTTTCCTTCCTATACCAGGTTTTAATGAATTTTGTTAACCTTCTTCGCGGTTTTCCATTCCATATGTTGTGCTCCTGATGACGATTTCTTCTTTGTTTATAAACTGTATGCGAGTTTTCTTATCGGATCTGGGGTTTAGTTAAGAACTGATATCGTGTCAACCCCTGTCACACCTGCCTTCTCGACTTTATAACGAAAATTGCAAAACACCTTGGACATTCGCCTGCGAAACCGTGGTCGTATTCCCGTCCAGCCGCTGATGCACTGGTGAAACTGCCTGTGGAATATGTTTTGACTGTCGGACGTTGACGTTGGCACAGGAACATTCACTGGGACGTCTGGAACTGGACGGACAACTGCGCTTGCGGGCTCTGGAACAACAACAATGGCAATCGAAGTGTTCACTCAGGGTTGCAGCCGTCTACGGTGTTGTGCCGAATTAATAATAAATAAATGTATTAATAATGTAAAATTGTTGTTTTTACAAGTTTTATGAGTCGAATGCCATTGTTTACAATTGCATTGTTTACGAAAGACAATACCAAAACAAAACCTGGTCAGATTAAAATCCGCCCCGGTTTTTCGGACGAAAAAATCGAAAATTTTGAATTCGGCCGCCATTTTGTTTGGTTTTGTAAAGCATCCCTGAATTCGGCGGCAACTATTGTTGACGTTGTCTGTTACAGGTGCAGGGAAGGTGAACAAAACAACAACAACTAATAAAAACTTACAGGGATGGTAAAAAGCAGGGATCCAAAATAATTGTTATTTTCAAATTTTTATGTAAATTTGTGATCGCAACAATTATTATTTAATAAATCGATTAAATTTTGATAGTTACTTTTTCGATCAGAAATATAAATCAAAACTTGATTGTTATTTTTTCAATCAAATGTTGATCAATATTTTTTCAATCAGAAATATCTACTAAATTGCTAAATTTAAGCAGGAATATATATGTATAAATATCTTATATAAATATACAAATATGCAGTTGTGGGATTATCGGATACTTTCTTTTTTTACTTTTTTTTTTCTTCAATATACGTTAGATGTAGAGATTAGAGCGTAGAATTGTAATATTCAAAATTCGAATCCTTGTATTCCTGTTTGATATTAAAATTAAACTATATTTCCATAACATATATCCTACCAAGTAAATTATCACCAACTTCAATATTTTCGAACGATAGACGTAAACTTCACATCCTTAGGGCGCCTGCGCATTCCGCACTCAACCCACGTCCCACAATTCACAACTGTCACTTCGAGAATACACACAGGAGAGGACAGGAGCGGACAGGACGAGGTTACAAAGTCCTTGCGACGACGACTTCAAACGCCGTCGAGTATCCCGAGGCAAACTGACTGTTCCAAGACGCAAGGATTCGTCGGACTCCGTGGCCGATTGTGGGTCCTCTCGTAAAATAAAATATATACATCCGGGAGAACGGTCAACGCAGACGGTTTTTAAATGAGAAGAAGCAATCGAAGAAAACAAAAGGAAATATTCGGAGTTGGAAAAACAGCAATCGAAGTCGGGGGAGTGCACAGTGAAGAATATCGCGAATGTTGAACAAACCGCAATAAAAATAAATTATAACAACAAAACGCAAAAGTGAAGAAAACGCGAATACGAAGGATTTTACGGTGGTTATAATAAAATAAAATACAAAAAAGAGTATAATAAGTCACTTACGTTTTCATGTGTTTCGCAAATAACCGACTTTGACTTCGCAGAGAGAGAGTTGAGATAAGAGAGAAGGATAATTCAGGATAACAGGAGACAACTTTTCGAGAAAATGTCCACGACCAGCGAACAGGTATCGCCAAGAGATCCTTCTGTATTTCTCCTATTTCTCGTATAATTCTTTCCACTTGGAGTTTTTGTTGTTCTTGCTGTAATCCTTTGGCGATTTGGTGACCTTTCGATTTGAGCGAATATTGAGACAGATTGATTTTCATTTCATGAGTCACATGACGGAGCGGCAGAGGGTGAGGGAGCGGGGAGAGAGGGGAGTCCTGGGCTAACAAGGAGCAGAGATAAATCCTACGCCCCCGCATGTGCAGCCATTTGTTCCGCCTTCTTCGAATAACGAGGAATTTGTATTGTCTTTTTGTGAACTTTTGAACGGAAGCCAAACCAAATATCACCGGTGACCTGGACTTGGATTGGAACCCCTTACCCAGGCATCCTCGAGTCCACGTCCAATTTGCGACAGGATCATTCGAAACCCATCTTGAACCTTTGTCAATGAAATGAACTTTAGTTTTAGTTTATACGCATTTTTCTCACGCATCATTAAAATATATTTTTCCATTATTTCTTTCTTCGGTTCCGCTCTTCGTTATTTTCCCTTTTTCCCGGTGAGCATAATAAGATATCCATCCCGAATGAAGAATAACACCACACGCTTAGGCGACTCACAAACAACAATAATAACAACAAAAACACACTAAAAACGACGACAACAACACTGGTTGTGCTTTCCCATGACGACACATCGTAAAAAATATTCTCCTCCTTGGTTGATCTTCCTCTCTTATCTCCTTCTCACCTCCTTCCTCCTCACCACGGTCGTGTTTTCCTCTTTAATTCCATAGTCAACTGAATCAGGAGTCGTCTTAAATTTGTGTGTAAAAATAAGGAATCCTTTTCAACTCTCCCCATCTTTCTTTCTCTCTCTCTCTCGGTTCCTCTCGTTGTTGACCTCCCCTGATGCCCTGGCAACCCACAAGTGGCAGGGAACTTCTGTAATACATATAATCATCGTGTTTCCTCTTGCAGCGAGGACAAAACCTCTGACATCACGCAGGATGCTGCAAATAACTGTCATTGAACTATTTTTTCGTTATTCATTCCGTTTGTTCTCGCGACCCTCTCAGTCCACTCCTTGTCCACTCTCCACGTTTCACAGTCTGCCATCTCTGCTCTTTCTGTTGTCTTCGTGTTGATTTCTCTCGAGTCCTTTTTTCAGCTCGTGTGTCCGCCTCGTCTGTCTGTCTGTCTGTCTGCATCTACGGCTGTGTGTGTCTGTGTGGCCAAAGGACACTGTTTCCTTGTTTTTTCCTTTATTACCCTTCAGCCCCTACTTCACTCGCCCGCTTCGTCCTCGTTTGGGATTCGTTACGCCGAAACTTTCCTTTGTGAACTTGGAAATGACACCCGAACTTAAGTCTTAAAGTCCTGCGGAATTATCCTCGACATAGCACCAACGCACACACACCCGCACACACACTGTCTCCGGCATGCACAAGACCAATCTCCCTCTCACTCTCAGTCACACAGACGACAATTGCAGGACGAGTGTCCTTTGCAGGATGCACTTGCCGCTCGTTCGTTTGTCGCATCAAGTGCGACAACATTCTCAAAATGTAACGAAGCGAATAACAGCCGGAGCTACACTGAAAAAACTCAAAGGATAATTAAAAATTGTTTTTATGTTATTTTAGTTTATTTTAATTATCATTAAGAACTTAATACAGATGGCGCAAAAAAATGAAATTTCATTCGAAAAATTTTGACAATTTCACAAAGAAAGTTTTTTGTCAGTGCAACGACTTTGTTTGTTAGTTTGTTGATGCAACAATAGCAACACGAACACCAACAACAAGACGAGAACTTTGCTTTGTCGAGTGTACCTTCGGCTATGCAAATATTTTCGCATGCACACACACACACACACTCACATAGATAAGCCCATACACACTCGCACTTCGTTCGCTTTATCAACGACAAAGTGTTGTTGTGATTACTGCTATTGTTGTTGCAGCTTTCGCTCTCTCACATTTTCTCTCTCTCTCTGCACTCTTTCATTGCTCGTGGCCCAGCTCATCGCCTCCAGCATGCAATTGTGTTAGTCTTCATCTCTTCACACACACACTCACACACAAACCCATACGTCCATTGTATGTATAAGCGTTCTTGCATAATGTTTTTTGTCGCTTGTACGCTGACAACCTCTGTCTGTGTGTGTGTGCAGTGTCCCTGCGAGTGTGAGTGTGTGTAAAATGCTTCAGGTGTTTCCAAAGGTCCTGTGCGTATGTCTGGGTGCTGCTAATGTGTGCATGTGTGTGTGGCTCCACTGTTCATGTGTTGCACATTCATTTAAGTGAAAAATTTATTATGCACTGCAAATTAAATTTATACCGTGCACCGAACCCCCTGCGATGACCTTCCGTTGCATGTCGTATGAGTGACTGGAATTCACTCAATATCACGCATACGCCTCAGTCCAAGAACGACTGAGATTTTGTGATTTCTCCCTCACTCCGCTGACTCTGAAATCTGAGCATCCAATCTCATCCAACTTACCAAAAAATACCATGAGTCACGCCAGTGAGTCACAGCATCAAGTCTCACGGTACTCGCCGTCGAGACGAAGCAAAAGTTTTCACTATCGTTGCTTTGTTTTGCTGGTTAACATCAAAAGTATTTTCTCTAAAAATAAATTATACGAGTTTCTTCTTTTTGGCTCACGTTGAATCGAGCTGCGGCGACGATGTTGCCACCCTTTCCATTCTGGCCCCCTTCTGTCTCCGCCTCCCCAAAGATGCTATGCAGCTTGGGGCTTAAAGTCGGAATTAATTTCTTTTAGTTTTTTTTTGTTTTAAATTGTATAATGAAAAAAGGTTGGGAAAACTTCTGAAATATATTGCAAACCAGAGTTTAGCTGGCAGGATTCATGGCCATCAACACAAACACACTTGACTATAGAGGAATATCAACTTTATAAATATACTGGAACATGGGGAGTCGTGTATTTGACGTAACGTTGTTTTGCACTATTAGATTTTGCTGTTGTTAATGATCGTATTTGTTCCTGTTCCTGCCATGGGATTTTTTTTGAGTCGAGTCGTGACTAGACGCAAGGTTGTCTTTTGTCGAGACGCCTCATGGCGACTAAAACAAGTTGACTTTCTTTCTCACTGTTCTCCGGCATTGTCTGAATGTATGTCTGTCTGCCTGTCTGTCTTTCTGTCCCCCTCTATATGTCTGCCAGAGCAGAACAGAGCAGCGGTGATGCATGATAAATTATTTTCCTCTCGCACCACTCGCTGATTTCTCAGCGCCCTCGGCCATTGTTGCAACTACATAGTGTACTTGTCTTCCGCTTTTTCACATCCGGCGGAAACATTGTTCGAATCCGAGGAGGAAACGCGATTGATTTCAAGCGTATAATTGCGGGGATGTGGGCGCTTGGGGTGGGCTTTTCTTCATGTCCCTGATTTGTTGTTCCAGAGATCTTCTCAGCTGTCGTTTAATATTTTTTCTCGCCCATCCTCGGGCACAGGATTGTCTACAATAGTTGCGAAAACTATTTAATAGCTCTCTTTGTTTCTCCAACGAACAATAGAACAAACCAACTATATTTCTCCATCCATCCTCGTCCTCGAAAGAATGTTGAATATTCCAACAATATCCTTGTGGTGAATACGAGATGAAGGACTCGGTTTCATTTTATTCCGACTACACAAAGGAAGGGCATAAAAGGAAAAAAAAAAGAAAACAAAAAGTCACACGATATTTTTAATTCGACTGGACAATGGAGAATAATTCAGGCATTATGTCAGATGTTGTTGCTGTCTCTGGTTTGGAACATTAGTCTAAGATATTCCGATAGCAATTTATAAACAAAGAATAAAAATCTCAATAGAAGAAGAAATATCAAAATAAAGTACACAAAAGAATAGAAATTTCAATGGAAGAAGAAATTTATTTCAAAATGAAACGATACAATAATAACAAAATGCTTCAGTAACACACACACACTCTCGTACTCATACCTGAGAACATCTGAAGACGGCCTAATGCACAACTACAAACGCAAAGTCGACGCACTCAAGTCCATTCATTCATTCATTGGGTTTTTGGCTTTTCTTGTGTTTTAATTGTTTGTTTGCTCCCTTTTCACTTCGCTCTTAATGGGTCTTCAAGGATCACACACAGGACGAGGGCAGAAGATGCGAACGAAAAGCCAATGTACGAAATTTACAAAAAAAAAAAAATTGTTTTTGTTGTTGCTGTTGGCGCTTGGCAGTCGCGACAAATGAATTCCGTGAATGAATAATAAATGACAGGAGACGAAGCGATGGCGAATGCGAATGGGCGACTAAAAGGAAGTCCAGTGTGAAGGAGAGAGCGAGAGGAGGAGATGAAGCGAGACAGACGGAGACAACTGAGACCGAGGCAATGAGAAAGAGAGTGAGAGAGAAACAAATGAATAATGAGAAGCTTTAAGTGAACATTTCAGAAATCGTATGCAAAATTTGTTAAATGAGAATTTTTTGACTTCAAATGAAGAATTTTGTAAGATGTAGTTTATGAAAATGAAAAGTGAAAATTGAAACATCTGTAAATGCGAATGGAATATTTGTGTATGTGCACATTTTACAACAAAAAAAAAACTAACGAATGTGATGGAATCGTAAAAATGCAAAAGTTATTGGGGCAATTTGAAGAAAGATGTATTTGAATGAGAATAATGCAAATTTTAACTATTTCCATATGATTAGGGACAATAATAATAACGGAGGGATATAGGAAATTCTGTAATGAGTAAAAAATTTAAGAAGTTAGAGAAAATTTCACATTTTTGACACACAAATTTTAAAGGCAGCTAATTTAAGTTAAAGTTCACTGTTATTTATGAATGTGTTTCAAAAAATGTTTTTTTTAATACTTCTGTAATGATCCAGGAAATTTCATTTACTTCCGGTATAATCTCCCGATTACCCCCTAATGAATTCCGCGCTCAATTTTCGACTATTTGCATAATTTCACAATAATTTAAAATACACATACATTTCGCACGATTTCAATGGCTTTGAAATGTGTTAGAAATATTTGAAACAATGTGCAATATTTTATTTCGTGTGCAAATTTTGCGTTCGAGGAATTTTAATTATCCTTGGAAATGAAATTGAATCGAATCGAATGGAAATGTAATGTAAATGCAAAATAGTGGAAATGCGAATTGCAATAACATTGTGGTATGTCTTCATGTTGTTGTTGTTGTTGCCATTATTATTATTGTTATTATTATTAGTATTTTTGTTATTGTAATGAGATCACGTTTTATATTGCCTTTTCGTGTAAATTATTATTCAAGATTTTGTTGTTGCTTCCGCTATTTGTCGAGTTTCTCCCGTTGTTTATTGTAATTGTTATATGATCGAGATGTTGTTGTAATTATCCGTGTTTTACTATTGTTGTTGTTGTTTTGCTCTATTGTTGTTAGCTTACTATTGGTGTTGATTTACCTCTGTTGTTTGGCCTCCCTTTGGTTGTTGTTATAATTATTGTTATGCATGTTTTTCATTATTGTTCTTATTCAAATATTTGTTGCATGCTTTCACCGCTAATGCACGTGTATTTTGTAAATATGATATATACATACACACACACACACACACACTTACACAATCTCACGGCACACATTTAGCCACATGAGGAGCACACACACGCAAGAATTCAATCACGTGAACCGTTTCTATTGTCGACCATGTAAAAATAGACTTCATCCCATACACACTTCTGTATGCTCACGCACCCGATACACACGCATCCTCGTGGACGGGATTCGTTCAATGGCTTCAAGAGAAATCCTGGCATTTTCGCGTTAAAGTCTTCGCGAGAAACTTCTTCCACAATTCGAAGCGGTTGATTAATATTTATCATGCTATTGTTGTTGTTTTTATGGTCGTTTTAAAAGTATCTGCCGGCTGTGGAATTTCTGATGCATATGCTAAAGTTTGTTAATTGCAACGTTTATGTTTTACTGAGCACTGCACACAAGCAGTTGGTGAACTTTTAATAACTCTAATAGTGCAAACAACCCCGTCTCCCTTCTCTTCCCCCTTTCTCTTCTTTCTCGTCTCTGCCCATTAGTATATCTTCTCTCGGACACACACACACACAGAGATACTGACTCACTCACACAGATGTTGCCTGCCGCAGTCAGACGACAAGATGCATAAATTACTGTAAAATATGTGAGGGACCAGGGAGCTTTAGAGCGTGGGAGATAAAGAAAGAGAGAGAGAGTGAGATGCAGGGAGAAGGATAGTGAGTGCGAGAGAGGGGTGGAGAGTGGACAGTGGAAGTGAAGGAACGGGGCCGAGGGATAAGTAAAAATTATTACCCGACATCGCCTAGAATATAAAATTTTATTACCCAATCATTTAAATGAAGCTCACATCAAGCGTCATTCGCCGTCCCCCTCCCTCTTCTCCTCCTCCCCTTCCCCCTCATAATTCTCTCCTGTCACCTTCATCGTGTCTTCATTCCTTGAAGTACGCGCCATACGAAGGATACCATGAGCCGGAAATAACTTCTATTGGCCATTTTTACCTCCTCCTCCTGACGCTTAAAGCGGATATTTGATCGGACATATATATTTTTCTCATTAATCAAAATTAATAAAATCAAAATAATACACACTATTTCTCATTAAATTAATTTTATCAATTATTCTAATTTGTCTCCAAACGGGTTTTCCTTTTGAAAATTTATAATAATCAATGAAAATAACAAATTATATCTATATGATATTCAAATTTTACAAAATTATTATAAAATCATCGAAACATCGAATGCACGAATCCTTTAAAAAATAAGAAAAAAAGATATATATATAAAAAAAATCCTCTTAAATCCCCAAACGTAATTTTATGACAAATAAAAGATATCTTGGTCTTCTCTTCACTTGTCTGATACGACGACGACGATTTTTGGACATGATCCAAAATTCAACGAACATACACATTTACACACATACTCACAGAGTATGTATATATAGACACAGATATATATCTACAAGCTAGGAATATAAATAAATTAAAATTATTCCCCACATTTCGCCAACATCCGCCAAAGGTTGGCTCCATCGACATCATCACCAGACCAACGGAGACGCGACGAACAGGACCCAAAAGAGAGAGAGAGAACGGTAGAGAGAAAGAGAGTGTGTGAGGGGAGGAAGTGAGATAGATGGCTGGGTGGATGGGGAGAAAAAATTCCGCACGTATTTCCGTTCATATTTTTCCGCTACGTTGCAGCTGGAGGCGATCGTTTTTGTGATGTTTCCTTTTGTGTATGAATTGTTGTTGTTGTTGCTAATATTGTTGTTATTGTTGGTATTGTTGTTATTGCTTTTGTTGTAGTGGTCGCCACGGTTGTTTTTGCTATATCTTTAGTTGTTGCCATATCTCTCATAGTTTTTGCTGTACCATTGATGAAGTTTTCTTCCAATGATTCCTGTTGTTGCTACAATAATACTGAAAGTGATTGTTGTAGTGATGATTGTTGTACCATTTGTTGTTTTTGTTGTTGTTGGCTCGAGGACGTCTGCTGCGATCAATAGAAATGACCTTCCCATGATGAAAGTTTCACTTCACGTTCCACGTTTACGTTACCGTTAGTTGGCCGTTAGTTGGCCAATATTTAACTTAAGGTGGCGTCTGGCGCCTCGTGACGTTACGTTGTGTTTACGCCTCATCACCCTCCACCCTCCAAATCATCGCTGTGACCTTCCTTCCTGCCTTTCTTCCTTCAATCCACCCTCAGGCACTTTTACCTTTCATCTCTTCTTCTCTCCGCTCCCCTTCTCTCTTCTCTCGTTTTCCCTTCTCAATTCTGCGCTCACCTTGGGATTTCCCCCCTCATACTTTTTTTCGTTCTCTTTCGCTCGTCCTTTCCATCCATCTATCATATTTTTTGTTGTGCTTCCATTTTCGTTTGTAGGCTGTATTTTGATTGAGTTCGACGTCCGGAGTCCTCTGTGAATGTGTGTGGGAGTCGGCCAAGGGACTGCGAGGGTGTGCGGGGAGAGAAAGTGACAAAGAGAGTTAGTGAGGGAAAGGGAAACAGAGAGTTAGACAGAGAGAGAGAGAGAGCGAGACCCAAGCGATTGGGACGCTTGAGGAATCCGCTTATGAAGTTGAATGACGGAAGCGAACGAGTTCGACATTCGATTAATAAATCGAATACTCTTTGCACATGATATCGTTATCGATAATAAAAAAAAATAAAGCCAACAACGCCATCCACAATAATAATGGCATCGATTTTCTTCATTCAATTTCACAACGCAAAGTCAACGGACAACGAGAACATTTCGACATCTCCAATCGTAATCCACACATTTGTGAATCTTTCGGATATTGTTTTTTCCATTCTCTACGCATTTCTCTTCCCCTTCTCTACCCTTCGTCATTGTGTGTCTTCGTCTTTGTTGCTTGACTTGTCTCTTGTCTTGTCTGTCGGGCGTGAATTGAGGTCACTTCGTTGCGAGTTTCTTCGAATCGTTATCATCCATCATTCGGCAGTCATATCCTTGCCAAGGATTTTCGATGCGGAACGAGCATGGAGCAGAGAACTTTGAGGAGTCCAAGGACCATTGTTAAACTCCGAGCTGGGAGGAGATTTCAAATGGGAGCAGAAATGAAGCTTCTTGGTCTTCATCATCGGTAGGAGCCTTTTCAACTCCAGCATCAAGTCTGAAGGACACTTGCCATTGTTTGCCGCTGGTCCGGAGAATCTGCTTTTCAGAAAACCTTTCATCCAACTTCTTCCCCGAACTCCATGAATCCTAGTTCATGCCATTCTGTTTTTCCTCCTCAACCAAGCTCAAATATTCTCATGATTTTCCCTCGACTTCAATTAAAATGAAATCTTCAAAACATTCTAATTTCATTTCCGTTGATTTTGCAATTCACGATGAGGACTGGTTGGAGTGGAGTGGAGAATGGGAAGGAGGAGAATAATTGGGATTGAGTGGAGTGGAGGGGGCCGATGCGAAAGTGGTGGAAAATGAGGAAATGAGCAGCAACAGCATATTTTTCGGTAACAGCATTAATTAAATTGCTGAAAACTTTAATTGCCAGCAGATGAGAGGCCCGTATAATTCACACACACACTTACACATATGAGTATGTATGAGTGTTCTCCTCGAATGTGTGTAAGAACACAAACACTCACACACGCATACATAAAATCTATGTCGAGAGAATGATATCCTTTTATAACAGTTTGCGTTTCATATCAAAATCACATTTGCACACGCACACACACATACATAAATATTACTAGGGAATGATAGAAGGAAAGATGAAGGATGGAAAGAGGGAGAGAGGGTGAGAGAGAGGGGAATAGGGATCAGGAGGCCTGCGTTCACAGCTGGGGACACCTCGCTAACCCATTTTAGTCGTTGCTCCTTTTAAATAAATTGTATCAAAAATGTTGCTGTTTCAGTTCTTGTTGTTGTTGTTGTTGTTCTACTTGTTTTTGTTTCCATGCTGTTGCCGAGCAGATTTCGCTATGAAAAGGATTAAAAGCAACAATAACAACAAAAACCAACAACATCATCAACTTCTGAGCCAAGAGCAAAAAAGGATGAAAAGCAAAAGAAGAAGAAGAGAAAGAGCAGAACCTCAACAGTAGGCAACAAATTTCTAAGCGAAGCCTGTTGCTGGTGTTGGTTTTATGTGTTGTTGTTGTTGATGTTGCTTTTGTTTTTGCTTCTTGTGGAAACGCAATATTTTTCCCATTCGTTAGACTCGAAATGAACTGCAATTTCTCGTGGAGGGTCCTCAACCAAAACCTTTTCATCTCTCTCTCTCTTTCTCTCCTCTGTTTCTCTTTTAAGGCCCTTGTGAATACATTCCCCCCTCTTTTCCTTCCGTTCGTTCTTTCATCCTCTCTTCCGGCTTTCCTTCCATTCATCTTTCCTCCTACCGCTCTCTCTTGAAAGCCGTGCAAAACAATAATTTTGAAATTAATCAACGCATTCTTCGTCTCGTTCTTCGACGTGACACACTTTTCTTCTTCCCTTGGATCCACTTGTTTTCCTTTCTTTCTTTCTATCTCCCTCCATCCTCCACCTCGTGGGCGCTCATTTGAACTCCTTTGTGTGTCTCTTCCGCAGCCACGCCTCCTGCTTCTTCGCCCACCTCCTTCGAGTCGTATCTTCTTTTCCGCTTCGTGTGCTTATTTGGCGTTTTGTTCTGTTGGTTCTCAATTTTCCATTCTCAGAAATCGTCCTCCTGTCTGTTCGTCCGTCTGTACCTTTGTGTGTCCGTCTATACATTTGTGTGTCCCTCCGTAACTCTGTCTGTCCTTCCGTAACTCTATCTGTCCGTCCGTACATCTGTCTGTCCGTCTATTACTTTTCCACTCTACCCCTTCGTCTGTCTATTCTTCCGTTTGTCTGTTTGTTTGAGGCTTAGGACGCCCCGATCTCCATTCGAAAGGTACTCTATTTCCTACTCCTTCCCTCCGTAATTCCCACATCCTCTCGCCACCATCATTAAAGAGGAGAGGAGAAGGAAATTGCGCAGTATTTATTTATTTTTCCAGCCTACTTTTGATCGCTTTTGTTTGTTCGTGGTTGTTTCTTTTGTCTTTTAGTTTTGCAAAAGGTACGCAAAGTTGTTGGAAAATAATGACGGTAACGACGTGCCCCGAGGGGCGTTAAGCGGGGGGTGTGGTGGGGTCGTAGATCTACTCTATACTGTCATCTGGTATCATGCTTCTCGTTATCTGCCTTTTATTTGTTGAACATTTTCTTCCTCAAGTCTACAGTTTCACATCTTCTCATCTCCTCTGGTCTCCTCTTCCTTGGTCACAACTCCTCTGTTCTCCTCTTCTATGGCCTCATCTCCTCTAGTCTTCTTTGTTCTCTTCTTTTCCACCTCCTTCTCCACTCGTTTGTCTCATTTACAAGTTATTTTTATTAGCGTTTTCTTCGTTGCTGTTATTGTTTTTTTCTGTTGCCCTCTTTGATGTCTTTGTGGCTTGCTCTAAGTTCTTATAAAATTCATTTTACGTTCTTCATTTAATTTTTTCCCTCTCTATTTGCAAATCTTGTCGATCTCTTTTTTTTTGTGCTAGCTCGGTCTTTGCTGTTGTTTTATGAGAATTTCTTATCACTCAAAATTATAATCTCGCTAATATTTACCCGTGTTAAATTTCAACTTTTTTTTTCTATTTTCTTTATCAGTTTTTGTTTTTTTTGTGAACTCTAGAAGATCAGGTCATAGAAAAAATCTTCGATAACCCTTCGTTCTCGCACTAATTTCATATATAATTTCTCTTTGATATTTTTTATTCAAGGAAAATGAAGAGATTTCAAGGAAAAATTTGCGGTCCCATTCATCGATATAGTTCTTGTCCATCTCTCTCTCTCTCTGTGCAGCTATCTATCTCTTGTCTCTTATTTTCTCGCAGTCTCCCCTTAGAAAAATTGCGACTATTAGCTTTCTCTTGAAATCCTCCATATACATCGGTTTCTATATTCATAACTTTGATTCTCTTAAATCTATACTCCTCACTCACTTCCTTACTCATTCACTCCATCCCTCACTCATTCACTTCCCCACTTATACACTCATTTACTCCTTCGCTCATTCATTCATTCACTTTTCTCTCCCATTTCACACAATCCAATTAAGGAGAACTTTGTATTTTTCTCTCTGAGTTGGAAATTTGTCGTGTTTTTTTACGATTGTTTTCATATGATTCTTGTTTCTCGTTCTGAATTTCCTTCTCATTTCTTTTTTTCGTATCGACATTTTCGGGAAACGGTTTCTCCCCTTCATACACTAAAAACAACAACTGCAACAACAACAACCCTCACGAATTTCTCTCTATTTTTCACTATCAATAAACAAACTCCCGATTGATAACACCGAAGGCATCGTCGTCGAAATGGAAAAATGAACGGATTGTCGGAGCGGATGCAATCTCTATTTCTCCCTCTCACTCTTTCATTCTCAGGCACTCTCTCTCTCCCTCTCATTCACTCACTCTCTCTGTCGGTCGGTCGTTCTCTCCTTCTCTGTCACTCGATAACGCTGCTGCTTCTTCATCTTAAGTTTGATAATGATGATGAGCAGAGACAGAGAGTTGAGCTGATGAAGTTATCGAGTTCCGGTGAAGTTGTTCGTGTTGTTGTTGCTGTGGGTGGGAGGATGGATGGATGGATGGATGGGTGGGTGGACAAATCGGTCGATGGATGTGATGGCATGAGATCGGTAGATTGATAGTGGATGGGATAGATACTGGGATGGTACAGAGTGAGATGGGAGAGGAGGAAATGAGAGGATTGCAGCGATGAAAGATGCGGAGAGTTGAGAGTGTGGTGTGGATGTTCGGGTAGATTACTGGAGACTGAAAGGCCGTCCATTCCGGAGCTTCCGTTATCAACTTTAAAAAGCCCAGAGCAGACCCAGAACAGCCTCGAGTTCGTTGAGCTCCATTGATGCTCGAGTTGTGCCTCCTCTCATTGTGCTCTGTGTATTTGGTATTCGAGTATTTATTTTTCATTTCAATTTAATTCATACCATGTTCATTTCATAATCTTTTTCGTTGGTTGTTCCCATCTCTTTTCTCTCTGGGTCTTTTTGTGAGAAGATTTATTTCGTTTTTGTATATTGTTCTCTTTTGTTTTGATGATGACTTTGTTTTTGTATATAATTTCGTTTTCGTATGATATTTTTTTATTCTTATTGTTTTTGTTATAGCTGCTGTTGTCGTTCATTGTTAGCCCAGAGAATCCGTTCGTTTTATGGATTTTTATAACTCAAATGCTTGTCTAAGCGTCAGTCATTTGCTCAGTCAATATGTCTGTCTGTCTATCCATCTATCTGCCTGTCCATCCATCCGTCTGTCTGTCGGCCCATCAGTCATTCGCTCGCTCGCTCGCTGTGTTCTTGTCGACAATTTGCACTCGTTGTTGCTTCGCCGTTGTCATCGTCAGCGTCATCGTCATCGTAGTCGATGTTTCTTTTTTGTCGTCTCGTTGTCATTGTTTTCGTCGCATCATCGTCGTTGTCGTCGCTGTCGCTGCGATAATTGTCGCCGCCAGAGTTTTTCTAAAAGTGGAAGTTGTCAAGTGCTCCATCGTCGCTGTTTCGGGATAACAACGACAACAACAAAAACTCTCCCAAACATCGTCCTTATTTATCCTCCGTTATTTTGATTGTTTTAATTTTGAAGTCGTTGAAATCGTCGTGTAATTTTTATTGTTTCGGGTCTGGCTTCACCGTGTTCAAGGTTTTCGTTAACATCTCGTTTTCGTTAATCACTCGTTTTCGTTAATCGTCTCGTTTCCGGTATTTCTTCACTTCCGGTTGTTCTCACCCTATCGCCGTCACTATCCCGCTCACTTTCTCACTATCGCACTCTCGCTCATTGACGCTCTGTGTCTGTGTGTTGTGTCTGTTCCAGAACACCTGTGATGCCCATCTGCAGGCGGCCGCCACCGAGATCGAAGCCCTGAAGCAGGCCCTGCACGAGAAACAGAACCAACTGCTGGCGATGGAGTCGGCCTGCCTGCGCGAGTCCGATCGACAGGTCGAGCTCGAGGACAGCGTGATCGCGTGGCAGGACAAGTACGATCGCCTCTACGAATCGCACAAGCGCGTCCAGAAGGTCAACCAGAGTCTCGAGGACAAACTGCTCAAATTGGTCGATCGCAATTCGGGCGAACGCGCCCAGCTGACCAGCGACGTGGCAACGCTGAGTGTGCGGCTCGCCCAAGCGAACTACAACATCGCCAAGCTGCAGAGGGAAATCGTAAGTAGTCTTTTATATATACATACATTATCCATTAAGAGAGCATATTCATTATAAACGAAGGATTTTTGAATTTTGGTCTAAAGACATTGGTTAAAAACTCATGGACTCATAGACTATTGACTCATGAACCCATGTACTTTAAACTGATATAAATAGACCATGCAGACCGTGG
Source organism: Coelopa frigida (assembly GCA_017309665.1). Taxonomy (NCBI): domain Eukaryota; kingdom Metazoa; phylum Arthropoda; class Insecta; order Diptera; family Coelopidae; genus Coelopa; species Coelopa frigida. Next base: position 23,439,679 of record CM029563.1, read on the forward strand.
ACTCAAGCGTTGTCTCTTCACGGATCGGCGACCGTGGACCTGGACAGACGAATCACAACACGCTGATAAGAGAATGTATGCGAGAATCTATCGACTGGTTTAATACAGACCACGAGGCTTTCAGATTTAATTCAGCTCCACACTCAAATGCCAATGAACTATTGAAGCTGATAACAATGTGAACTAAATGTAACGAAAGTTGAGCAACAATGGAATTGAAACGAAAATCTGAGCCAAAATATTCCAAGCCAATCATAGATCTTTAATCAAAGTTTGAAGTCGAAAAACTTTTGCTTTCCATGCGATTGAAGTCACGCAATGTGATGAAGGAAAAATTGTCAGCAATTGACTTCTGTGTTTATGTGTGTGTGTGACGTAGTAATATAGTAGACATATACATATACATTCATAGATATACACTGTTGATAGTCCACATAAAACTTTGATGGAACCTAATTGACTGTGAATCAGTCATACACACACACACACATACACAAATATAGACAGAAGACACGTCAATAGTTGAGGATTTTCTTCCTATCCTCAATTCCTCCCTTCTTTATTCGTTTCATCACTCGGTGTGCATTTGAAATTCTATGGATATTAAAGAGCATTTTGTCACGCGTCTCGAACCAATAAATAAACAATTGCGTTTTTTGCACTTTTCAACCAATCGTCCTTAGTCCTTTACCTTTCCTCCTTCCTTAAATCCCACTCTTCTCCTTCTCCACTCTACCTCTTCTTCTTGACTCTCCCCCTTCATCACCACTTTCCTCCTTCTCGACTGCTTTGCCTTCATCTTTCTTCCGAAGGGTTCGGAAAAGGTGGTTGAAAGGGCAATGCATTAGCTAATGATGGGGAATGGGACGGAAGGAAGGGTGGAGAGGAGAGTGAGGGGAGGCGAAGAGAGAGAGGAAGGTCCTTGAAGTGATTAATGCTGCATGAGCAAATAAATTGGGTTCTTCTTCGAGCATCTTAAGTCGATGGCGATGCCAAGGAAATCGACGACGGCACCGCGACGAGCGTCGAGCGGGGTTCAAAGGATTGCGCAGGGAATCCTTCGGCGAGACGAGCGAACAGAACGACTTGTGGCTGATACGGCCAAGGACAATACGATGAAATTGGACGCCATTATGGGAAGATTCTCGAGGATGGCTGTCCAAGGAGAAAGAGACAGGAGAGCAAATATTAAAATATTTACTGAATGTCAATAAAAACAGGAAGAGAAAAATGCGAAGACAGCGAAATTCATCATCATCCGGCGATGTCAACAACCTCGTTTATTATCTCGTTCCACCTAGAGATACCAACCCCAAGCAAACTGCGCCACCCACTGCCGGAGAGTCCTTGTGGAAAGTTGGGATATTTTTCGACTAGTCTTCTTTTTCACTTGGTACTCTCTTCCTCCCTCTTTTTTCTCCTTTCTACGTCACGGACATTAATACCATGTGTGCTAGCTAAACTCGGGTAGACAGAACGCGACAGACGGACATCTCTCCGCTTGTCTGTTTATTTTGTTTCCTCGCTTATTTGCTTCATTGGTTCATTGCTCTGTTTTAAGCACTTCCTTTCTCGCTTCCTTCCCTCATTCTTTTCTCTCCTCTCTTTTCGTTCATCATGCCATCCTGCTCTGTTCCGCTTCTAATCCTGCACCCATTTCCGGTACCACGTTCAGCCCTCCTTCGCCACTTCACCTCCGCCACCACCGTGGGCGACCACGTCAACAACAACCTCATCATCGTGTTCATCATCATCAACGACGTCGCTTAGATTCCCACAAAATCCTTGTTATTTCCACCATTATTTTCGTTTTCCTTCATTTCATCAGTTCCATCGTTCTTTTCGTCTCTGTCTCATGGTCGAAGGTTTCGGTAGCTCATCATTGTTGTTTTCATACTTCATCATCGTTATTTTCGTTCCTCACCATTGTTGTTTTCGTACCTCATCATCGTTGTTTTCACACATCATCATCGCTGTTTTCATACCTCTTCATCGTTGTCTCCGCCATCATCATTGTTAACTTCATCACTGCTTTCATCATCATCAACAATTTCGTCATCATCTCCCTTTTGTCATCATCATCGTTTTCGTCATCAGTGCTCACCGTCGCCATCCCCTGAGTCTTATTCGTTCCATGCTCGGCTGTCGTCGTTTCGCTCATCATTATCGACAGCAAGGACCTCCATGTATGGAAGGAGAGACAGACGGACTGATATACGGACAGACAGACGGACGGACGTCGGAGCTTAAGCACGGCAAACAAAGAGGTCCCCAAACGTGTGTAATTCTTGCTTGTGGATTCCCGCCAACCTCTGCACCATCCCATCGGTGTTTTTCTTCGACTTCCCTCTTTGCGTGCTCTCTTTACGCCCCTTGCAGGAATGCTCCTGGTTCAGTGCTATTGTTCTCCATTCCTTCCTTCTTTCTTTCCCCTCTTCCTTCATCACTTCCTTCACTTCCATCATCCTCTTTACCGCTTTGGGTTTCGCTCGTTCTGCTTCGGTCTATGCTCTATGCTCCATGCTCCGTTGTTTCATGTTTACTAGAAAATTTTTTCTCTTTTCCATTTCACGATTTCCACTTCGTCGTCCCCTTTGCGCCCAGTCCACCAACCGCGACGGGTCCTGCGAATCCTTGAGGGATTCGACGTGCATGCACATTACAAGCAATAATTATTTTTCTCCAAGTGCTTTCGACACAGACACTACAGTAGTTAGTCGTTAACTATAACTGTGTCTGTGTGACTCCGGCGTTGTGTGTCGGATATGTCTTCGTTGTGTTAGTGATTCCTTCGTTGTGTTGGTGATCCCATTGTATCCATGCTCTTATCCATGTCTGTGATTATTTCTTTCCCAATGGATGTGTTTGTCTTCACATCAACGTCTGCCTGTTTCTCTGTTTGTGCCTATGACCAACACCCTTTCCAATGTGTCTGCGTGTGTGGATATCAATTTGTCAGTGTGTGTGTGTCCTGGTGGCACGGTACCGCCTGGCACCGCATGGGTCATGCACCGAGGCACTGGGTCTGCTCAAAAGTGCATGCATGCAACACTTTCATTTCAATTCAGTGCCCAACTTCATTCCATTTGCTAAATCTCGCATTCGCCCTTTGATTCACACACTCTTTCACTCACTCACTCCCTCACTCCCTCTCTCTCTCTCACTCACTTTCTCTATTTCTCTCTATTACTCTTGCAGTCCTCTTGTCGACCCCTCTTTTAATGGCAAAATTGCGATTCAGCTAAATTAATCGGAGCATGCGTTTCGTTCCATGCCGATGACAACAACATGAAATTCCATTCGAAATGATTTGTTGTTGTTATTGTCCTGGTTATTGTTGTTACCAACTGGTTCTCGTTGTTGTTGTTGTTCCATAGTCATAATTGTCAGGATATTGAATGTGCTCAGATGAGTCGACGGAGGAGAAGGCAACAAAATATTCGTCCTGTTTGTCGTTTTATTTCTCAATTTTCCCTGATTGTTTTTGCTTTTGAGAATTTGTACTTTGTACAAGAATTCCATTTCAATTTACGAATTGAGCCATTCCAGAGCATGGGCTCCATCGACCTTGAGCCATGCGAGCGATGCAGTGATGAAGCAAGAGCAAAAATATTTGAAGATCTAATCTAGAAATTTTAATCCAGCAAACGATGAGCACTTGAGACATTTTCATTTCTACATCATCGTCATGAAGACAGGTTAATAGCACATTAAAAGAGATACCTGAGGCGAAATTAGGGTGAGGGGGGGAAAGTAAACAGAATTTTCATAACCTTCACTAGAACATAAAAATTATCGAAAATTCGATTTTTAAAAAATCCGATTAGTTGGCGACTTAATGAGTGGATGGCGAATAATTTCTCCATCGATGGGTTTCATCGTTAGATCTCGTAACAGGATTTCGTCACAATTAACGTGGCCCGTTGCACTATACATGTACATACATCTACGTCGATTACGTCGGAAGCTACGTTACGTGATTAAGTCAACGGACGATGGTTCATTGAGTTCGTTTGTGGCCATGTGTGTGTGACTGAGCGTTACCATATTTTCCGATCGATATTATGGTAACCACATGAATAACAAACAAACAAAAACAAAAACAACAACAACTGGGGAGAACGTTACGTATTATGGCGTAGTGCAACGTAACGTAACGGTAATGTTTTGTCGAAATTCGCGTTGCTAAGTTATGCGATGTTGTTGTTCTTCTTGTTGTTCTTCTTCTTGTTGTACTCAACATCGTTGTTATTGTTGTTCTTCTTCTTGTCGTACTCCCCATCGTTATTGTTGTTGTCGTACTCCACATCGTTATTGTTTCTGTTCTTGTATTAGTTTGTGGTGTTGCTGTTTTTTGTGTTTTGTGTTGATTTTGTTGCTATTGCTGGTTATTTGGTTAGCTTGGTCTAAATGGTATCCATGAGTTCACTTGCGGTCTGGGTTTCTAGAGGAAAAATTGCAAAGACCACAACAACAAAAACAACAACGTCAACTTACCCCAAAACCAAGAAAAGCAGAAACAGAAGAAGAAGAGGAAAAATAACCCCTTGGGCGCTAATGGTGTCGACCGAAGTGAGCCAAGCATTTTGTTGTTGTTGCTTGTGTCGTTATCCTGATGTTAACCAAAAGGGAACAAAAACTTAAACAACAACAACGATGGTAATAGCTCAAAGGGTTGAGCACGATTTTCCATATGGGTCTGACAGGCAAAACAACAATAGCAATAACAAGAACAACAGCAACAAAAATCGCAATAGCAAATATAGGAGAACGACAACAAAATCAACAACAAAAACAATATCCTACAATGACGAGGCGGTCACCATCAACAACGGAAAACAACTGCAATTACAACAATATCAACCACCCAACAACAAAAACAGCTCTCAACAACAATCACAACTCTGGAACAACAACAATCACAACTCCTCAACAACAACAATAAGTGAAAAAGCAAATCAAAGAAAACCCAAACGTCGGGAATGCAATTATTTTTAAATTTTCTCCCCAAGATCCCTCTTCACCCGACCTGTATCGGTAGAAACCGACCTCAACCACCCTATATTCAGGGCTGTAATATATTGTTGTTGTACCATTGTTGATGTATTGCAACACCAGGGGGCGCTTCGTACCATTTGGCCATTGTTTCAAGTCTAAATTTTTGCCATTCCATTCGATTTTTTCTCCTTCTTATTTTTTTTTCTTGTGATTCGAATTTTGGCTTTCTTATATTTTTACTTATCTTTCTTCTATTTTTTCTTTTTTTCCTATTGCCATTTTCATCCATTAGAAATTCAAACGAAGGAGGCTTGGTTTGGCTTTTTTCACCCGTTTTCTAATTTTATCTTTCTTGATTATTTTTATCCTTCTTTTTTTTTCTACTGGTCGCCTTCTTGCATTTGATCATTGATAGTTCATTTTCTTCGTTCTGTTCTTTTTTTTCTGGTAATGGATTTTAAGTGCGTTTATTTCTTTCATTATATTATATATGTTTTTTCTTATACCTTTTTTTTAGTTTTGCTTTTCTTTGAATGAAATTTTGAAGTATAATTTTAGGCTCCTGTGGGGCGGATTGCATTCGTGTCATTCGGCATTTGTTTCGTATTCGGTTTTTAGCAAAAAATTTACCCAAGATCTATTATTTATTTTGTTGTTGTATTCATATTATTGTCGTGCTATTAATTTTATTTTGATCGTATTCTCATTGCTGTTATTGTTATTATCGGTATTTGTTATTTTACTTCGCAATGTTGCTATTGTTGTTTTTATTACAGTAGCCGTTGTTTCTGTTTCTTCTTATTGTCATTTTTGTTATTTTTATTATCCTTTATATTATCGTTCTTTCTGTTATCCGCCTTAATATCATTGCTTCTGTTATCCTTCGTAATACTGTTGTTACCGTTCTCCTTTTTGTTGTTGCTGGAAGTGAAAATTCAGCAGGAATCAAGATTAAATGTTGAGCTCACTTAAATAAATTTCGCCAGGAATGTGAAACTATTTGTCTAGCAGCACAGGATACATCGAGACAGGACAGGGCGGGACGAAGAGGGACAGGAGAGGACGAGAAAAGAGACGGCAGAAGTCAAGAAGCCAGAAGGCACAAACAGCGTGTGAGGATGAGATGGAATGGAAGGACGACGTTCATCTGGACATGAGCGAGCCAGGGGAAATCGAGGAAGACGCTTGAGTGACATGACTATGAGTGGCATGAGGGACGAACGGAAAGACAGACAGAAAGATGGAGGGAAAGACAGCAAGTCAGATGCACAGACAGGGAGAGAGTGTGAATAGACCGAGACACAGACAGCCGGACAGATGGACACTCAGTCAGACAGACAGAAGGACAGCACAACGGACAGACGTACAAAGTCAAAGTGAAAATTTTAGTTAAAGCCACAATAAAGTGAAAAGAACGCAAAGAGGAACGCAAGATGAGAGAAGGTAGAGAAGGAAGAGAAAGCTAGCGGGAAGTGGAAGGAAGAGTGTGAGTGAGAGATAGATAGGAAGAAGACAGAGACGGAATTACTTTAGCTTGACACGCAAACAGACGCTGTCCCAAGAAAGTTGAATGGAAGTGTTTTGAATATTTTTCAGTCTAGCTTTTATTTTTATTAGTTTTACTGACAGTTTTCTTCGCCTTTTTCTTTCTATAGATCCTCTTTTTTTTCGTGATCTTCTTTCACTCCTTTTATTTCTCTTTCTCCTCATCTTCTTCGTATTATTTTTGTTGTTGGTGTTTCTAAAGTTGCTTCCGAACAGCTTTCAGTTGTTGATGTTCTTTCGCTATTGCTGTACTTTCATTGTTGTTGTTCGTTCCCTGTTTGTTGTTGTTATTATTATTTCTATAATTGTTGTTTCTTCACTTATGGTTGTTACTTTAGTTGTTGTTGTTGTCACAAATATAAACTCACACACATTTATATTTAGTTCATCATGATGATTCATGAGCCAAATTATCAACTTGGACAACGACATTTATTGCATTTAAGTTCTCACTCAAAGTGAAACTTCACTTAAGAAGGCAAAAAGTCAAAACTAGATGAAACTAACAGACACAACAACAACAAGAAACTACTGTAAAGGATGATATTTCAAAAGGGGAAAAATCCCAAAATTGAGAATTCCACTCGCCTTGTGAACTTTAATTTATTTCAATTCAAAAGTCCATTTGCAGGCGACAGAGTGAAGTTTCACACAAGTCTCGTCAAACTCCTCTTTAAATAACTTCGAGGACACCGAGACTTTTGGATTGTCCCACGGGCTGATTCCACGGCATTAGATGGTGTTGTATTTTAAGTAGTTTGTAAATTGCAAATGAACTGCAGGAGATTTTCAACACCCCCAGGGACTTCTTCGCAAGTGATAGTTTATTTCTTGAATTCACTCCTGTTTAGTTTGGGAACAATTCTTATAGAGAGTTTTCTTCATTTACTCTTCATGATAAAGTGATTTTTGGACATTGATTTAACGGACTTTTTTAAACCCTACTAAAAATGTTCCCTTAATAATGTCATTCTCTTCTCCTCTCCTCAATTCCATCTATAACTTGATCGCTTTTGTATTTGCTTCACACACACGCACGCATCGTGCTGTGTGACTGCGACGTTTTGCTCCACTGTACAATTTAGCGGTTGTTGTCCTTAGCAGCAAAATGCGATTACTATGCTTCTATGGAATGTAAAGTTCGGCGAGGTTGGTGCTAAGGGGGGAACCAGGAGCAAATAGGAGGAGAGTAGGAGGGGGTCGGGGTGTTGACGAGGGATGTGGAAAACATTTCGCGTATGCCATGACGTTATAGAATTTTATAGCATTTTTATTGCGGCCGCAGTGGGCCGATGGGTGCTCGTTGGGGTTGGGGTCGGGCGCAAGGGGTCGACTGTAGGGGTCTACGAGGGGGATATTACGGAGGGCAGGGTGTGATCGGGAACCACAACAAGGCTAGAGAAGTCCCGAACGTGCGTTCGAAAGAGAGAATGAGACAGGAAGAGAGAGAGAAAATGTAGTTGGAGCGAACAATCAGAATAGCGTGGCATGTTACAGAGTAGTGAATACTTTATGGAACGACAACAAGAAAAACTATGAAAACAACAACAACAATCATAATAACCATCATTACAACAACTGTGGCAAAATGGTGCAACATTTTTTAATAACGCCTGTTGTTCCATTTTCAAAGTCGTTGATGGCAACCATGGTCGACCGAGTGGGGAGGGGGAGGTGAACGAGAGGGGCTGAAAACAATGGTCAACAATTGCCTGGCCATTACTTTATTACTATAGTTTTTTTTTGTTTTTGTTGCTGTTGTTTTTGTTGTCATTTAGGCCAAGAAAATGGCGAATGAGAACTTTTGTTTACAACCTCTCACAGGGAGAGAGAAATAAAAATAGAAAGGCACAGAGAAAGAGACAGATGGATGGACAGCAAAGGAAGATTTCGTAAGTCTCGTATCGAGTCCACACGCTTTCTCGACAACAAAAACAACAATGACAGAAACAACAACAGCAACAAAAACCATTTTTCAACCCCAAAACAAATTCTCGACCAAGCTCAATATTTGTTCCTCTTTTCCTCGTTCCCTTTCCCACGATAAGGCATGCCAGGAAAGTGTTGCCATCGTGAGGGGTTTGTGTCTCGGTTTCTGTCTTAATTAAGAAAGGAAGACGAAGGCGTGACGGTCGTCGCCTCCCCTCCCCCCCCTCCTCCGCTGGCCGCAATACAACAAAATGAACCGCATCGAATGGAACATAACCCTAAACCGAAACCGCATTTTGCACTTAAATCTTTGGTGAATACTGCACAGCGGGAAAGGGAGGGGGAGGGGGGGGTGGTTGAGGGCGGTCCATGAAGTGTTGGTTGCCATGAGTTGCGATTGGTTGGGATGCGTTGAGTGTTTCGGTTCGGTCCGTTCGTCCGTCCGTCCATCTGTCTGTTGGTTGATTCCTAGATCCTTTGGACTGGTGTCGGTGGCCACTTTGATGGCATTGACTTCGCTCCGTCCCGCCCCATGCGGGGCTTGCCCTTGTTTCAATCAGAACGATGTGCACCATGTCATTTCCGCTGCATGGCCAGAGGGAGACAGAGGGAGTTGTTGTCGTTCCACTAACTAGTAGTAGTCGTCCTTGTTGCTGCTTTTGTTTGTGGTCAATTTTTTTATTCATATCCGCAGCTGGATTTCATTGCGATGGTTTTTGTGGTTTGTCTTTATCGTTTTTGTTGTTGTTGTTGTTATCCTTTCAAGTGCGAAAATCCTTCAAGTGCTATTGATTTTGCTTTTTGTCTCCCTAGCGTTGAAATTTTGAAAAGTTTTCCCTTCGAAATCCTTTAATTAGAACTTTTCGCGGTGGTCGGAGGATGTCCTTTAATCCCCTCAGCGGTGTTTCCATTATTTTAAGGTTTGTTTTCTATCTTCCTATTTATTGGAAACACATTTCAAAGTTTGAACATTCCATATTTCACTGGGGTTTGCTTTTGCGGTTTCATTCTCAAGGATGGAAGTTATTTAAAATGTTTGTGAAGTGGCCTCTGCAGTGCCTTTTCTTTAAATTATTCCTGGTCATGAGACTTCACTTCCGCATCTTCCATTCTGGCCGCCAAGAGTCGATCGGAGTCAAAGGCAAACAAACGAAAGTGAAATATGTGTTGGGTTTTCTTTTTAAATCGTTCTTTCCTTCTCGCCGCTTTACCTCGTTTTCACCCTTCTCTCACGACTTCGCCTCTGTCTCACTCTCCTCTTTTTCCCTTTCTCTTTCTCCATATCCATCTAAATGTATGTCCTTGCCGATTGTTAGCCAAGAACATGGAGCAGAAGTAGAAAAATATCACAGGACATCAATTATTCATGGTCGAGCATGTATGCAGATATTTGGACATATGGGTGAATGGACGGACAGACAAATGGAAAGGCGAACGGACGGACAAAGAGAAGGACCGCCAATTCAAAGAACAGGCGGACAGATGGAACAACAGACGGACATTTAACTCATTCGTATGCAAAATAGAGAATTTCTCATTTTCTCTTCGAAGGCAACCATGGGTGAAAGGTGCATGGATAAGAAAACAGACTGAGAGAGAAAGTGCTGGAGAGAAATAGAGTGAATCAGAGAAAAAAAGGGAGAAAGAAAGAGCGAGCGAGTGAGATATATAAAAGGGGCAAAAAGAGAGAGGGAGAATACGAATAAGAAATTTATGCAAAATGAAAATCTTCGACGAGCACATTTAATGCATGGGCAACACTTGATTTCATCAATTCAGCACCAGAATTTGTTGACCCCCTTCCAAATTCTGCTCCTCTGACCCACTCAAGGCCCGATTGCGAACATCTGGGGGTTTGGAAAATCTAATTTGGCAGGAACGAATGTTTGATGCAAGTCTGTTGTTTGCTTTAATCTTGAACTCGAGATGGAGAACAAACAGTGGGGTCTTCGAACAACATAGAACAACAAGGACGCAGGGACCGAGGATCGAAGGGACCGAGGGTTGGACCGATTGACAGGCAGATAGATGGGGAGACGAGCGCCCTCCACAGACAGAGCAGGGGGTGTGGTTGATGCCAAAAGGCCTTGACAATGCTTGACATCGAGGCTCGTGTCGAGTCCATTCTATTGATTGGTGTCCAGTCGATTGGACAGATATGCAAAGGGACAATTTTCGGTGGGACGGAGAGAGAGACAGATGACTATTGCCATTATGTTGTTGTATTTACTATTGCTATTGTGCTGATATTGCCTTCACTCCAACTGATGGTATGCGTCCTGTGGGGTCATTAAATGTTCTCTAATGCACTTGGAAGTCAAAGTTGAAGACGTTATGAGGCCATTTAATAGAAGAAATCACTCTTGAATGGTTTCCCAGAGCTCATGATTGCTGCCCATCCCAGTGGATTTCATTCGCCCCATTCAACGAAGAGATAAGAAGCAGGAGCAGTCATGTTGTTGGTGCTAACAATTTCCTATTCCACTCCTTCTCGCTCTCTCATCCATCTATCTCTATCACCCATTGCTCGTTCTAGTCGTTTAGATTTTATTGGCCATCATTTAAAGACCTCTGACGACCACTGCAGAAACCCTCTCTATCTCGCTCATTACAGTTCATTCTCCTTCCGTCTTGTGAGTCCCTCGTTTGTTGGCCCCAACTTGGTCATGTTTAATCATGGCCACAGATAGACGTCGAGTCGTGGTGAAATGTCATTGTGTCACATTCAAATTAAACCCGTCGACAGGGCCGTGTGAACTCTAGCCCTGTCTCCCTCACACTCACACTAGCTGTCGTTATCACGCTCGCTCAACCAGCAGCTCCTTCTCACGCCCTCCCTCCCTCATTCTCCCTCCCTCCCTCACTCTAACTCCCTCCTCCCTCACTCTCTCTCTGTCGCTGACATTTGCAATTATTCCGTGTTCTGAGGTTGTGCTCTCGTTTCCTTCCCTCCCTCTTTGTCACCAAACATTCCATTCCACTCCCACTCGCTCCCTCCCACTCCGTTCTTATCTAACTAACTCTCCCTATCTCACTCAGTTACTCTCTCACCCACTCACTCCCTTGCTTCCATTTGCTTTTATTTGACTAGATTTTAAATGACTTGTCATCTATTTGAACATTTTTTGAATGAATTCGTTTCGACCGAGGCTCCGACCAAAGACTGCGTCGATCCATCCATTTGTCTGTCTGTCTGTCCATTCTTCCAACCGTCTGTGTGTTCTCGGCCCCCAGTCTCTGATAAGAGGTGTGATCATGGTTGTGATAACTACCGAGGTGTTTATTATTATTACGATAGATAGAATTATATAGAGAGATGGTCGTGTGCTTCAAGCCCATGTTCAGATGGCTTTAATGACTTGTTCTAATAGATAGATTAAGAATAAATATTGATGTACCTGAGCAGAGAGTAGAGGAAGGACAGATTGGTAGATAGGAGACGTCTTCATGATCATCACATGGCAACAACAGGTTTCTTCTAGGGTTTACTTTGATGATGGTATATCGGATGGACTAGATTCCCACATGGATTCATGAGGTTAAATAAGTTAGTGATATAACGTCCTTAGTTAAACGAATTATTTCTGAGTCTACATATGTTATAAGTCGAAAAGATAACTTGAGTTCTCTTCCTCCATTTATTATAGTAATTATAATTAAGGTTATTAAAATGTTATCCTTGAGCCCATTCAGGGCAAGTTACAAGTTTCCACCCATCCCTTCGTCATGGACTATGAGGACCATGACTACTTGAGAATCAACATCGTTTGTGGTCCCATGATTGGATCCCATTAAAAGCTTCGAATTGAGCTGGACCGAGGGAGCAAAATCAATGGCAGCAAATGCATTTTGATCCCATAAATGAAAATCTTGAATCGAGCTAATGAAACCAATACCAATACATGTGCTCCTCTATTGGTAAATGTATGGATGTGGTCTAGGAATATTGATGTTGTTTTTGTACAGAACCCGCATAATTTATTCTCAATTGAATTGAAAATCATTGAACTGGAAATAATATCATCATGAGTGAGCGAGACAGCAGGATCATATCAGGATACTGGCCTTTCTTTGTTCGAAAACTCCTATCGAGTGGTGTGTGTGCGTGTACATAATTCTATGTGTGTGTGTGTGTAACGATGATGAAGCCGACGTCGATGTCTAATTTAAGCATTTAAATCCCGACCAGATGCTGCCGGACATGGAAATAGATTTCCTCAGAGAACAACCACCACTTTCACCAACAGCACCCAACCTTCATTGTCTCCCACAACCTCCGCCCTTCACTAACCGCGACCCATCCCCATCATCAGCCCTTTCGTTGCCCATCCCCGCCTTCGAGCAACAGTTGTTAAAGTTAAATGAACTGAAGTAGTCGACAGCTCGAGGGGAACACGGGCACGGGTGCGGGGAGGTTGAGTGAGGATTACCACGGGGGTGGGAGTGAGAGTGAGGGTGTGAGTGTGAGTGTGAGTGAGATGACGGTATTTCATTTCCACTATTGTTCGGGTATATAAATCATTTATTTCCACGTCGAAGAGCGAACAGGTGGTTGGAAGGAAGTTTCCCCCCATCATCTGAGCATCTTCCTTCATTGAACCCCATACTTTGTCTCTCTCTCTCTTTCGTCCTCTGTCTCCCACTGTATCTCTCTCTACCTCTGGCTCCCTCTCACACCAATTGTACATAGCGCCTAAATACACTTGAGTACTTTGCCGAAGCTCGATTAAGCGGATTTTCGTACCCGACCGCTATCGCTATCGTTTCGGAGCGAAATCGATTACGTTCAAGATTGATGGAAGTTTATTTGGCTCGTTTTGTAGTTATTGTTGTTGCTCGTGTCCTCGCTCCCAACCCATTTTGGGGAGGGTCGTTGGGGTGGAGACGATGACGGGATGGGTTTTAATATTGTTTCGTCGAGGCTTATGGAAATTATAAAAATTTCATGAAGAGGGTTTCAGTTGGGAGGCCTGGCGGTAGTCCTTCGAGCCTGTTGCTGAAAGTTGTTATTGTAGTGAGTGTTGTTGTCGTTCTTCTTCTTGTTTTGTGTTGTTGTTTTTGCTGTTGTTATTATTGTTGTTGCTCGTGCTGATGTTTCGTGAAAATATGTCCCATCATACCATCTCCCATCGATAAGGAAAGGAAAATCAATTTTCTTTTGTAACTAATTTAAATAACATTTGGCAATAACCGTCAGCACAGACTGATACAACCAGCCTTCACCAATACCATCGCATTTCACCAACACCACTCTTATCATCACATCTCCAATGTGTTCTTCTTGTGATGGAGAGAGGATTTTCTTGTAATTTAGGATATTTGATCGAATGTTTGATATTCGGATAAAATTATATACACATGCCTTGAATTTTCAACAAACCCAGACACGAACCCATTGTTTATTATCTCCCCCTCGCCTCTTCTCCCAGCCGGAGACCCAGAGGCCAGACGTTTCACCCTCCCCAGGTGGTTAAAATTTATGTTGATTGCCTGTTGTTAACCCAGATTTTGTGCAATTTGCTCATTCAATAAATTCTGCTGACATTTTTAATGAGCTGCAAAACATGCGTTGATAGTGGGCGGAAAGGGAGAACGTAGTTTTTCGCACAAATGACTGTATCATTAATTTTGGTCATTTCGGACTTAAGGAGGCTTTAATGGGAGAGATAGCCATGTAATCCAAGTAATTAGACAAGATTATTTTTGCAATTCCCTTAGGAATTTTCTTCAACGGAAATCGCCTTTTCTATAATTTCGCATCTCTGATTGGTTTTCTGTAAAATGCATATTTGGCTTCCCACAAAGCCACTGATCGATTGCTTCTTCATGTCGGTACAAATGTTTTTCCTTTTGCAGATTGTATATTCTAAATACATTCTCATTGTCTTCTTTGTCCTCCTTTCTATTGAGCTTTTTATCACTCAACCTCCATCATTGTTCACTATTTAAACACTTCATCATACCTTGTATCGGATAAACATACAGATCTATCAATTATACACTACATGTCCTTGTTTCGAGACAGACATTCAGGCTACCGTCGATGCGATGCCATCATCATTGTCATCATAGTCATCATCGTAGAGATGAAATAATAAAATTTTCAGGAAGGACATCATCCATGTGAATGGTTACTCCTACAAACCATGACCATGAGGTGGTGATCACACACTGATGTCATCTCAATATTTATGCGACATGAGGGATTGAGGAGTAGCGAAAGGGGGGGAGGGCGATAGAGGGAGCAGTCTTTAGGAAGAGAGGTCGATAGGAAGGTGGTTGGAGAGACAGTGAGAAAAGTATATAAAATGTCGGAGAAAACACTGTCTCACGTTATGAGGGTGAGTTGTTGATATCGACGATTATGGGCTTGAGGTGGATGGGGGATGAGGATGACAAAGACGATGGCGAGGAGATGATGATGACGAGGATGGACAAGTTCGGGTAGGAATAGTGAAGAGAAAGAGGCCGATAGGATGAGGTGAAACTGCAGATGAAGATGAACGAGAGAAAGAGACAATGTAGCGTTTGGGGAAGAGAAAAGGAAGAAGAGATGACGTTAAGGTACAAATCTAGGAAACGAGGTAGGGGACAAGCTGACGATGATGATGGTGAACTCAAGTTGGAGGACAGCCTCCAAGCTGTGTTGGATGACATAACATGGCGTTCTCTCGTTTGCCTATCGACCTTACATCCTGCAAGTCCTCCTTTCCTTTCGCCTGCCTCTACCTTCATCACTCTGCCATCACATCGGTGGACCGATGGATGTATTTGAAGGTCTCGCCGTAGCCCGAGAGCGAAGGGACGGCTTCCTGTTAAATGTTGCAACATGAAAGTTCGGTGTAGAATTTTACATTCGTGTTGGGGACGACGACAACAATGCCGGCGACAAGGAAAACAGCAGGCGATGCTGTGCCGGAGCCCCCATCTCTGTATGTGTATGTGTGTGTGTGTGTGAATGAGAGAGGGTATGCCTGGTGTTTGTGTATGTGTGAGTAGGTGAGCTAGTGTTTGTCGTGTGTTAATTGTGGTCGTGGTCCAGCCCCTTGGGTGTGTATCCATTGTTCCTTGGTACGTGTGCGCGCCTTTCTCGATGTGCTCTAATGTCTATGGTGACTTTGGTCGTTGTGTGTGTGTGTCGTCATTGTTTGGTGTTCTTGTCAATTTACCATGGGTGTTGTGTGTGTGCGCTTGTTTGTGTTGCAAAAACTTAATTAACTTAAATGCCAATCATTTGCGAGACATAAACAATTCAACCCTCCACTTCGTTCTGGGCTCCCACTTCTCGGAGTTCGGTTTAATGTCTTCGTTAAGTGGATACCCATTCATTCTTCTTATGTACATTCACATTCCGATCAATATAAAAGATTGCAAATTAATGTAATTTAAATGTAAATTTAAAAAAAGTTTGTTATTTCCAATAAATCAGTTATAAAATATCATATCGAACTGTATCAGGATGAGCGAGTACGTGAGAACCCGCTCGAAGATCTCGAACAGCATCGGGTAGTTTAGGTCGAAAAGACCACAATGGGTGCACCTGATGTGCTGGGTCCTCAGATAAACGCTAAAATGATCCAACTGGAAGATAGTGGAAAGAGAGTATTTTCAAAAAAACCCAACAGAATTTGCAGAGTCGACGATACTCACACTCCTCCAGAGTCGAGGATCGAAATCGCAACGTTTACGTAGCTTGAGAACTCGTTCGCCAAGAACTTGACGAGTCATCGACAACGCCGTCCTCATCTCCTCGGAGCTCCAGAAGACCAGGAACATATCCAACAACATGCCGCAGACGTACACGATGCAGAAGCCCAAATGGATCGCGTTGTCGGTGTCGCGCGGTATCCGATCGCTGAAGCTGACGATGTACATGAAGAAGATCTGCACGCAGCTCTCGATCAGGAGGAACGTGAGGAAGATCATGGCCTGGCCGGCGTAGAGCTGCATCAGGAGTTCGCTCAGTTTCACCATCCTCGCGTGGTACCGCATCAAATGCTCCACACGATGGGCGAAAAGATGCCCCTCCTCTCGACCACGACTGAGCTCGATCCGATGCAGCAGTTGCTCGAGTTCGACGTTCAGATGACGACCATAGTGGCGGATGAAGAGCATACCGAAGAACATCATGGTGAGCGACTTCTGCAGAACCAGGTGGCAGAAGCACATGAAGATGATGGTCATGAAGTAGGCCGTGCTGCTGGTGGCGTTCACGTGGACGATGAGGAACCCGGTCCAGCTGTTGGCCGTCAGGAAGGTGACGAACTTCCCGACTATCGCCAGAGCCATGAACGTGTCGATGACGGCGCCGGGCAGCAGGTTCCGACATCGGATGATGCCGTTGATGCACTGAATTATCCGGCGATCGCGCCGCATCTGCCTGTAGACGGTGAAGATGGCGCACAGTTGCTGCAGCAGGTAGCGATTGTAGCCGACGATGGCCAGCAGTTGATTCTGGTGGAGGAAGGTCATGTACTCGATCAGGGTGCACGTGGCCACCGGCATCGTGACGATGGCGAGAATCAAACACACACCACAGTAGATTTGCCAGGAGCGCGATTTGCGAGCGCGCATCCTGTGCAGGTGTTGGTCACGTTGTATGGCAAATGGTATGATGCCGACGAATTTGGCAATGCAGTAATCTATTCGAAGCATGAAGAGGACGAATTGCCTCTTACTCAACCGGAAGCGGAAGAACGACATGTCGCTGCAGCCGACGAAGACCAACTGCTCGAGGTTATTACGAGCGGGTACAGGTCTATTCAAGGTCACCATCAACATCGATTATTCCTCTATGCCTAGGTGTCCTGTGTGAGCTGGGGCGAAACCGAGATCACAGGGTGATTATCTTGAAAATCCTTTTCGTGAACTTTTCCTTGACTTATTTTTATAAAAAAACTTCTCTTGGTTTTTTTTAATTTTTAAATTTGATCTTCGATAAACTCCTACGACACCGTTTGAATATTGACCCTGTAATTTTCTTACGTTTTTAATTAATTTGAATATGTTGTTCTTTCTTTTCCCCACCATAAATTTACCAATAACATTTCATTTTAACCTCATGACCATGTTTGCTGAGGTTTATCGGCGATAAATCGTTTGTTATTTACGATAAACGTAGAGGTAAATTTGGAATTAGAATTTGTTGTTTTTGGTATTATTTCGATGTTGTTTTAGTAGTTATTTTCTTGATGTCAATACTGTTGATACATCGTCGTTGTGCCCGTTGTAGGCGATAATATGACAACAAAAATATTGATTGCACTTTCTGGACTGTTATGGAGAGGAGAAAACAACAAAAAATACTGATGGAAAGTCATTCGAAATATGTTTACGAAGGGGAAAATCCAATTCATCTATTTTATTCCTTCAATCTCTAATCAAGTGTTTTATCTATACTATCTATACTTCTATATCTATATCTACACTAATATATAAAAGAAGAATGTTGTATGTTCGACTATAAAAATCAGCTTAGCGTCTGAGAATGTTTCAATTTTAATTTTTTTACTGGTTAGCCACCATATCAGAATAGGACATAGGCTATATAAATTTAACATTAACCATTGAGGGATTTAATTAAAATTAAAAGAGAGTCCATACAAAATTCTCTCTCTCATATTTCGTTGTCATGGTTTTTTGTTGTTATTTTTGTTTGAGAAAAAATTCCATATTTCATGTTCTCACATGGTCAAATTCAATGTCAACACTACGAAAAGCCAAACTGACAATTAAATTAATTCAAATTGGCAATTTATCATGGAAATCTTAAATGCTTCATATCTCCGTAAATACGCGTTATTTCGCGAAAAGGACGTAAAATCGTGACGACCTATAAATTTTCAAAAATTTCATAATTCAGGCAATTTTCATGGAAATCTTAAATGCTTCATATCTCCGTAATACGCGTTATTTCGCGAAAACGACATAAATTCGTGACGACCTCTAAATTTTCAAAAATTTCATAATTCAGGCAATTTTTCATGGAAATCTTAAATGCTTCATATCTCCGTAAATACGCGTTATTTCGCGAAAACGACATAAATTCGTGACGACCTCTAAATTTTCAAAAATTTCATAATTCAGGCAATATTTCATGAAAATCTTAAATGCTTCATATCTCCGTAAATACGCGTTATTTCGCGAAAAGGACGTAAATTCGTGACGACCTCTAAATTTTCAAAAATTTCATAATTCAGGCAAAATTTCATGAAAATCTTAAATGCTTCATATCTCCGTAATACGCGTTATTTCGCGAAAAGGACGTAAATTCGTGACGACGACTAAATTTTCAAAAATTTCATAATTCAGGCAATATTTCATGGAAATCTTAAATGCTTCATATCTCCGTAAATACGCGTTATTTCGCGAAAAGGACGTAAAATCGTGACGACCTATAAATTTTCAAAAATTTCATAATTCAGGCAATATTTCATGGAAATCTTAAATGCTTCATATCTCCGTAAATACGCGTTATTTCGCGAAAAGGACGTAAAATCGTGACGACCTATAAATTTTCAAAAATTTCATAATTCAGGCAATTTTCATGGAAATCTTAAATGCTTCATATCTCCGTAAATACGCGTTATTTCGCGAAAAGGACGTAAATTCGTGACGACCTCTAAATTTTCAAAAATTTCATAATTCAGGCAATATTTCATGGAAATCTTAAATGCTTCATATCTCCGTAAATACGCGTTATTTCGCGAAAAGGACGTAAATTCGTGACGACCTCTAAATTTTCAAAAATTTCATAATTCAGGCAATTTTTCATGGAAATCTTAAATGCTTCATATCTCCGTAAATACGCGTTATTTCGCGAAAAGGACGTAAATTCGTGACGACCTATTAAATTTTCAAAAATTTCATAATTCAGGCAATTTTTCATGGAAATCTTAAATGCTTCATATCTCCGTAAATACGCGTTATTTCGCGAAAAGGACGTAAATTCGTGACGACCTCTAAATTTTCAAAAATTTCATAATTCAGGCAATTTTTCATGGAAATCTTAAATGCTTCATATCTCCGTAAATACGCGTTATTTCGCGAAAAGGAAGTAAATTCGTGACGACCTCTAAATTTTCAAAAATTTCATAATTCAGGCAATTTTTCATGGAAATCTTAAATGCTTCATATCTCCGTAAATACGCGTTATTTCGCGAAAAGGACGTAAATTCGTGACGACCTCTAAATTTTCAAAAATTTCATAATTCAGGCAATTTTTCATGGAAATCTTAAATGCTTCATATCTCCGTAAATACGCGTTATTTCGCGAAAAGGAAGTAAATTCGTGACGACCTCTAAATTTTCAAAAATTTCATAATTCAGGCAATTTTCATGGAAATCTTAAATGCTTCATATCTCCGTAAATACGCGTTATTTCGCGAAAAGGACGTAAATTCGTGACGACCTCTAAATTTTCAAAAATTTCATAATTCAGGCAATTTTTCATGGAAATCTTAAATGCTTCATATCTCCGTAAATACGCGTTATTTCGCGAAAAGGACGTAAATTCGTGACGACCTATTCAAATTTTCAAAATTTCATAATTTAGGCAATTTTTCATGGAAATCTTAAATGCTTCATATCTCCGTAAATACGCGTTATTTCGCGAAAAGGACGTAAATTCGTGACGACCTCTAAATTTTCAAAAATTTCATAATTCAGGCAATATTTCATGGAAATCTTAAATGCTTCATATCTCCGTAAATACGCGTTATTTCGCGAAAAGGACGTAAATTCGTGACGACCTCTAAATTTTCAAAAATTTCATAATTCAGGCAAAATTTCATGAAATCTTAAATGCTTCATATCTCCGTAATACGCGTTATTTCGCGAAAAGGACGTAAATTCGTGACGACCTACTAAATTTTCAAAAATTTCATAATTCAGGCAATATTTCATGGAAATCTTAAATGCTTCATATCTCCGTAAATACGCGTTATTTCGCGAAAAGGACGTAAATTCGTGACGACCTATAAATTTTCAAAAATTTCATAATTTTAGGCAATTTTTCATGGAAATCTTAAATGCTTCATATCTCCGTAAATACGCGTTATTTCGCGAAAAGGAAGTAAATTCGTGACGACCTCTAAATTTTCAAAAATTTCATAATTCAGGCAATTTTCATGGAAATCTTAAATGCTTCATATCTCCGTAAATACGCGTTATTTCGCGAAAAGGACGTAAATTCGTGACGACCTCTAAATTTTCAAAAATTTCATAATTCAGGCAATTTTTCATGGAAATCTTAAATGCTTCATATCTCCGTAAATACGCGTTATTTCGCGAAAAGGACGTAAATTCGTGACGACCTCTAAATTTTCAAAAATTTCATAATTCAGGCAATTTTTCATGGAAATCTTAAATGCTTCATATCTCCGTAAATACGCGTTATTTCGCGAAAAGGACGTAAATTCGTGACGACCTCTAAATTTTCAAAAATTTCATAATTTTAGGCAATTTTTCATGGAAATCTTAAATGCTTCATATCTCCGTAAATACGCGTTATTTCGCGAAAAGGACGTAAATTCGTGACGACCTCTAAATTTTCAAAATTTCATAATTCAGGCAATTTTTCATGGAAATCTTAAATGCTTCATATCTCCGTAAATACGCGTTATTTCGCGAAAAGGACGTAAATTCGTGACGACCTCTAGATTTTCAATAATTTCATAATTCAGGCAAAATTTCATGAAATCTTAAATGCTTCATATCTCCGTAAATACGCGTTATTTCGCGAAAAGGACGTAAATTCGTGACGACCTATAAATTTTCAAAAATTTCATAATTTAGGCAATTTTTCATGGAAATCTTAAATGCTTCATATCTCCGTAAATACGCGTTATTTCGCGAAAAGGACGTAAATTCGTGACGACCTCTAAATTTTCAAAAATTTCATAATTTTAGGCAATTTTTCATGGAAATCTTAAATGCTTCATATCTCCGTAAATACGCGTTATTTCGCGAAAAGGACGTAAATTCGTGACGACCTCTAAATTTTCAAAAATTTCATAATTCAGGCAATTTTCATGGAAATCTTAAATGCTTCATATCTCCGTAAATACGCGTTATTTCGCGAAAAGGACGTAAATTCGTGACGACCTCTAAATTTTCAAAAATTTCATAATTCAGGCAATTTTTCATGGAAATCTTAAATGCTTCATATCTCCGTAAATACGCGTTATTTCGCGAAAAGGACGTAAATTCGTGACGACCTCTAAATTTTCAAAAATTTCATAGTTCAGGCAATTTTTCATGGAAATCTTAAATGCTTCATATCTCCGTAAATACGCGTTATTTCGCGAAAAGGACGTAAATTCGTGACGACCTAATTCAAAATTTTCAAAAATTTCATAATTTAGGCAATATTTCATGGAAATCTTAAATGCTTCATATCTCCGTAAATACGCGTTATTTCGCGAAAAGGACGTAAATTCGTGACGACCTCTAAATTTTCAAAAATTTCATAATTAGGCAATTTTTCATGAAAATCTTAAATGCTTCATATCTCCGTAAATACGCGTTATTTCGCGAAAAGGACGTAAATTCGTGACGACCTCTAAATTTTCAAATATTTCATAATTTAGGCAATTTTTCATGGAAATCTTAAATGCTTCATATCTCCGTAAATACGCGTTATTTCGCGAAAAGGACGTAAATTCGTGACGACCCTCTAAATTTTCAAAATTTCATATTCAGGCAATTTTTCATGGAAATCTTAAATGCTTCATATCTCCGTAAATACGCGTTATTTCGCGAAAAGGACGTAAATTCGTGACGACCTCTAAATTTTCGAAAATTTCATAATTCAGGCAATTTTTCATGGAAATCTTAAATGCTTCATATCTCCGTAAATACGCGTTATTTCGCGAAAAGGACGTAAATTCGTGACGACCTCTAAATTTTCAAAAATTTCATAATTCAGGCAATCTTTCATGACAATCTTAAATGCTTCATATCTCCGTAAATACGCGTTATTCGCGAAAAGGACGTAAATTCGTGACGACCTCTAAATTTTCAAAAATTTCATAATTCAGGCCCATATTGCATTGACATCCTTAATGCTTCATATCTCCGTAAATACGCGTTATTTCGGCATGAAAAGGACGTAATTCGTGACGACCTCTAAATTTTCAAAAATTTCATAATTTTCAGGCAATTTTTCATGGAAATCTTAATGCTTCATATCTCCGTAAATACGCGTTATTTCGCGAAAAGGACGTAATTCGTGACGACCTCTAAATTTCAAAAATTTCATAATTCAGGCAATTTTTCATGGAAATCTTAAATGCTTCATATCTCCGTAAATACGCGTTATTTCGCGAAAAGGACGTAAATTCGTGACGACCTCTAAATTTTCAAAATTTCATAATTCAGGCAATTTTTCATGGAAATCTTAAATGCTTCATATCTCCGTAAATACGCGTTATTTCGCGAAAAGGACGTAATTCGTGACGACCTCTAAATTTTCGAAAATTTCATAATTCAGGCAATTTTTCATGGAAATCTTAAATGCTTCATATCTCCGTAATACGCGTTATTTCGCGAAAAGGACGTAAATTCGTGACG